>JAGDYQ010000001.1:31279490-31430619 GCA_021962125.1 Bulinus truncatus | reverse complement strand
AAACAAAACAAAAACTAAAAAAAAAAAAATAAAAACTAAAAAAACTCAATTTTTTCAATATTTAATTCTGTAAAGGCAATTTTTCTTTGAATATATGGCTAAATAAAAAAAAAAGCCAATAAATTTATTTGCTGTACATTTTCCAGGTAACTTTTATTAATCAATTCAAAATCTTTTTAGTAGACAGGAAAAACCATGCAGAGGGCAATAACTCCCTAAAATATTCAGAATGAATTTTTTAATATTTTTTTTTCTTCATCTGTCGGACAAAATTTAACAAAGAAAAGGTTTACTGACTTCTGGTGATGGATTCTTTAGATTTAAGTAAGGGGGTTTTGACAGAGCTGAGGGAGCCCAAGCAAAAAATACTTGTTTTGAGCCCATTTGGCATCAGATTTGACAGAAATTTGAGCTGAAAAGAGATTTTGTATAATTATAATTCACAGCTAGAGATTTGTATTTTCAGTTTTAATTCTCAATAATTATAATTCACAGCTAGAGATTTGTATTTTCAGTTTTAATTTTCAATAATTATAATTCACAGCTAGAGATTTGTATTTTCAGTTTTAATTCTCAAAATTATAATTCACAGCTAGAGATTTGTTATTTTCAGTTTTAATTTTCAATAATTACTTCAGAGTAAAGAGTAGACACCTAGTTGTTCAAATAGCTTGGGGTCGATATCAATTATGTGGGTAAACTGCAGCCTGCTGGCTAAATACATGTACAACCTGCTGGCTAAATACAACCTGCTGGCTAAATACAGCCTTCTGACTAAATATGGCCCGTTCAGCTGTTTGATCCAATAAATGCTTCAAAAGCCTATCTGTAATGAAGTTTACATTCAATCTGTATTAGTTCATATAAAAACTCCCATCAAATCTGCTCTCTGTCCAGCCCTATGGTAAAAAAAATGTATGGACCTGTTCTTGCCCCATGATTTAAAAAAAAAAAATAATGGCCCACACAGACACAATGTACATTGATTATTCAAGAAAGAAAAAAAAAAATATTCACAGATGCAAATAAAATTTAGACTACAACAGAACAACGCAATAATTATGTACAGCATTAAAGTTTGAAAGACATTTTTTTTTTCTTTTTAAGTGCTTCACGCCATCTAAAATACATATATTTATATTTATATATATAGTGGTACACATAAAGTGTTTCATTTAGGAATAAGTAACAATTCAAGTGTCAATGTACAGCCGCAGCTGTAAGGAATGTTGGTCAGACAGTTTATGTTACATCAAATCAAACAAAATCTCCATGAAAATAATTGCTAACAGGATAAAATTAATTGTTAACAGGATAAAATAAATTCAAGACAGGTTACAAAAATGGTAGGAGAAAAATAAATATTTATATATATACAGTGAGAGGCGGCGTAAATTAATGTTTTTTTATGATCTCATATACCATAAATATGAACTTGTTCAACACTAAGATTTAAAAAAAAAAAAATTTTTTTTACCCCTTCAATCTCGTCTCGTCGGGTGGATGAGTGGCTGCTGGCACAATGCCCAGCTGATTTTACACCCCTTATGTCAGGTACTTCTTTATATCAGGCACTTACTTATGTCAGTTACCTATTTAAAACTAAATGGACTTGAAAAACTTTCAGCAGGATCTAAAAATAATCATGTGGTTCACAACTGGGTTTGGACCGTCAACTCCCTGGGTCGACATTTGAGTTCTCCTAACCACATGATCATCGATTCCCCCACTGATTTTTATTTCTTTATGCGTCATTTTAAAAATATTTAAAAAAGAGAAAAAAAAACGCACTTAATTCTCATTACTGACACAGTGCGCGAAGCTGAGACAAGATGGTTTGTTCAACAAAGGTTGGACTAGCTGGAGGAACATGGGTACCCATCCCGCTTGGATTGCGTAACAGTCTTAGGATGATGAGAGAATCAGTTGGGGCTTCAGACGCCAGTCCCTATGAAGTTATAGCCATGAGGATAACAAAATGTTACCAAAAAAAACACTTGTAATTTATGGTTTAAGAAAAAATCAGATCAAAAATACGATTCATTGAGATGTTGTTAAATAAAAATTAAAAAAAAAACATTTTTACAACGTCGAGAAAAGAATAGCATTAAAGAAATAAGTTATAAAAAAAAATTTGAGTTAGGTAGCTGATTATACAATGAGATTGTCAGATTATATGATGAGATTGTCATCGTCCCGGCTGCTCAGCATGGGGGCTCTGCTTTCATCAGCACAGATCTCCAGCTGACGTCTCCTGCGTCCATGTTGCCAGTACATGACCAGCCATACGAGCAGTCCTACCAGCATGGCTCCTCCAAGAGATGCACCAACAATCATAGGCACTGTTTGGAAATAAAGGAAATCATTTAGTAAAACTATGAATATAATAAATAAAGTTCTTTGAGCATTAAAGGGCCAACGAGGCAGATTAAGAGTAGGATTCATCTGTTTCACTAACCAAGTCATAAAGAGAGATTGTGCAGTTAAGACCCAGCAGCCTTTACTTCCTCAACTTAGGTGAGGTGACCATTTGAGGGATTTAAACCAACTTTCACCAGGATCTGGAAAAATTCACTTGGACCTCATTGAGGATCTAACGAGGGTCTCTCAGATTGACAATTGAGAGCTATACACTGCTCACCCATCTACCAATCAAAAATTTAATATAAAAAAGCTGAAACTTAACAGATGTAAGGAAATGGACTTTTTATTTTAATATCTGACTCATCTTTAAAAAAAAAATGACATCTTCAAAAGCTTAAGCCTGTAATCAATTGAACCATTCTTTATATTTTAAAATTACATTAGCAACTCTCTATGTTATTCCGACTTCTGCACATCAAATAAAACAAAATGCATATTAATAATAAATTATCTAAAAACATAGGGAAATAAATTAAATGATCATAACAAATTTAATGTGCCTTGGAACCCCCAAGGCCAGAGAAAGGTTGGCCGCCCAAGGACCACTTGGAGAAGGTCTTCTGAGCAGGAGATGAAAAGTTGCAACCAAACATAGGGGGAGTTGAAAAAGGCCTTCCAAAACAGAGTGTGCTGGAGAGTGGCTGCAGAGGCCCTTTGCTCCGCAAGGAGTTCAAGGCATTAAGTCCAGCAAGTCATTTTAAAAACAGGGGAATCTGGTGACACTTTTTTATTTTTAAAAATGACAACATATTTGAATTACTCACAGTTGTGTTTGGCAATTTTGCCAATGTAGGCTGTGTCTGAAGAACTGTCTTCAGAGTCTTTTGAAGTCTGATGAGATGGTGTACCTGAGGAGTTGAAAGATTTTATGTCCTTCAGTGATAATAACAGTAGACTGTTAACAATCTGGCTTAATAGTGCCAAGCATTCTATATGTGCCCCATCATGATGGATGTGCTTCAGTGCATGGGTTCATTATAAAAAATGATCTTTAAGATAAATGCCAAATTTGGGAAAGGTCTGAGTTACAATGACAGTACGATTTCTAATTTACCGTCTGAAATTTGCCTAAAACCAGTGCTGAGTATATGGGTTTTAAGATAGTATTAGGATTGATTTTATTCCTGTGCGCGGTAGCTGCAACTAAAATAATGATTTAAGAAGATACAGGTTTTGGTGTGAGCAAAAAAAAAAATAAAGAATGGTGAAGCCTTGGCCATGTTTGTCATAGAACATTAATGACCATACAGTAAAAGCCAGGTAAATGTGTAAAAGAAACTTCAAACAGATCATACATATATTATAAGGTCAAAAGGGACTATTCCATTAAACATATTATAAACATACTATAGCAATCAAGGTGTGGTAGGGTTCACCTGTTTAGGTAGCTGATATGTACAGTTGGATTGTACTGTTTGTACTGTGGGATTGTATGACTTGTACTGTGGGATTGTATGGCTAGTACTGTGGGATTGTATGGCTAGTACTGTGGGATTGTACAGCTAGTATCATGTCATGGTGACTTAAATTTCCATAAAAATTGTCAGGCAGCCAATTTTTAGCTCAGGGAAAGTGAGGCCTGAGAATATTCCCAATAATTTGTATTCCTGGATTTGAGCCCAGGAACTTGCAATTAGCTCTACTGCTTCATCTTTCCCCTCATCCCTATTACCTCACAGAGTGCACTAACTGTAGATGTACAAAGCTAGTTGAACAATGCTGTTGTAAATATTTTCTGTGGTTATAAAATTAAGACTTTAATTCTGAAATAGTAGATATTATCATACAAGTTAGTTGTTATTTATAGCAACATACTGCATTTTAAATTTTGCAATGTGAAACAATCTACAGGACATAAACAGAATCTTTGGGCCATTCCCTGAAACTAAAAATAGCTCAAGGTAAGCAAACATAAAAAAAAAATTGCAATATTAAAAATAATTTTAAGTTAACCTATACATGTTTATAAAATAAAGCTGTTGCAATGGTTTTGTGGGGTACAGCAAGTACATTATGATTTTAATAGATAACCTCTATCTTCACAAGATTCTGGCAGCTAGATTGGGTAGCAACTACATGATATAGATTTCTGGCAGCTAGATTGGGTAGCAACTACATGATATAGATTTCTGGCAGCTAGATTGGGTAGCAACTACATGATATAGATTTCTGGCAGCTAGATTGGGTAGCACCTACATGATATAGATTTCTGGCAGCTAGATTGGGTAGCAGCTACATGATATAGATTTCTGGCAGCTAGATTGGGTAGCAACTGCATGATATAGATTTCTGGCAGCTAGATTGGGTAGCAACTTCATGATATAGATTTCTGGCAGCTAGATTGGGTAGCAATTTCATGATATAGATTTCTGGCAGCTAGATTGGGTAGCAACTTCATGATATAGATTTCTGGCACCTAGATTGGGTGTGAACTACATGATACAGATACCAAAGTAAACAATTTATATAGAGAGATCTAAATAATTTCTGAGCTATTTTGATTAAAAGCTAATGCTATCCATATAATATGTCTGGATTTTTTGGTCAGTTAGATGGAGATTTTTTTGTTGCTATATTTTCATACAGATTAAAATAATTTTTAATTATGCTTAATTTTTTCCTTATCATGTCGCATTTCTCTCCAAAGCAATACAAAATGAATGACCTAGGCTCATTGCTTACTATTCGGATTCCCTGGCCTGACGAATGCACAGCTGTCAGTCCAGATGCTCAGGCTGTACCCGTCCTTGCACTGACAGTCCTTCTGGCCTTGCTGCGTGATTTTACACTGCATGTTGGGACCGCTGCAGTCGCTGTCCACAGAGCAGGCTGCGCCTAAGTTGCTGGTGTTGATGCAGGCATCTCTGGCGAGTGAAAGTGTAGCTTCTGCAGAGATTGAGGGAAAAATGTTGCACCATTTTATTTTAACAAACAATTGTTTCGTTAAAATATTGTTATTTTTATTATTACGGAGAGAAAAAAAATACTAATTCAAAAAGTTAAATATACTTTTCCAAGCTTATGCCAAAAATAAATTAAAAAAAAAAAACAACTGTTATTTGTGATACTGTTAAAACTTTGAAAACTGTTATTAGTGATACTGTCGTAACTTTCAAAACTGTTATTAGTGATACTGTTGTTGCTTTGAAAACCTTTGTTTGTGATACTGTCGTAGCTTTGAAAAGTGTTATTTGTGATACTGTTGTAACCTGGAAAACTTAGTTTGTTATTGATTTTATTTTTTTGTCCCAAAACAATTCAAGATGATTAAGATATAACTGCACACAAAAATAATTTCCTACAAGTGTAACGAAAGACACAGTAAGAGCCCCAACCCCCGGGGAGCCTGCTTGATGCACTATGTTACAAGATTAGACTGAATTATAAACAATTAAATTAATAAATAGTTTTTAAAAATGCACAAATATCATTTCAGATGCCTAAAGTTCAAAGGTTATTTATTTGATTGAAAGCATTTAATTGATTTTAATCTTGCATGCAAATGAAATGTATCAAAGTAAACATTTTTTAAATTTTTTTTATTTTAAATATGTGGATTATACTAGGTTAAAATCTAGTTTCAGAAACATTAACAGCCTTCTACTGCATCAGATAATTGAAGAAAAAAAAAACAATAACTATGGGATACCCAAAAAGACTCCTTCTCCCAGCTTGGTAAACAACATTTACATCGTCAGCTTGGTATATGTAGGGTTCAACAAAATGAGCTCCAATCAAACTGTCTTACCTGGCAGACACCGACACACTCTACTGGACAGGTCACACATTTCTAAATGGCCACACGGGTGATTCCTGGCATCACAGGTCTTGTTCAGAGTAACTAAAAAAAACAAAACACGGAACAGGTTTAGAAAAAAAACAGAAATTTTATATTTGTAGTAATACATGTATAACATTAAATCCTGTCTGCATTGACCGCGAACTTAATGACCTATCGATTTCTATACTCTTTTATTTGTGGAAGAGTCATACTTCAATAGGCAGGAAATAGGCATATTGACATTATGAGGTGAGGTGGTTGAATTGCTAAAAATTATTTCAAGTCTCTACAGTGATAAGATGTTGATGTCTTCAAATCTCTACAGTGATAAGATGTTGATATCTTCATGTCAAGTCTCTATAGTGATAAGATGTTGATATCTTCATGTCAAGTCTCTATAGTGATAAGATGTTGATATCTTCATCTCAAGTCTCTATTGTGATAAGATGTTGATGTCTTCATCTCAAGTCTCTATAGTGATAAGATGTTGATGTCTCCATCTCAAGTCTCTATAGTGATAAGATGTTGATGTCTTCATCTCAAGTCTCTATAGTGATAAGATGTTGATGTCTTCATCTCAAGTCTCTATAGTGATAAGATGTTGATATCTTCATCTTAATACACCAATCATGGCATGATTTATTGCAGTGCCCCTTTTTCTTTTCGTCCCCATCAAAGCAGGCACCATGGAAGACACAGGCAGGTAACTGGACTCGCCAATATTTTAGCCGGTAACCTACAGCATGCAGATTGGGCTCACAACCAAAGCCTCACCAAGTCCCCCAGAGTCGTGAATAATATTCTGCCTTTTTTTTCCACATAGCTAAAAATAGTTTGTATGATCTCAAATATTTAATGATGCAAAAAATATAAATATTAATCAGACATTTTTTTTTTTTTTTAGAAATAAATGTAGGTTATTTGTTAGGGGGAAGTGACAAAAGCTGGAAATGAGGTCATCTAAAAATTAGTTTCATTGAGGAATAGTTAAATTACTATCTATAGCTTAATACATGCAATTATAATTATCAATAGTTTGCATTTCTTTGATAAAATGAATATTTTGATACAATTTATTACATATGTAATTTTTTTTTTAAATTAACTAAAAAAATGTGTATAGTTGGCGAACAAGATTTATAAAAGTGATATTATCTATATCTATATAGTGCTAAAAAAATGTATGTAAGTGAAGAGTTATCTAACTTTAGTTTTTTACATCGTCCAACGTACCTGAGGGTGTATAGGTTCTGGTTGGGACTGTTGGGGGTATAGGTGTAGAGATTTTCTCTCCATGGCACTGTCCGACACTTTTGTTAAATTCAGATGACGGCTGTCCAGAAATGTCAGACACATGCTGAGCGCAAGGGAGAGCATGTATAGTTTCGGAGTCAATCAATGTCCTTTTCAGCATATCCATCTCAGACCCAGCCACGTACACCAGCAGCATAACCTGTACAAAGGGTATGAAACATTCCATCAATAAGACCCTCATTTTTATAAGCATAATTATCAAGTGACACCTAAAAAATCAAATAAACTAGGCTGACACAGGTGTAAATCATGATTAATTTTTCAGCTGAAGTTAACTGTGACAATGTATTCAAGATGACATGGGTGTTTGTGTTTAATTTGGGCTTGACGCCAGTACTGATCTAAGACAGATTCGAACTCAGTGGTTTTTGTTTTTGAAACTGTCCAGATCTCACCATTGATAATGCAATAATATCACATAAAACACTCGTATAAAAGGTTTTATAGCGAAGAAACTTTAAATTAGTTTGTCTTTACTTTATTTGTACAGAAAATGAACATTTATATCTATTTAGGATGCTTTAAAATTTAAAATAAAAGTTAAATTAATTGTCTGCATAAAATATATTTTAAAGGCAATACTCGACAAAGAGGGAATGAAACGACTCAATTATTGTGTAAGTCGAAAAAGAAAAACAGTTCAATAGCTAGAAGAATGAAAATGTAAAAGATATACCCACTTTAAGACATGAAAAAATTAAAATCCTTTTATAACTTTGTGAATTCGAAATATTTAAAAGATCATACTAAAAAATATGATGAAAATTATCATAATTTAAAATAAACAATTGTATTTAATAGACAATGGTTTCAATAGTTCAATGTCATGCTCTCGTGACCACACAAGGTGATAAGAGCTACACTCTGGCTTTTGATAAAAAAAAAACAATACTTTAAAAAAGGAGCCGAACGAATTTATCAAAACTCAGTAAACAAATGATTTTAAAAAATAGAAAACAAAAACTGGTTAAACAGAAGCCACACAAAGCAAGAATGATATATGTGCTTCCAAGAGAAGCATTTGGCCACCCCTGCTCCAGTCCAACACAGCCGAAACTCAGGGTATGCAACTGTGAGAAATGTCAGAAGCCTGTCAGGATATTATATTTCTATAATACGTCATAGTCCAGGTCAGCAAGTGTTACAAATTTGACAATGCTAACATCAATTTATGAATTAGCATTTCCTAAACAGCCTCCTAGTGATTTTATGAATTACTTCACCAGAACCCTTATCTAGCTTGTGGCCAATAAATTTATTTTAAAATTATAATTGCCATACATTGTTTGCACAGCAGTAATCACAAACCAAGTGGCAACAGACCATTCCTCTTATTAATTTCATGATTATCAAAACCTTTAATAAAAATATATTTTTCTTTACAAATTTGTTTGCTTTGTCTGGCCTAACTGTAATCAGAAGTAATCTGACCAACTAAATATTAGTTTCACACAATGACAGCTACCCGACCCCCCCTCTTCTTAAATTTCTTTCCTGTTAACAGCAATTACAAATGAGCCATTCTTAGCCAAAAAGAAAAGAAAACAACTGCCAAAGATGGCTGTTGCAGGTTCGTTTTGTTTCTTTCTTAAAATAAATCCTAACCTAGTCTTTAAGATCTTGTGTACACATGTGTGCTTAATAAAAGATAATTATGTCCCTTATTATGTCACATAAAAATTCATTTCTTTAAAATTGCTTTGACAAAGTTATATAGCCTGACCCTCTCCCCTACTTTAAAAAGATAAATATGTAACAACAACTCTACCTATAATTAGATGATATAAACAAATATAAAAAAAAGGGTTACTTACGGAGTATTTAATGTTTCCTTGTGAATTTTTTTCAAACTGAAATTTCAGCTTCGGCTCTGCCCGGCCCAATTCACCAAGAGGAATGGCTATTCCTAAAAAAAAAATGAATAAAGAGAATTGTCATGGTATAGTTGTGTGTACTAAGAATGATTTATGAACTATCTGTCAAGCCAGAGAGTTGCTATATATAACTAATTTCAAAATGAGAAACTTTTTTTAATGCAACCTTAAGTATGGGAATACACAGAATGAAAGAATGATTTAGTACTATGTATTTTGGTCAAAAACCTTTAAAGTTAACTAATGTGTCCCATCTAAGTTCATTAAATTATAATTTATATTTCAATCTATTTACAGTAAGAAAAAAAATGCATTATCAAAAGCATTTGCATTTCGTTACTATGAAAAGAAAAATACTGTGGTATTTGATCTTAATAAATTTATTCCATCTAGTGTATGAAAAAAAGATAATGAAACATTTTTTAATAATTCTCCATTTTGTTTATATTTCTGTGATTGAAAAAACAAATGACATAAGGATAAATACTTTAAAATTGCTAAGTCAGTCATCTCAAACTGCTTGCTGTTCCTTTCGATTTTTTAATTTAACCACATTCACAATTACATGTTTTAGAGAGGTTGAATTCAATAAGTCTAAACTTACCTGGTATGTCTACCAGTTTATCTTGACTAATTCTGGTTGTAAAGCTGACATTTCTGTCAGGCACCTGTAGGTAAAAGTCAATTGATATTGGGACATTGCAGGAGTTCAACTGAGCACCAAAGCAATAATCAAATTGGAGTTTACGAGGCAAGAGCTGCATTTGCTGTTAGGCATAAGAGGAAAGAAAAATTATAATTTAAGTCCTCAGGCACAAACACACAATAATCAAAATAAAGAAATTGTTATACATCCAAAATTAAACCATCTGATAGAACCAAAACAAAAAAAATCTCACAAAAATAGTAAATAAATTAATTCAAATTAATTGTTTAAGTGATTAAAATGCTTCATAAGAAGGAAAAAATTGATAATCAAAGGGGTATAATTTGTAAATTTTTAATTGTTTGTACATTTAATATTTCTCTGTCATAATGTAAAAAAATGTGTAAAGATTCTCCCATACTAGGCTATACTCCTTTCCCAGCTTTGAAAATAAAATTACAATTTTTGAAAAAACTATGAAACAAAAAATGTTTCAACTCTTTAAAAAATTTCTTGCCTAAAAATATTTACTTGGCTGCAAGTATACTTTCAAAAATGATGTTCTTCTATGACCTTATATAAAAAACAATTAACCTTTTAGATCATTAAAAGTATTTACTCACTGAAAAAGAAACCGTGCCACTACAGTCTAATCGGGTACAAGTTTTGGTTTTCTCATTGGTGCAACTTTGCAAACTGCTTGTCATGGATCTGGCAATGTTACCCCAATAGTCGCAAACTTGGTCAGCTTCACTAGGTCTAGCGTAAAATGCTGAAAATTAAATTAATTAATAACTATAATAACATTACACAAACTACTCCATGAAAACAATGCTCTGATGGGCAGATCTTAATAAATTATAATAACTGAATGTATGGCTACTAAGAGAAAATTGTAAAAAATCTAAACAATTCAGGACATATCACATTATTTATGTCCTTATTCAATAGGAAAATATTTAAAACATCAAGCCTAAGCTATTTTTTCGCTTATGTAGAATTTAATAATACCCTGTGTAAGGTTAGTAAATAAATATAAAAGACAGTGGCATTCCTTGGATATTTGTTTCTTGGATGCATTCATCCATGGCATTATCATCCCCCTGGCCACCAAGAGGAAGTTGCGACCAGTATACTTGAAAGGGGCATTGATGCTTCAAAAAGGCTACTAGAATGTCATTAATGACCAGAATGTTGTTGGAAGAACGTTCAGCCTTGGTCTTCATTGATTGAAAGGCAGGGTCTGTCAGAAGGCAAGGACTTTTAATAATAGCAGTGGCCCAGAGCATTTCATTAACAAAAACAAAGTTACGTTTCTCAAGAAGTTTAATTTCTTTTGCTTTTAAAAGATGCACCTAAATCATGATCACTATGCTGACACTGATTTCGAAAAATTCGCAAAATAAATATTTTTAGAATTTTTTTAGAAATACTTTTAGAATTTTTGATATGCCATATCATAAGATCATAAGTTAAACACAGATACATCACCTGTCAAATATTGTACCAGATCATAACATTTTAAATAAATAAATTATATAATTAGCCCATTTTTGAATTAAATAAAGCATTAATTATTACTCCGTTTGTAATTGAAGAAAGAAAAAGAGTGTTTTAACTGCATCATAAGCCTAACACAGTAACAGACTTATTCAAAATTTACATATAATAATATTAATAATATTATTTATTTATATTCGAGTTATATTGATACTGATAGAAGATATTTTAGCAAACAACGCTACTTAACTAATATTTTTAGTCGAGCCGTATTGCTGGTAATTGAACTGTAGGTAAAAAATACAATGATTTTCTTGAATTAGAACGAAAAATTAAATATTACCCAGAGTCAAGGCAATGTATACAAGATGAGGAAAAAATCTTTGTTTATACACCGCCATTCTGTTTGTTGTTTTCCTGTTGGGTTGAAGGAATCAGGGAATGCTGCCAAATGTAAAATGCCAAGCAAAGAAAATGTCGACTGCTCATATAGTTGGCTCTACTAATATATCCGGCCTTCTAGGCTACATTATTGTTACTTTTAGCATCCATAATTCCAAAAATCTTTCAGAAGGCGTTTAATGGGACATTTTACTGTTATATTTATTAATAAAAGAACTATTATAGTAATTCTAGTACTAAATTAGAACTATTTATCGTCCTTTATGCATTTTTTTTTCTGAAAAAATATATTTAAAATTGTATATTCAAAATTGTACCATTTTAAATGATTCACCAAATAATGGCTGTTTGAGGATTTATACGCTCTTGCACACAAGCGTCAAAGAATGCAATTAAACATTGTGCTATACTGTCCTATACAAATCAATACTAAATAACTTAAAACAACCAACCAAGAATTTTAAGTGTTACCTAGTGAATGCGCAAAGTAATAAATTAAATGTTTGTATAAAACATCTCAAGCTATGTTTATCTTATTCTTAGATAAAAAAAATATCAGACTTAAAGAGATGTCGCAATCCTACAAATCGACTCTAATTATAATAGAATCAAAAAAGCTAAAGAGAATAAATAATTTATCTAAATGCAATTATACAGCGGTAGCGTTTGTGGAAGATTCTAAAAATGCACCCCATTCCAGTCATAAAGTACTGTTGTGAGGCTAATGCCGCCTCTTGCTAGCGCCAAGGTATCTTACGGACCGCCCCCCCCCCTTTTCCGCTTTATTACGCTACAGGCTTTAGTCATGATCTAATTAAAATCACAGCTAATAACAGCTACATCTAGTCGGGCTAAAATGACAAAAAAGAAAAAAAAATGTAGAAAACAATCATTATTGGCAGCAAAATTATTATTTTGTACTTCCTTCTTTTTTCTTACGATATTTATACTATAAAACTGAGGCTTGCAATGTCAAATGCTACTGTGTTAACCCCCCCCCCCCCCAATGAAAGGTAAACAATTTTAACCAATAGTACATTCAGGACCGCGCTGTTCTATGGTGAAAAGGGAAGGGGCGGGTGTGAGGTGCAAAAGCTTCCATTTAAAGCACATTTTAAAAAAATAAATAATGTATGAGTTGTTAATTATAAATGTGTGTAGTTCCCTTGGCTTTTTGTTTTTTTAAACTACAGAAGCCATCTATTTATAAAACTGTAAATATTTCAAAGTTCAATTGTTCATTAAAAGAAATTAAAACAGTAGTTTTTAGATAGAAAGACGAATGAAAAGTTTTAAATTTAGGAAAACTTAGTTGGAAACCAGCCCCGTAGCGTGAAAATTCTACAGGAGGGGGGGGGCAGGCATTCTACAGCAGGGGCCAGGCGTTCTACAGCAGGGGCCAGGCAATAGCAGGGGGGGCAGGTAATACATTTTACTAAGTAGAACAAATAAGCAGGGGGGGCAGACAAAACGTGGGGGGGGGGACCGGCCCCTCTGCCCCCCCTCCCCCCGCACGCTACAGGCCTGTTGGAAACTGTTATGCAAACAGGATTAGTAAATTTCGATAAGATATAATAGAGAACTGAATTTTTCCACCTGTCCCTTTAACATGTGAATAACCAACCCCCTTCCATTCTTTATTATTGATAAACACATTTCTATTATACTGATACAGCTTTAAAATGTATTCACACTCCCAACAGTGGGACACACCGGGAAGCCACAAAGTTTGCCTATATAAAAAGGGCTCTGGCCTGAGTCTCTGGAGAGGACGAGAGAAACTATGGTCCATCCGCGGCGGGCTTTAAGAGTGGCCTGGGCCCCTGGGGGGTGGGAGGGGGCGCACAGTAGGAGAAATGTGATAGGTTGTGCAGCTTAACGTCCAGCTATTGACCTCTTAAATGACACCACACATAAAGGCCGCCACGTACTGCAAAGGACGTCTTAGGACAGATGTGGTTTTGGCAGTATTATTGTTGTATGCACGAGATACAGGGGCTCGTATCTATTGCGGAGCCTAGAACAAAGGCCGTAGCCAATACACAGTATCAAAAAAAAAGCAAATCTCAGAGCCCTCCGTAAGCACGAGAGGCCTGGGGGCAGTTGTCCTAATCCCCCATCCTCAAAGGTCACTATCGCTCTAGACTCCCGTAACTTGGACATGGGCGTATTCATGGGGGGGGGGGGCAAGAGGGCATTTGCCCCCCCTACATTTCGAAAAAATGTCATATAAGAGGGGGCATTTGCTCCCCCCCTCTTACATTTAAAAAAAAAGTCATAAAGTTGTTCTTTGCCCCCCACCCCCTGAAAATTTTTGCCCCCCCCCCCTGGAAAAATTCCTAGCGACGCCCATGAACTTGGATATTAAGTATTTTCTTGTTAAAATAAGAACACACACTCTATAATATAGAGTACCCTGTTCTGTTGGTGATTAGATGTCCTCGGTGCCGTGAGCCCAATCAGCTTCGTTCGTATGAGGTAAAAAGTTCCGATTCCAGCTGCGGTGGAATCATCTGTGGTCCTTCTTTGAATTTTAACAGCCCTGTTTATTGTGGGCATTAGGAAAAAAAAAGGGCATGCAGAGACTGCCCCCCGGAATTTATCGAGCCATTTATTGATGCTTTTTGAGGAACCTATGCAAGAGTTATTGTTGAGGTCCATGTAGATAGATTAGATAGGAATTTGTACTTGAATGGGGCCTCTTGGCATGGGGTCGGGTGGGTGGGTGGCGTAGGAGATCACAACGTTGCCTGTCCGTAAGAAGGAATCAGAGTGACTGGGGTGAATGTAACACAGGGAAATCATCTCGTCTTAAATCAGACTTTAAACGATTTAAAACAAAAAATATCAATAACATATAATTGCTCTGTGACGATAACTGCAAATATAAAGGCTAATTATATCTGTGTTATATTTTATTTTATTCATTCAATATTATATTATTTTTTTGTATTACTATTAAGAATACTCTTTACATTGGGATTCGTTGACATCACATATTAATGACGAGGTCCTCGGAAGAGGTAAAATGTAATGAAGATCACCAAGAATGAAGAAACTGTAAATGAAAGAAATATAGGCGTATTTAAATGAATCAGGCAAATGTAATAAATCTACATTCAAATAAAACTTTAGAAAATAATGACAATTACGTAAATGAGAATTTAATTGAGATAAGTCATATAATTTATATATAAATCTTTTTTTTTTTGATCATATCGTGAGTTTATGAATCAAAGTTAAATAAACAGTTAAAAATCCTAGATAACAGCCTCGCTTACCAATACATTGCAAAGGTTTAGTCGCATCGGCAGTTACTGACAGTTTTAAACATAAAAAAAAAGTGAATTAACGCATGATAACAAATAAAAAGAATATTTATAAAAAAAAAAAGTGTATATACAGAGCCGGCTTAATATAGATTAGAGCGATTGCTCCCAATTGGGCCCAGCGCCTAAAGCAAGCCCCCGTGTTAGAGAGTAGTGTACACTCGGGTGGACAAGAATAATCAGCCAAATAAACAGCTGGACATTTTTTTTCTTTTCCTATGACACATCAACCTTCAACGCAGCAAAAGGGCCCAACTAAAAGCAGATGGTTAAAGTTTATATGAGTAAAAGAAATAGCAATATTAATAGTAATAAATAGTAATAGTAATGTATATGAAATGTGAACCCTTTAACGGTCATAAACAAAATGTCATTTTTCCAGCAGGAGTAAAATACACACGTGACAGTCGTGACATGCGCATAAAACTTCTTTTGAGGATTTTCTTTTTATTTTTTTTAAATGAAGTAAAAATACATGTATCATTGTTTATAAACTATACCGTGCCAGGCGACACAAGAGCAAGCTCTTACTTTACAAATAAAAGAATTGTGACTTACATTTGAAATATCTGAATTGTCTCTTGCTGTGCCCTGCAATAAAAAAACGTGAATATAGGCCAGTACACACTTGATTGTTATGTGGCCATAAATTACTATTCATGTGCATGTATTTATGGGTGTGTGTGTCCTACTATATATATATATATATATATATATATATATATATATATATATATATATATATATATATATATATATACGTGTGTGTGTGTTTTGTGGTGTGTAAGTATGTGCGTATGTTTCTGTGTCTTTGCGTGTATGCATGCTTGTATGTGTGTGTATGTGTTTATGGATGGAGGACGCATTTATTTATGTATGTTATGTATGCGTGCATGTATAAATGTTCACATATAAATCTGCCTTACGTCAGTACATGTGTTACTCAAATTGGCTTCGCCAGGTTCCTGATGAAGTTTATTATTTTTTTTTATGATTTATTTGTTTTTGCACTCACCCAACACGTTGTAAGATCCTTTTGTTTTTTTCAAAGACACTTCTTTACCCTCCGAGGATTGGTGGTGTTTAGCTTTAATGGAGTGAGTAAAATAGACGAAGTCGTGGTAATGTTATTGGTACTCATGGGCGTCGCTAGGAATTTTTCCAGGGGGGGGGGGCAAAAATTTTCCAGGGGGGGGGCAAAAATTTTCCAGGGGGGGGGGCAAATAACAACTTTATGACATTTTTTTTAAATGTAGTGGGTGGGAGCAAATGCCCCCCTTGCCCCCTCCCCCCATGAATACGCCCATGTTGGTACTAAGATATATCTACATTACAACACTGTTCTATTAATGGGTTTTAATGATGAAGAAAACCACTGTTGATTGATTTTCTTTCCTTGAACACAAAAGTTTGATTCTTAATCTGTCTTTCATCTTTCCTTACTACTTGTCTGAAAGACTGTCTATAAAATTGTTAATCTTCCTGCCTACCAATCTGTCTATCTATTTATCTATCCTAATATATCAGTATGTCTGGCAGACCGTTTGTGTTTCTATCTGTCTGTCAATATATCTAGATGCTTGTGTATTCGTTAATCTATATATCTGTCTAATATGTTATATATATATATATACATATATATATATATGTGTGTGTGTGCATTTAGCTATCAATCTATTTATCTATCTGTCTTTCTATCTACCTATCCACATAGCTACCAACATAAGTATATTTACCTATTGATATCATGTCGAAGTTGTAATCAGCACTAACGGCAATGTCGTTCCCTAGCTCCAGGTAGACTGTGTAGCCGTGCAGCTGTGATGCAGGCACCGAGCAGTTGAACTCATGAACCCCAGGGTCCACTTGCCTTTTCCACGTGAACGTCGGCAGAATTGGACGAGAACTGTCCACATAGATTTGAAATTTGTCAGCCCTCCTGCAAAACTTACACACACACACACACACACACACACACACACATAATTATAGGAGTAGCGAAGCTTTTTTTTATCATTGCTCAAATATTTAAATATAATAATAATAAATTAATTAATATATATTTCCTGGTTTAGCAATCCCCGAGGTTTTATCGCCCATTTCTGCGTTAACTACGTTATGGAATTTTTTTTAGGGGCGGGGGGGGGGGGAGGGTAGTTAGAAAAGGGGATGGCTAAAAAACAACCGTTTGGAAGAATGAAATATGAATAGCTAATTGGTATGAGACTCAAACCCCACCCCCTTCCATCCATGCTCTAGTTGAACCCTAGTAAGGTATTTTCAACAAGGGCAACAAAATTTCTATGAAAGACTGTCACTCCCACCCACCCCACCCCCCACCCAAAGACCTATGAAAGGCACTGGTAATGTATAACCCATTTGTATTGAGTGGGAATTGTGGGGATTTAAAAGTTTGTAGGAGCTAGGGGGCCTTAAAGTTCGTACTAGTTATGGCCTAAAGTTTAAATAGACAAGGAATCTGAAAGTATATGTAGTCTAGGGGCCCTCAAGTTGGCTTGGAGCCCTAAAGTTTTTATAGGTTAGGGCCCCTAAAATTTATATGGACTATGGATGCCCTAGGGCAGATACTTCCAGATAAATCCGAGGGCCCTATGCTACATTGCGTGTCGAGGCCCTCTATTGACTTAATTTTATTTCCTAGATGGGGGCTCCTTTTGGAAGTGATGGCCCTACTTTGCCTTTCTTTGAGAACTGCTCTGGTCTCAACCAAATACAGCTTTAAGCGCCCCTTGGCAGACCAGTGTTTGGAATCCCAAATGGCAAGCGCTCTCTAGAAAGCAATATACAATATTTCTCTCAGCATTTGACCCATATATAGTATAGTCCAGCAGCGTTCTTAGGTATTTCGGGGGGGGGGGCCCTAGAGGAAACCGAACAGAGATTAATGGGGTCATAGGCATAAGGCGGCCACCTAGATTTCTTATCTGGTAGAGTTCTATCATGGGGCCCCCGGGGCAAGTACCCAGAGTTAAGACGACACTATAACCAATAAGTCAGGCATTAACAAGGCGAATATCAACATTTGTTCCCCCACTTGAAACACAAGTAGCCTTGTAATGGTCAAAATATTGTTTATTTTATGTGATTTCTGTGTGATGAGAATCGAAGAAAATACAATAGTTTACTACTACTACTAGCCTTGAGACAAAATTAGATTGATAAACATGAGCTGTAAAACCAAACAAATTGCACGCCAATATAACTCCATTGTGCTCTAGTTATTGATGTTTTTACATCCAAATATTTCCGATTTCATTTAGCTGAAGTGTGCTATGGTGCTGAAAATGAGGCACACTAAACTTTCCGAAACACAGGGTTTTTCTTCTAGTAAAGTAAAGTAAAGTAAAAGTAAAGTTCCCTTAGCCCTAAAGGGCCATTGGGGCAGATGAAGTGTAGAATTCATCTGTTTCTATAACCACGGCATATGAAGGGATTGTGTGGTTAACACAACGCCCAGCCGCCTTTACTTCCCTAACTTAAAGTCAGGTACCCATTTAAAGCATGGGTGGACTTGTGGGACACATTTCACCTGGAAAAATTTCCATGGTTCTCACCGAGGATCGAACCCAGGACTCTCAGGTTGACAGTCGAGTATCTACACCACTCGGCCATCCGTCCCATTTTTTTTTTCTTCCAGTAATTTAAGCATTTTATTTTATTTTATTTTTTTAATATTTTTTGATGTATTAATTTTGACCAATGGTTGCCTAATGCAGCTCTTGCCCTATTGGCGTATTTGCCCCTAATCGCTTATTGCCCCTGATAATGGACCGGAATTTTTCTTCTGCGTCCCGGTCCCCAACCAACTACTGTTTATATTCTCTTCTTCAGGGTCAATTAAGGCTTCCTTTCTCTCAGTGTTTACTTTTTATTGTTTATTTTTTTATTATTCAATAGATCTTGTTAAATTGAATGGCGTAGATCGAATTAATTTTTTTTTTTTAAGTGTAACAAAAATTATCAACAATTTTTTTAAAGTGAAAAAAATTTAGATTTAGATTTTTATTAAACTTTTTCTTTCTATATCAGTTAAGAGCATTTTTTTTTATCCCACTAGAATAGGAAAAAGTTTGAAGGAACTTGCCTTGACCAGAGAAATCCCCTAATCTGTTTACGACGCCATTTTAATGACCTAATTTTGACTCGATGAATTTGGCATATTAGTCAACTATGAGATTTCAGACTCAGATTTTCATTATTACGATTAGGGGCGGAGGGGGTAGAGTTTTGCTATTTAACGTTCTATTAAAGGGGGGGGGGCGGAGGGTATTTTTATCTATTTTATTTTTGTATTATGGGGTGAGGGGTTGAGGGTTGAAATAAAAATGTAATTGTTCTGGGCGGAGGTGTGAGAAACATTGATTCTTATTGACGTAGTTTTTTGTATTAATGGTACATTAGTATGATTTAAATGTTTCTGGTATTAGAACATGTGAGAAATGTTAATCAGATAACAATGTATGATATTAAAAGACGGAATATGAGTGATTTTTTAATCATAATTTATATCAACGTTCTCAGTATGTTTTAAATAATACTTTTTTTTTTTTATTTTTTTTTAACGCCGCCATTGCTAGCATGGTAGGGTGTAGTGTGCCTACCACACCAGCATTGTTGGCGGCGCTGATGCACGTCTGCCATCCCTACTGAGCGGCGGGGTGAGTGTGCCCGCTATCATCTGCAGAGATGGCAGAAAGATGGGTTTTAATCCTTGCCCAAACTGGCCAGACCAGCAGGGTGTGTGTACTGCCGATCGGCCAGAATGGCAAGGAACGGGGGTTTTTCCTGCCACTCGGACAGAGGGGAGGGTGTAGTGTGCCTGTACCCTCAGCCCGAAATGGCAGGCTGCGCAGGTGTGCTTGAGTGTGACGGAGAGGAAGGGTGTTGTGTGCCGACCACATCCGTCACCACCGCCAGCTGTGAATACTGCGGTCTCGGATAGTCCTCATTGACCACAGTACCACCACCCTCGCAAGTAATGGGTTTTTTTTCCTGACTAGAGAACCTCTATGATCCATCCCCTGTGGATCATGGTATGTCTCTCAGACCAGGAAGGAGAGATCACTAAATATTTTGAGATACTTCCCGCAACGAAATAATACTGAAGAGGTAATGAGGAATGGCGCAGTGAAGAAAATATTTATTTATACATATATATTTATACGAATCGTTATATAACATGGCGTCTACGTTTTGCATAATAAAGCTGTTTTATTTACAGTAACTAATATATGTATATATATATATATATATATATATATATATATATATATATATATACATACATAAATTGCTGCTGAGTGGAGACTAATTCTAGGACGAACGCACTGGGGGCCCACGGAGCCCAACTTTAAACTCTTTTCAATGAAACTTTTTTAATGGGGCCCCTTACTTATTTTATTGCGCCCGAGGCTTCTATTGACGTAAGTCCTACTATGCAGCTGAGCGGTTTTTCTGAGCCCCATTGAAAATAAAGCGTGTGGAAACATTAAAGTTCAAATTTCATGTATTATATAAAATTCAAATTCAAATCAAACTCAGATTCCGTTGAGTTGTTTCGGCACCGTAGCAATGGGCCCTTCCCTCATGCCTGATGATGTACTAAACGAATTCAGCAGGGATTCATTTTTAAAAAAAGATACTTAAATTATTCTCACGCTTAATTCTCGATTTGCATTATCCATTACTAGTCATCCCGCGGCGTAAAATACGCCGCCTTATCAATCAATATAATTACTGTTATTTTATTTTTAAATAAACAATCAAACAAAATAACAGGCTGACATCTTCGGAGAAAATACATGGAATGCAAAGTTGAACTTTGACCTAACCCGAGCGAAACAACGCGAGGTGTGGTCTGTGACGTATTTGGGAACTCCACAATCTATAAATAGCCCTGCGTCTTAAAGTTGTGTTTTATATGTATATAGATGTATATGTCGCGATGGCATCGAATGATGGAATCGTCGCTAACTGTGCCGGGGAAAACATTAGGGAAGGGTCACTTTCTTAATAAACATAGTTTTTTCCTATGAACATAGCAGATAATGATGTATAGATAATTACAGAACGAAAATAAACAAGTGATACATAACACTGAAATGTTTTAGATATCACATTTTTTTTTACATTTATTCCACCTCATATAAAGGTAATACATGTCTTTAAGCTGACGGGTGTAGGCTTTATGTTATGGTGTCTGGAATGGTCTGTCATTTCCGCTGTAAGAGGAGGGGGCGGCGTCTAATCAGCTGACAGAGTTGCCCGGATAGTGTAGATGACGTAATACAGCAAACACTCTGAGATACATTGTTGTAATAATGGTTTCAGTTTTTGTTAGTTGGCTTAGAATACTTACCATAATTAATATTACCTTTGTAAGTATATCACGTGATTCTAGTATCCACCCCCCCCTCTTTCCACGCCCACTCTTTTTCGTAAAGTCAGAAGCTGACTAAGTGTTAGTTGAGGTCCCAGAACAGAAAATAAAACAAAAACATTTGGCCTTTAAAGAGAAAGAGAGAGAAAGAGCGAGAGGGGGAGAGAGAGACAGAGAGAGTGAGAGAGCGAGAAAGAGAGACAAAGAGCCAGAGAGCGTGCGAGAGTGAGAATGGGTGAAAGAGCGAGGATATACTTTAGGGTACATGAACTAAGAGATGATATTCAAGATAACAGTGTTATGTTGGAGTAATGAGGGACCCCCGTCACTGACCGATGTACCCGGGTACCCACCGGGTGTCCCTGCCTATGAACAAAGAATCAGTTGAAAATCAGTAGATCTTACCTTTGAATGTGTATAGATGATAGGTTGCACTGTTTGTTGCTACAGTAAAAAAAAAAAGAGAAATAAAACAAGAGATGACTGTATTAATCAGGCTAATAACCCAAATAGATATTAATTCATATAAGTTTAATATCTAATAATACAATAGCGATTTAGGTTCTGCGTTAAATCGAAAGTAAGTAATTAATACAACAGTATTCCAGTTTAAAATACAAACATGAAAAAATCGGATCTGCCCGAAATAAAAAATAACCTAGCCTACCGATCAAGACTAAGGGGATATAACTCTATGCAAAGGTTTTGCAGGGTAAAGCTAGTACTACAATATTTCGTTCTTTTATTAGCTCAGTGCTGTTGTGGGGAAAGGTAAATGGTCGAGAGGTAAAGCAGTTCCTGAAGTCTTGGTTGGGATGGGCTTGGGATTGCTGAAGTGTGACACGCACTGTGACCTGACACTGGAAGGGGGGGGGACGTTCTACGGGTGTAGGAGGAGTTAAGAATAAAAATGTTATTTTATAAATGAATGGTAACCCCCCCCTCCCCCACACTTACATGTCTGGGTCTTAAACAATTGAAGATGATGAAGAGTTTAAATTATAACCCATCCTGGTTGGCAGGGCCGTTTTAAGGTCATGGTAGGCCCTAGGCACTTTCAAAGTCGTAGGCCCTCTCCGATTTCATTTTTTAATATTTTTCAAGAATGCACTTGTTTTGACTTTATGTTCTGGCTTTCGTAGGTCCTTGAAAAGTCCATAGGCCCTAGGCACAGTGCCTACTGTGCCTATATGATAAAACGGCCCTGCAGGCTGGTGTGCTAACTACACATTGGCGTCGTAAACAACTTAGCGGAGGGGGGGGGGAGTATAGGCTCATAAAGAAAAAAAATTCACCCCTACCTCCACGGCTCGAAAGGCTTCTTATGGTACAGCACCCTCACCCACCCCACCCACCCCCTTTCCTAGGCGTCGTAGGCTCCGCACCCATATAACGACGCCACTGAAGATCAGTGAAGATCACAGCCCTGTTAATCAGTCAAAACTATTGGCTGGTACCTACTATTACTTGAATTAGTCATGTGTGTGAACTGTGTTGCTTCTACTGCGGTGATGAACTATGCTCCAGAAACTCTCGCGAATCATCGACATGGAGATGCTGAACATGCATTGTGCTCATTTCTAAAGCTTTTTTACTATCAGTTCAGCCTACTGAATACTGCTTTGTACTCGCATGGATACCAACACTTCAATTCTTTAACAACTATCCGGTAAATTATTTTTGTTTATATTTGAAGTTCCGGTTCTAAAAACCCCTTCGTTGTTGAGGATTTCGTCACTTGAACCCGTAAACTTTACCACGGTGATCGTATTCACAACCTTAGGAGTCTGCGACGTTATTCGAAATTTGTTTTTTAAAATGACTGTCATAACGAGGATCAATGGTTCTCATTTCGGGTGTGTTCGTGAAAGAGTGGTTTTGTTATATTTGGTATTAGACAAGAGTAACAGTTACTTACAGATACTGGAATGTACATAACGATCTATGGAGCACTCTGTGTTGGTCACTAGGAATAAATAATAAATACATAAATGTATAGATAATTAAAAAAATAAATAAATAAATAAATATATAAGATGGATAGATAGATAGATAGATAGATAGATAGATAGATAGATAGATAGATAGATAGATAGATAGATAGATAGATAGATAGATAGATAGATAGATAGATAGATAGATAGATAGATAGATAGATAGATAGATAGATAGATAGATAGATAGATAGATAGATAGATAGATAGATAGATAGATAGATAGATAGATAGATAGATAGATAGATAGATAGATAGATAGATAGATAGATAGATAGATAGATAGATAGATAGATTTATTGGTTAGATCAGTGTTTCCCACAGTGGTCCCTACGGACCCCTAGGGGTCCCTGGCATCACTCAGGGGGTCCGTGGAAAATTAAAATTCATTTGGGGGTCCCTGAACAACTTTAAGGGGTCCGTGAAAGGTTTAATGTAAAATAGTAAAATTATTATCTATTTTTATTATTATGGAAATCAAAATAAAAAAACATTAAATAAACTAGTAGTGCACACCAATTAAATTAATAACAAGCATGGAGCGGTGTGAGACAGATGGCCGAAAACACGTTTATACTTTATACAGGAATGGAATGACGCCGATGCACGCACTTGTCTACAATATAAACATAAACTATAAAAGAGTTGTGAATCGTACTTTAAATTAAGTTCTATGTTATGCTGAAACAAAGTGTATAAGCTTATTTTTCTCAGTCTTAGACAAAAAGGATAAGGAATTAACGGTTTTTTTCAAACAGTCAAAGAAAAACATTTGAATATACCGTCACGGCAACAACTCATAGGGACAACATCTAAGCGAGATGATGATGGACTGCTGCTTCTTATAACGTTTCTTTATTGATTGCAAGGTCCGGAAAGCGGCATGCTATTGGTGAAGACATTATTTTACCAGCAGTAAGTGAGGTGATATGCACAGTTTTCACAAACCAGCTTTCGATAGTATAAAAAGAATTCCACTGATTATAGTACAAAGAAGGAATGACGAATTAACTTAGTCCGTAGAAAATTCTTTATGTTTGTTACGGGTCCTTATAATGAAGATACTTGTAGAAGGTGCAATAATTCAGACAACTCAAATCATGAAGTTAACTCCAGTGAAGTAACATCAACAATCATTTAATCATTTAATACTTGAACATTAGCTGACATAAAGGTAAACTCAGGAGGAGTACAATAGCAAACTGTAAACATGCATCCATCTATCTCGATGCCCAAAACTAGACTCATACAGACAACCGCATCCTATGATGCACAGAGCTCGACTGATTATAAATCAAACCATGTGCTCCCAACTGTCGGTTAAATATACGTAATTTGTACCAAATGAGCTATACACTAAAATCTACAATAAACTACAACACAAGATGGCGGAATGACGCCATAGCTACTGCGGTGGGCGGAGTCTACCGAATTGCGTCATCAAGCTTAGGCTATACTATTTCTCCACAATGTTATTGCTTAAAAACTTCTGAATTTTCTCTACAGCTTGACGAGTCCACTACCAGGAAACGAAGCTTTACTTTTAGCTTATGTAAGATTTGTAAAAGAAGAAATATTTTGTCAAGAATTGTTATTTGCTAAATGTTTGGAAACAAAAGGTGAAACTTATTTTACTGAATTAAAAAGATTGTTCAATGTAAAAGCTTTACCCTTGACTAATACCGTTTCTGTTGTTCCTGACGGTGCTCCGGCAATGGTAGGAAAAGATAAAGAGGCTGTCTGGCATACTTAAAAGCTGCACCAAATGTATTTTAGCATTGTTTCATTCATTGGCATCATTTGTCGCAAAAAATCTTAGTGAACTTTTTCATAGATCACTAGATTATGTCATTAAAGCAGTTAATAAAATCAGAAGGAATGTCTAAAATTAGACATTGTTTTCTCAACTTTGTTTGAAAAATGACGAAGATTATAACTGTTTAATATTTCACGCAGAAGTACGTTGATTATCTAAAGGTGCATGTTTAAATCGATTATTTGCGCTCTTTGATTTAGTGTTGGAATTCATGGAAAGCAAAGACAATGATTTTCGACAAAATTTAACATACCCTATATGAGTGATTCATTTGACAAATTTAACTAAACTAATGTGAACTTACAAGGTGACAAATTAAATTTAATTAAAACTAAAATCGTAATAGCTGCGTTTGTGGCAACACTTTTTCTGTGCGAACAAAACTAGGAAAGCTTATAATGTTTTCAGCTTCGAAATATTTCGAACTTTCCAAATAAAATTGAAGATCTGCTTGCTTACTGTCAAACGGTTCTTCATGCATACCTGAACCAAAGATTTGAAGACATTCCTTCACTTGGATATTCCGGACTGGGCGTAAAGCCCTTTTCGCGCGTGGACAAACACAGACCCTAAACACTGATGAATCCTTAATAATACAGGAGCAGCTTATTGAAATATTCACAAAAGAGGAATTGAAACCAATCTTTAAACAAGGGTACCACAAATTTTGGTTATAAAAACAGATCCCAGTTTTATATCCTGCATTATTGGTTATTGTACAGAAGTTGTTGACTGCTTTTCCGTCTTACTATTTGGTAGAACGTTGATTCAGTGCCGTTATGAACTTAATCACACACAAACACACACAAAAAGTGGGACATAGCAGTCACTACTCACAAACATTGAGGTGGACATAAATGCAAGCATATCATCTCATCAAGTTGACCCAAGTCATTATTTTTTTTATTTTAAACGAAAAGTGTAATTGTCATTAAATACTTTTTCAACAAAATGTATTTTTTTTTAAATTTATAATTTTCATACCATGCATTTATGCAGCTTTTACACTTGGGGGGTCCGTGGGCAAATTTTGACTATAAAAGGGGTCCATGGGTCAAAAAAGTTTGGGAACCACTGGGTTAGATGGATAGATAGAAAGACAGACACACAGACAAATAGACAGACAGACAGACAGACAGACAGACAGACAGATAGATAGATAGATAGATAGATAGATAGATAGATAGATAGATAGATAGATAGATAGATAGATAGATAGATAGATAGATAGATAGATAGATAGATAGATAGATAGATAGATAGATAGATAGATAGATAGATAGATAGATATCACGCTTCCCCTCCCCTTCTCCAAATACACACACCCCATTCTCAACACCTATTTTTATTTCAAAGTCCCTACCCTATAATATGTTCCAATGGGCCCGAATTCTCTTATTCCGTCACGTTTCTTTTATTGATTAAACGTCCATGCATTTCCGAGGCGGGGCTTATACCCGTTGGGCTTCTGTGCTCGGTGGGCTTTAGTCCCTGGGGGGGGGGGCTTTTGTCCAGATACCAGAATTTATGTTTAAAAAGTCTGACCTCTTCACTTACCGACTTCAAACATGTTGAAAACATATCTGTTGCTGACCCCGAGCCCCTGGCCGAATGTTATGTACAGGTAGTAGCGGTGCAGGTTGGCCGGGTCAACGGAACAGTTGTACACCTTGATGGCGGTGTCAATGTAACGACGCACGGTGAACTTGGAGTTCGCCCTCGAAGACGGGGCCACCAGCATGCGGTTTTTTTCATCCTTTTTGCAGAACTGAAATACGTGTAAATAGCATGAA
This sequence comes from Bulinus truncatus, assembly GCA_021962125.1. Taxonomy (NCBI): domain Eukaryota; kingdom Metazoa; phylum Mollusca; class Gastropoda; family Planorbidae; genus Bulinus; species Bulinus truncatus. The sequence goes on along the minus strand of JAGDYQ010000001.1, from coordinate 31,403,346 downwards.
GGTAATCGGCCTACGTGTACATTAAAACAGAGATCTTACGTGTGAATAGCGCCATGTTAAATACATATATATTAAAATAGCAGTATTACGTGTGAATAACACAAAAGCAATACGAATAAATAGCATAAGGTAATGTTTTCATAAATACACTGAGGTAAAAACATTATTTTTTTCATCATTTTAATACGAAATTAAGTATTTCTGAAATTTTTAATGACTTTGACAAATTTGTAATGTCTTATCCTACTTACATTTAAAATAATTAAACATGGGATAAACATTATAAATATAAAATATAAGTTTCACATTTTTTGTCAATATGTATCTTTGACATTCGTTTTGTTGAAGTAAATTTGATTTTTAATGTATTTAATGTACCATTATGCATGTAGTATGCAATAAATGCATGCAGTTTTAATTATATTGGTCCTGTCAAAGATTGAGAAGACCTTGAACTCAATAAAGAAACTTGACTGGGATCGAACCTATGGCACGCGTGCCACAGTCGGCAAGCAGTGTCTCATTTGTCGGCTAAAATATAACTTTCTTTAATTTTAATTGGAGTGTTCGCACTTTGCTATAATTAAAGAAATGATTTATTTTTATTTTTTTTGGTTAATTTTCGGGCACGCGGCCACAATAAGGTCCGCCACCACTGCTCAGTGAAGTTTGACCCCCATGACATTTTTTAAGCATCTTCGTAAATGGCATGAGATATATTTTTGACTCGCTGTACCCTGAAAAACGTTTGCATAGAGTTATATCCCCTTAGGTTTGGTTATTTTTGGTTTCGGGCAGATCCGATTTTGTCATGACTATATTTTAAACTGGAATACTGTTGTATTAATTCTTTATTTTGATTTAATTAACGCACAATCGAAATCGCTATTATTTTATTAGATTAGGGCTTAGGAAACCAACCAAAACGAACAGCCCAGCGGCGTAGCGTGGGTGTCGGCCGCCCAGGGCGGAAGACGATTTTGCCGCCCTCTCATTTAGGTATTTCAATTTAATCTATACATTTTTGCCGCCCCCCCCCCTAAAAAGTAATAACAAGTGCCGCCCGGTGCGGACCGCACCCACCGCCCCCCCCCCTTAGGTACGCCACTGGAACAGCCTTAAAGTTCTAAATCGGTCTCACCCATTTCTTTACCGCCCAGTTTTTATGAGTTCCGACAAAAGTCACATCCTCATTTTGCAGGCACTCTGGGATTTTCGTGTAATTCACCATGCCCATCAACTCGACCAGCTCTCTCTTGTAGATGCACGATTCTATCCAGACCGGCGACTGTAGTGCCAGGGACTGGTGGAAAAGGCGTTTGTACTGCATAGGGTTCTTGCAAATGCTTTCTTCACCTTGGGCTATAAAGTGAGGGGGAAAAAAAGTTATTGGCCTAACCTGAGGATTATCGGATTAACGCTCGCTGGAGGGTCCCGTGCGCAGTAGAGAAATATGGGCTTCTTTATATATATCTATATATATATATATATATACACACACACACAAACACACACACACACACACATATATATATATATATATATATATATATATATATATATATATATATATATGTTAGGACACTCAATTACACCTACGGGTGTTAAATTAGGTTTTTTCGTTGTTGTTGTTTTGGGGGAAGGGGGACTTTAGAACTCTAGGCGCAGGGCTCGCGTTAGGTAACCCCACAATTTTCAATCCACCTAACGTAAGTACCTTAGATTGTTATTTTTTTCTAACGTCTTTGTTTTCTATTGAACTTATTGTATATATCCCGACTAAAGGAGATTAAATACTTGTACTCGACTGTCGACCTGAGAGTCCTCGGTTCGATCCTCGGTGAGGCCCATGGAATTTTTCCAGGTGAAATTTGGTACAAAGTCGTCCCACAAGTCCACCCAGCTTTAAATGGGTACCTGACTTAAGTTGGGGAAGTAAGGCGGCTGGGCGTTGTGCTAACCACACAATCCCTTCATATGCCAAGGTTATAGAAACAGATGAATTCTACACTTCATCTGCCCCGACGGCCCGTTAGGGTTAAGGGAACATTACTTTTTTTTTACAGTGACAAAACTTTGATATTTCTGGTTCTAGGTCCATTAACCTGAGCAATGAGACATCATTACCATGTCCCAGACAACAATGAGGCCACCCATAAAGGCATCGTTGGGGGGGTGGGGGTGGAAGGGAGGCTTAAGTGACAAATCTTATGAAATCAAACGAAAGCCGTAGTTTAAGACGATCGTACGTTTTACTGACCTGTGATGAAGCTGACCAGTAGAGCAAATCTTATGAATAGAATGTCATTGATGAGGTTAAGCCACTGCCCACACATAGTTTCAGTTGGAATTTTTTTTTTGTCGTCTGCAATGTATAGTTCACCACATCTGCTATTTAAAATAAAAAAATTTTTTTTAATTATTTCCGAGTTTTATTTTTTTATATGTCCCTTTTTTTGTTTTGGTGCTAAATGGTACAGAGGGCATTCACTTTTGGGGATAAGATGTGCAGACGATAACTCTTTTTGAACTTTTAGTAGGCATTATAACAAAAACTTAATTACACTAAAAATGTATTATTTTTTTTTAATTTAAATTTTTTCTTTGAAAGAATCTAACCTTATTTTGTTTTTGCAAGATTCAACATAATTCATTTAATTTGTGGCATGTCTGTATAATTAGAAAAAAAAAGTTACACTGTTGTGCGCACTAATGTATATATACTATTCCGCGTTGACAGTGTGTGTACTATATGTTATTATCTTACGATGTGCCCGGTGAGAGGAGGGGATAGGGGTGAAGGAACAGAGGCTTGTAAACGATAGCCAGTGCAGCGCCGAACTTGGTGAACTGGGGGATGGGGGTGGGGTTGGGGGGGGGGATAAACACCCTTGGGACAGCAAAATCTTCTTTTGCATACATAAGTTGGAACTAAAAAATGAATAACAATATTACAAAGGTATAAATTTTAAATTCATTTAACCATTGTAAGTCCTTCTAAATTCAATATACATTCTTAGTGCATTTATTTTCAATATTCAAAAACTCATAATTAATTGTACAATTAGAAATAGAAAAAAAAAGGTCGAAAGATGGTGTGGGGGGGGGGCGGGAAAAACTTTTTTGAACTCCGGCCGCAGAAAGGTTAGCCGCGGCTTTGCTGGTGACCTTGAAATTGTCAAACCACATGCACTGGTCTTTGACTTAAGGAAATTGAAACATGTCCACATTCATACATCGGGTAATTATTAACAGCACACCCCACCCTGTTTCACTTGTGGTAATGTACTAACACTAATATACTAATGTACTCGTGTACTAATGTACTAATGCACTAATGTACCAATGTACTAATGCACTATGTACTAATGTAATAGTGCACTAATGCACTAATGTACTTCATGGGATATGTTAGTAAAAAAATGTGAATATTTGAATTGAGTAGTTATAAGTCATCAGTAGTTTGTAACAACATTATATTTACTTATTTCAGGTGCACTGTAGTAAAATGTAAACGGTCCTAAGCAGTGGTTCTAATCTCAAAGTGCCTGATCGCAACCCACTATAGGTTCGCTGGCTGACATGTAGCGGGTAGCCAAAAAAAAAAATCGAGGGACGGGGTCGCCGTCGGGTGTAAATGCTTGACTTTCGGCCTGAGAGTCATGTGTTCCATCCTCGGTGAAAATCCCACAAGTCCACCCAGTTTTAAATAGCTTACCTGGCTTTACGTTGGGGAAGTATAGTCGGCTTTGAGTTGTTCTAACCACACACAGTCCCTTTATATGAAACATTTGAATTCTACACAGCATCTGCTTCTTATGGCCCTTTACTTTGAATGGAGAATAGATTATGTCGATGACACAAGGCTGTCTTATTAGTGCCGCACTCAACTCATTCCGATGAGTGGATTTTAGGAACGACATTTCGTTCCGTTCTAATATAAACACCTACTGCACTTTGACTGGCCCTACATTCTAATTTTATAGCCAATTTGTCAATGTTAACTCTGTGTTTCGGAGGATATCATCATGTTAGCATGATGTTATTATGTTTGCAACGTGTTTGAAGGGTGTCATTATGTTTGCAACGTGTTTGAAGGGTGTCATTCTGTTATCAACGTGTTTGAAGGATGTCATTCTGTTATCAACGTGTTTGAAGGATGTCATTCTGTTATCAACGTGTTTGAAGGATGTCATTCTGTTATCAACGTGTTTGAAGGATGTCATTCTGTTATCAACGTGTTTGAAGGATGTCATTCTGTTATCAACGTGTTTGAAGGATGTCATTATGTTTGCAACGCGTTTGAAGGATGTCATTATGTTATCAACGTGTTTGAAAGATGCAATTATGTTATCAACGTGTTTGAAGGATGTCATTATGTTATCAACGTGTTTGAAAGATGCAATTATGTTATCAACGTGTTTGAAGGATGTCATTATGATTATGTTATCAACGTGTTTGAAGGATGTCATTCTGTTATCAACGTGTTCATAGATGGTGTCTCTCCCTTGTACATGGATGGTGTCAGTCAATAAGGAGAGTCGTGTTTTCATTAACATTTCGTTCAACTTACCTCTCTATATGGTTTGCACGGATGGCAGAGGGGTAAAAATAATCGACTGTCGACTGGGTTCGATACTCGGTGAGGACCATGTGAACTTTCCAGGTGAAATGTGTTTCAAAGTCGTCCCACAAGTCAACCAAGCTTTAAATGGGTACCTCCGTTAGGTTGGGGAAGTAAAGGCGACTGGGCGTTGTGCTAACCACACAACCCCTTCACAAGCCGTGGTTGTAGAAACAGATGAATTCTACACTTCATCTGCCCCGATGGCCCATTTGGGCTAAGGGAACTTGACTTTTTACGTATCTATATAGTATGGCGACACGAGAAAGCTGTGAAAGTAAAGGCGGCTGGGCGTTGTTGCTATAGAAACAGGTGAATTCTACACTTCATCTGCCCAGATGGCACTTTAGTGCTAAGGGAACTTTTCTACCTATTTATATTTTTCTTCATATCAAAGCAATATTTTCTGCTAATCTGTACAAAACAATAAAACCATTTAAATAAAACCCACGTGACGAATAGCGAAGCAAAAAATAAATTAATTAACAACAACGCTATTCACACAAATGTCTCATTTGGCTGATGATTCAAGTTTTATTTATTCTACAAGATGACCACACTGGACTTAGGTTAATGAGACATTCAAAAAGGATGGGTCAGTTGTGACCACTCACACGATGAGAAATAACACGGACGATAGCCCCATGGTGAACAAAGCTGTAGACAAAAAAAAACAAAAAAATAAGTATTTAATATTAAACTTCATAAGATATTTGTTGTATGTTCCTTGAACATAGTACGAGAATGTTTTGAGGAAAAAAATTTTTCCTTTTTTATATCGACTCTATCAACTTTTTAATTCACTCATGTACTTTTTGTTTTTCAATCCATATGCTTAATTTTTGTTTTGTTTAATTCCGGGCAAACAGTATTGCTTTTAATATGACTATTATGACTTATAGCTTTAATTAAATGTTATCAGTATATTTATCCTCATCAATACCGTTCATTTGAACCGATAAATTTATGCCATCTCTTATTGCTCCCAGTAATCATACTACTCCATTCTGTCAAGTCTGATGCCCCCGACCAGCATTTCTCACCAACAGCTTCAAGCTTTTATACACAATTACATACAGTCCTTATATACGTACAGTATCTTAGCAACCCCATCTCACCACTTCATGGCTAAAGAGCCATTACCCTGTACTATTTCAAACCAAATTTGAAGCTGGCAGGTATATTTAGCCTAGAGACTTCAAACACATATTGCAGTCTCTACCTAGGGCTCCCCCCATCCCTCACCACAACCAGGTAAACGCTCTGTCAATCGATTAGCAGACGTATTTAAATGATAATAATTAAAGGACCGGCGAGATTATGAGATAATAATCCAATGCTGTGCTGGTGTGTCTAGGTGAATTGTCATTGTGTCACGCTGTGTTGTCAATATTTCAGTAGTTCCAAGTGTGTATCCGACCAGTCAGTGTGTCTCGTGAATTGTCATTGTGTCACGCAGTGTTGTCAATATTTCAGTAGTTCCACGTGTGTATCCGACCAGATCCTAAAAAAACAAACCAACAAACCAACAAACAACAAACAAAAAACAAACAACAAACAGACAACAAACAAACAACAAACAATAAACAACAAACAATAAACAGACAACAAGCAGACAACAAACAGACAACAAACAGACAAACAATAAACAAACAAACAAACAAACAACAAACAAACAAACAAACAAACAACAACAACAAACCTTTAAATGGAACAAACGAAACCACGCCGTAACCTGGAATAGAAAATAAATTTAAAACAGAAAATAAGTTTTTAAAATGCCGGGGCAGTGTATGTGTTAATACATAGATATCCAAAACCTAATCGTTCTTAAAAGTCTTAAAATATCTAGGAAGTCTTATAAATTGTTAAAGGACACACAGACGGGTAGACAAATAGATATACGGACAGACATATAGTCAGTCAGACAGACAGACTAACAGAAAGACAGACAGATAGATATAGATAGAGACAGACAGACAGACAGACAGACAGACAGGTAGATAGATAGATAGATAGATAGATAGATAGACAGACAGACAGACAGACAGACAGACAGACAGATAGATAGATAGATAGATAGATAGATAGATAGATAGATAGATAGATAGATAGATAGATAGATAGATAGATAGATAGATAGATAGATAGATAGATAGATAGATAGATAGATAGATAGATAGATAGATAGATAGATAGATAGATAGATAGATAGATAGAATAGAATTCATCTGTTTCAGTAACCTCTGCATATAAAGGGATTGTGTGGTTGTCACAACGCCCATTCGCCTTTACCTACCCCCCCCCCAACTTAAAGTCCGGTACTCTATTAAAACTGGGTGGACTTTGAAAACTTCTCAAGGTTCTCGAACCCATTACTCTCCAGTCGACAGTCGAGTGCTGTACACCGCGCGACCACCATTCCCCTTAAGAACTGAAGGGCCTTCTCTCAGAAGGTTTGGTGGTGGCCCTTTGATTCCAAAAACAAAAATATTGACTAATTGGGCATCCCTGACGTCTCGGTCCCTATTAAGGGTGCAACAACGCCACCCTATTAAGGCACCACAACTCCAACCTATAAATGCGCCACAGTTGAAAATGTCAAAATGAACTTCAACTGAAGACTTACTCCCTACTGCGGCGACCGTCCTGTTACAGAAAAGGGGTTGCTCACCTAGAAAAAATATTTAAAAAAAAAGATATCAGTTGAATTGCTCTTGTTTTTATTTCATTTGTTTTTTTCTCTTTTAATACAATTGATCGCTCAATCTATCGTTAATACCACAATAGCTCAATGTCAGTCGTAATAAAAATCTTCCATTTATATTGTCAAGTATTGAATTTGTTTGCAATGGCGGACAGATGATTGGAGATATGCATATAGTCGTAAATAAAATGACGGACGACAACATAGCTGCAGTAGAGAGTTAGGATTTCCCGCCATGATGCACGAGTCGAGTTATAAATAAAGTATACACAGTTCCGCTATTTATACATACAAGTATACATACATAAGAACATTCACTCATTCCGGGGCTTAATCAACGATTGCGCGTAAGGGGCCCCCAACGCGTGGGCTACATAAGTTCAACTTTAAACCCTTAAAAAACACAATTTTATAACACTCTTACCATCCAGACTCAGTCAAACTCAGCGTTCATATATGTTATCGTGCATGTAATATCTAGTAAATTCTCACACCTGTATATTGCCTACACAGCTAAAGACAGATTACAAAATACATGCACCTAGCTAAGACTAACCCAGCCTATAACATTACCTGCCAGTATTCTGTACCTCGCTAGGACTACCCCCAGATTATAACATTACCAGCCAGTATTTCGCACCTGCCCAGGATTATTCAAATACTACATGCATGTATTTACCTTTTCTGTGCTGGTTGAAGAAGTAGCTCTTGGTGACGCCAAAAAAGTCCCCCAGCGTCATGTAGATGCTGTAGCCGTGCAGGTGCGCCGGCTGCAGAGAGCAGTTGAACGTGTAGACTGAATCTGCCTGCTCTTTGTACGCGATGATCACTGGGACTGGTCTGTGCGGGTCGTTGGAGATCAAATCGAAAGGATGTTTCGTCCATTTGCAAAACTGACGAAATAGATCATGAAAAGGGAGGCATAAATAGGTGCTGGGAGGTTGGCCCTGAAAAGATGTTTCTTTCCTTACAGCCAGGGGCGGCACCTTCGTACTTTAGTACTTTTTTTGCCATGGGGATGGGAAGACATTGCGTAGATTCTGCCCCGAGCGCCTTTAAAAAAATAGTTACGCCACTGAGCTGATGCGCTCGACTGTCGACCTGAGGGTTCCTGGTTCAATCTCCGGTGAGGACCAATGAATATTTCAAGTCGTGGCTTAAGTCACAGCTATATCCCCCATGGTGCCTCCATGGCCATTGCACTATCGGTGATGGTGGGGATGAAAGAAGGTTACTGCAAAAATCGTCCCATTAGTGGTTTATTGGATCTAACAGATTTCATCTCATCCTTACAGTGACATCACACACTGGGTTGAAGACATAACAATGTGAGAATGTAACAAATGCACAGAATTTACAGTTTTAAAAAAAAAAACCCAGACATGCGACCAAAAAAAAAGGATATCTGCGTCATTTATTTTGCGGTTTGCATTTTGATGTTGCAATAGCCCTACGATGTATTACCATCGGCGTTTCTAGCTTTGTTGGCACCCGTGGCGGACTCTTTAAAAAAAATAGGGCTCCACGCCAACCCCCATGACAAGAAGTACTGAAGTGTATAAAGACGCTGTAATCGGCTGGTGGGGCCCCATCGCCTTCTAGCTACGTCACTGCATCGGAAATACGACATGTAACATGCTGCTGACATTTGACCCCCCCTACCTCCCTCCCCCCGGCTCGCCCATCTCCCCCCCCCCGTCCCCGCACTAACCTGAAGCTTTCATGTGACAGCCGTGGCTGAATCAGAGGTGAGATGGTTACAAACAAAAAAATGGCCGCTCACCAATTTCCGCATATCGGGTTCCTGGGCGGTCTTCCCGTAGAAAAACACGGACGCGTTCCGCAGACACTCGGGCAGGGTGGAGAAGTTGATCATCCCCACCACGTCCACCATCAGGACCATGTCGGGGCACTCCATCCTGAACTTGGGCTGCATGAAGACCATGTTGGATGTGATTACTCTCTGGAACCTTTTGGGATTGCTACACAATGCTGGACTGTGCACTTGTAAGGAAGTGAAAAGTCATTTTAGTCAATTAGAGTATTTTTTTTTGTGACTATCCTCCCCCACAACCCCCACGCCCTCTCGGTCCCTTTTAGAATATCTATTTAAATCTTCTTACATTTGATGAAAGAAAAACATTGTTTATTAGCTGATGATTTATTTTACTGTTACAATGTTTGCCGAAGACGCGTATAAAATGATTATCACATTTTTTTGCATGGATTACGATTTCTGTTAACTAGGAGACCTATCTGCGCGCTGTAGCCTGACCAAGATGTTGTAGGTAAGCTGAAATCACAGGGGCACAGATATTTACGTTTTTTTAGGTCATTGTGAAAGCTTCCTCAATTTCTCCCGTAGTCACTCCAAGGCCATTGCACACTCAACTATGAAACTACGGTACTAAGAACCCCTTCCCCACCCACCCCCCACCCCAGCACATTCGTGCTGTATATGATCAAGAGATACCACCGGAGACTTCTAAACAACACTCGCACTGTCCTGTGTGACTGCCGTACTCGAACCGACTGGTCCGCCCCGCCCCCGCTATTAATCCACCCGTGTCATGTGATCTTTGACCAGCCATAAAAAAAAAAAGCTCTACCGACCATTGGGCGATCAAACCCGTCACCTAAGCATGCTTGACCTTATTAACCAACAGGTCATATACACAAGCTCACTAATATACGACCAAAGGGGAATAATACAAATGACAAATAAAGAGGGATAACTAGTGGGAGGACAGGGAACCCACTACTGAAAAGTCGTTTCTCATGTTTTTAAGAAGAGATCCTGTATACTTCTTATATCGGTACTGCATTTATTGAATATTGTTAGCATAATCATTCATAATGAAATTACCACAAGTTAAAATGTATATATAACTTTCATTTATATGTATACCGTATATGTTGTTAGTCTTATAATTTATACAAATACATAAATCTATGTTCGTTTGTACTTTGTAAATAGCATAAAATTATCAATATTTTTTTCTCCTAGAGTTATGACCGGCAACACTCACGCCTCGTCCCTGCTATAATTAAATATAGTAATGTAGCCAGTACAAATAGATTTCTGCGGAACATATGACAAAATAAAATTGCGAGACACTTACAGCATTAGATTTAATGCATATTGACGTGGGGGGGGCGGGGGTGTCTTAGACAGTCACCAATACATAAGTTGAATCTGCAAGTAAAGGTCCCATTATGGAGTGGTTGGTACGGTGGGGGGGCATACACAATCTTAGTCTTTGACTAATAATTGCAGTTAATATGTCACCAGAGAAAAGTAACAGTGGAAAAAAATTGTAATGCATAGTATTTGTTAATAATTCTAAAAAAATATATGTACTAGACTAATAAAATACGTATGTGTCCCTTAGGGTGGGGCTGCGCCATGTTTAGGGGTGTGGTCATACAGCGGCGGCCTTAGGGGGAGGGCACCCACCCCCTAACCCCTAAAAGTGATCTGCGATATTAGGATTTTTTGTCACCGAACTGTACAAGGACAAAAAAAATAGTTCAAGGGCGAAATACTAGGGCGCCGCATATAATCAGACAGTAGGATAAACAGACAGACCGATAGTCATAGATAGATAGATAGATAGATAGATAGATAGATAGATAGATAGATAGATAGATAGATAGATAGATAGATAGATAGATAGATAGATAGATAGATAGATAGATAGATAGATAGATAGATAGGAGTAGATAGATAGATAGATAGATAGATAGATAGATAGATAGATAGATAGATAGATAGATAGATAGATAGATAGATAGATAGATAGATAGATAGATAGATAGATAGATAGATAGATAGATAGATAGATAGATAGATAGATAGATAGATAGATAGATAGATAGATAGATAGATAGATAGATAGATAGATAGATAGATAGATAGATAGATAGATAGATAGATAGATAGATAGATAGATAGATAGATAGATAGATAGATAGATAGATAGATAGATAGATAGATAGATAGATAGATAGATAGATAGATAGATAGATAGATAGATAGATAGATAGATAGATAGATAGATAGGGATAGATAGATAGATAGATAGATAGATAGATAGATAGATAGATAGATAGATAGATAGATAGATAGATAGATAGATAGATAGATAGATAGATAGATAGATAGATAGATAGATAGATAGATAGATAGATTAGATAGATAGATAGATAGATAGATAGATAGATAGATAGATAGATAGATTAGATAGATAGATAGATAGATAGATTAGATAGATAGATAGATAGATAGATAGATAGATTAGATAGATAGATAGATAGATAGATAGATAGATAGATAGATAGATAGATAGATTAGATAGATAGATAGATAGATAGATAGATTAGATAGATAGATTAGATAGATAGATAGATAGATAGATAGATAGATAGATAGATAGATTAGATAGATAGATAGATAGATAGATAGATAGATAGATAGATAGATTAGATAGATAGATAGATAGATAGATAGATAGATAGATTAGATAGATAGATAGATAGATAGATAGATAGATAGATAGATAGATAGATAGATAGATAGATAGATAGATAGATAGATAGATAGATAGATAGATAGATAGATAGATAGATTAGATAGATAGATAGATAGATAGATAGATAGATAGATAGATAGATAGATAGATAGATAGATAGATAGATAGATAGATAGATTAGATAGATAGATAGATAGATAGATAGATAGATAGATAGATAGATAGATAGATAGATAGATAGATAGATAGATAGATAGATAGATAGATAGATAGATAGATAGATAGATAGATAGATTAGATAGATAGATAGATAGATAGATAGATAGATAGATAGATAGATAGATAGATAGATAGATAGATAGATAGATAGATAGATAGATATTAAACATACCTTTCGGGCCTCTCTTTAAACAATCGACAGGCAATAAAACGATTAATTTAATGATCGATAAATATAACATTAAACTCATTCTGTCATTTTGATTTTGAGATCAATTGATGTTGACATTCTCTAGGTAATCATGTAATTTGCCTTTGTTTATATTTGTTTATAGGTCTTTAGTAGATCCCATGTTATACTTAAATATTCCCTTTTATTTAACTAGTGCAAAATAGTTATGTTACTATTTCCGCCAAAAACAAATCATTCATGCGCAAATCTTTGAAGTTTTCACACCAATACGATTTTTTTTCTTTAATCGCGCTGCAGGGAAGAAAATGCAAAAAATAAAACTTAATGTTGGAACAGTAATGTGTTGATGAACCAACCGTTCTTATAACTAGCCCAATCATTAGGCATTCTGCGAAACACCGCAGCTCAAGGTCGTACCCGGGGGGGGAGGGGGCTAGGGGGCTACAGCCCCCCCCCCCCAATTAATTCTAAAAATCGAATTTTATTATAAAATGTACTTCTTTAACAAAATCCTGGGTACGGCCTTGCCGCAGCTACATGAGTGGTATTTTTATCTAGACGTAACTCAGTAATAACAAAAATTTAAGTATGATATACTATTGTTAAATTATAAAAATAAAAAAAAAATGTATAATTCAAGTGTTATTTAATGGACATTTACAAGCTTTAGAAGAAATGCCATTTGTGGGTTTCAAAACTGGCAGTCCTACTTTGCACTATCGGCTATGGTGGGAATGAAAACGGTCCCATTAGAAAATTATAGGATCTAAGAGATTTCGTCTCATCCTTATAGAGACTTCACATACACATACACTGTCGACCGGAGGTTACTGGATTCAGAGTAAATTAAATAAATATATCTTTACATTTGTTGAAAGTACACAGATAAATGATCAATATACGTTGATGGACAACCACGCCTTTATTTAGGTGATGATAATTTATATCGATATTTGTTTGGTTTAAAGAATTAGTTTTTTTACTTTTTTTGTATATTTTAATAGAAGCTTTTTCTTCTAAAAAAAAGTTTTTTTTGCCACTTTTGTTTAGTTTGGTGATACACGCAAACACACACACACACACACACACACACACACACACACACACAAACATACTAAAAAATTTCACACAAACAAAAAAATCTAACAGTGCAAGCAAAAATAGAACACGGTTATTGGTTATGAACTGCTATTTTAATACTATTATGATGTAGTTCGTTCTTAAAGAGGCAGTCTTCTAGTGTAGTCCGTTGAGTGGATCAAGAGAAAGAGCCTGTATCGAGTAGACGGTATTCAACGCTAGACAAACTGTGGATTAATGTAAAAAAAAAATAATAATTTACTTAGAATTGTAAAAAAAAAATGACGTTTCTTATGTGTGTGTGTGTGTGTGTGTGTGTGTGTGTGTTTATATATATATAATAATCAGAAAAAACTGAAAATTTTATATCATGATCGATGACTCACAATTAAAAGTGTTACTGTAGCTTGCAACATTTCTCGCTGAAATAGAGAACAAAATTTAGAGAATCAAAAAAATATATTTTTCTAATAAGTTTCAATAAAAAGTACGTTTTAATAAAATCAATAATTCTAAAATTTTCAACTGTTTTCCAGCGTAACATTTTTCAAGTAGTTTGAAAAAGAGGGTTTGACGGTACTGATCCATATATGGTCATTGCATTGGGAGAAATAAATATCTCCCGGATACAGGGACTAGGACCATTTTTATCCTGGTATCCCGAGAAAAGTTAAACTCCGGCAACTGAAAAACTGTAATTGGGATGGAGTAAGAGGGTATTAGGAAATGTTATTTGCAGACCATTCAATGAAATCTTTACAGTAATCATAGGACGGTACTTGATGAAATGAAAAGGTCCCGACAGGTACAATTTCTTGGACACTCCCCCCCCCCCCGAATATACCTGGATTATCTGCCTAGGGCCCCGAAAGTCTTAAGAGAAGCCCTACACTCACTCACCTATAAACAGACTCACGCACACAATCCCAAGGCTTAGTGTAATCCAATACATCAGTATATGTTATTTATTTGAATGCAAATCTAAGTTTAAACTAAATACAAATAGAATTCTAAAGCACTTACAAACCAAACGGAACACAAATACAAATCTAATACAAATACAAATCTAATACAAATGTGTAATAATCAACATATGTTTCTATAATTGAAGATGTACTCACAAATGTAAAACTTTATGCAAGTTTTCTAAACAAAAAATTGTTTCAATAGTAAGTTAAATATGTTATTTTCTTCTTTTAAAATTAAGAAAATAATTATATTGTCATTTCAGAATTTTTACAAAAGCAACATAATTGTAAACTATCTGTAGAGTTTATAGGCTGCTAGTCAATTACAAGGGCCTGATTAACATAATGACGATACAGTGCGCAGCGAGCTTAATTCGCGCCCGGGCCACAATACCTTTTTAATACCTTTTAATACCTTTTTAATACCTTTTTAGCGCCTCCCCCCACCCATTCGAAAACCATATAATATTATATGTAAAATATACCATTTGGCGCCCCTTTGTGAGTAGCGCCCGGGGCATGATGCCCCCCCTTGCCCACTCCTCTCTACGCCTCTGTAACGATACAGCCTTACGCCCTAATTTCAATCGGCCATTTCGTACAAGGATACTCCGCGATCTTTCATCAATAAATAACAAAAAAAAATAATTTAAAATATATGAATAACTCTTTCCATCTACTGTTATAGACGTGCATCGTTTTGTAAAATATCACATGACATAATTTTAAAGATGTCATTTCGTTCACAAAAGTAGGAGCTTTCTGGTTGTTTTTTTTTACTGAGCCTAAAGCCTTCTAGCCCCGAGGTTCACAACCGGTGATGCGCGTGACCCCAAGGAAAGGTTATTCGGGGGGGGGGGTACAAAGTTACATAAGATTTTCTTTAAAAAAAAAAACAGTTTGCACAAGGTCGCCAAATCACGTGCGCAAATACAAGTATCCCATTAGATAGTTACATACCATCCATCATAAAAATAATTTCACGAATTCGCGAACTTTCGTTTGGAGGGGGTACACGCAGAAATAATTTTCGAACCCTTAGGGATACAGTCGCGGACAAAAAAAAGGTTTCAGAGCCGCTGCGTAAATCCGCTACTGTACATTTCATAATGTATACACAGATACACACATATACACACACATACACATATATACACATATATACATATACACACATAACGGTAAGTTACCCACCACAACATGTGTAAGTAGGTGAGCACGTTCTAAAGAAGAAAGTATAGAACTAAACACGCTGAGTGTGACTTACAGAATCTAAAGTCGTCGCCGTAATCTTCCTCCACCGACTCAATTTTCCCCCTAGGGCAGTGGTAGCACTTGGAGTCTACAAGAGAAACACAAATAAACACAATGAACTATTGTAAACAAACCTCGAATTTTAAGTAAAGCTAGTTTCTTATCTATATATATATATATATAATTCATCTTTTAAATGGACTTATAACACATGACTGTAAAGAGCCGTTTTCATGTCCTAAGAAGCACTAGACAGAGAACTAAAGAAATACTGGAAAGGGGGAGCTATAGGCAAAAGTACCTGAGCACCAAATTTAACTTAAGTAAATTCGGGGGGGGGGCCTTTTTTTACCATCTATACTTAGGTAGTGGGGGGAGGGCGGAAGTATAATTGAAAAAAAATCTCCATTCAGATGTTTGATGTCCCCCCCCCAAGTAAGACCGTCGCTAACGGAATGTTCACCGAATTCCCCTTAGAGGGGCCCCAAGCTTATTTTTGGGGGTCTCCGTTACGTTGAAAAATATTTTTATTTATTTATTTATTCTGAAAAGTGGGCCCCCAGTTGTTATAATGTGTCCCATAATTTTTGGACGAGGCCCTACACCAAGTATTGTAGTTCACCAAAACAATGCAGCTTGTTTAACTTCGTCTATTTTGCCACATGACCTTACTGGATACATTAAACCAGTAAATGGAATGTATAATGTAATCTGTGTAGGCGTATATCTATCTGTCTATCTATCTATCTATCTGTCTATCTATCTATCTGTCTGTCTATCTATCTATCTGTCTGTCTATCTATCTATCTATCTATCTGTCTGTCTATCTATCTGTCTATCTGCCTGTCTATCTATCATTCTATTAATATACATATCATTCTATAAATCTTTATCTGTCTGGAAGTCGAGTTATCTATTTATTCCTACACATCTAGACAGTATAAGACGACCATATGTATATGATACGAATGTATGCAACCGAGAAGTTACTTAGCTAGGCAGAAAGGGTAAAGGTAGGTATTTACTTAAATCAGGCGCAGAATATTTAAAAATAAAGACTAGTACATTCACCATATGAACAAATACCACTAACCAAACACAAGGTCTTGCATTGAGACGGTATTTCCCTTCAAGTAGGACGAGCTACCCAGCCACAAGAAGAACTGTGACTCATTCTTCAGACTCCTTGCTTTGAGAGTGATCACCATATTGAACGCATTTTGACCTCTCACATACGTCCACCTGCAGTCGTGGTAATAGCCAATTTTCTTGCCGTTCTTTTTCTCTAAGTTTGCCGAGCATATCTACAGTTTTATAGAATACATATCCACAGTTTTATAGACGACATATCCACAGTTTTATAGACGACATATCCACAGTTTTATAGACGACATATCCGCAGTTTTATAGACGACATATCCACAGTTTTATAGACGACATAACCACAGTTTTATGGACGACATATCCACAGTTTTATAGACGACATATCCACAGTTTTATAGACGACATATCTACAGTTTTATAGACGATATATCCACAGTTTTTTAGACGACATATCCACAGTTTTATAGACAGCATATCCACAATTACATATAATCTAAGAAAAGTTCAAATAAAATAAGTTTCCTAAGCCTATCGCGACACCCTTCTGGTCTTGAGATTATAGACAAATGAACAAGTACAAAGTAAATATAAATAGAGTGCCCACAGTACAAAGTTCACAGTATGTTCACAGAAAATACACATCGTGTACAAGTCAAGAACTACCCATAGAGTATAAAATATACATCCTCGATTCGGTCTAATTTTCCGATCGTCACCATTATTGTTATTTATGAGCTCAGTGAATCTATTGCTGTACATAAAATGGACCATTATTAATTGAGCATCTCCTTATACTCCATTTTCAAAGTCACTTCAAAGAATGTAATTTACTTTTCCTAAAGCCTGGCCGAAATGTGTATTCATCACTCAGCTTTTAATATTAAAGCAATATTAATATTGGTATTAATATGAATTGATATGTTCTGTTGAACTAACCAGTACAATTCAAGTGAACACTGAACTCACGTCTGTTGCTTGGAATTAGCTGACCATTCTCGTCAGTCAATAATTTTGACCTTAAAAATATTTCAGACTTCACCAGGAGAGAGCTGTTGTTTGTTTTGTTGTTGTTTTTCAGAGCTGAAATTTTTTTTTTTTTGTAGCTGGTGTATGTGTAGATTGTGTATTTGTACATGGTATATTTGTAGCTGGTGTATTTGTAGAGAGGGGGGTTAAACTATTTAATAATGTCGATTTAAAAAAAAAAAGGTCTGTACATTTTCAGTATTAACGCACTACAATTCAAAGTACCTTTTTTTTTTTACAAAAAGTGGGGGGTATGAGGTCATTCACAGATGTTATTGATTAGTACAACAGATTTGCCTTCAGTATAAATGTTTTCCTTTATATATCGCACCAAGGTAAAGCTTTTTTTCTTTGTTACTGGATTATATCAACTTTCTGTGCATGATCAAAAGGAAATGTGCATTTAGAAGTGACCGCGCCCTTTGATCTCTGAAACTAAGCAATTTATACCTTGTTATATTTTAACTCTCTTTACATATACTTATCTCCCTTCCTTGTATTCTTTTCAAGGTGTGACCTCTTCACAACATAGCGCGGCTATTCGTCTAGTTGTGTACTAAAAGTACAATAGTACCGTAGTCAAGGGGAAGACTATAAGGTCATGGAAACCTACTACCTGGCTCAACACAATTTGTATTTGTAGAGAGGGGGGTTATTTTTTAATATTTAATATTTTTTAATAATTTAATAATGTCGATTTAAAAAAAATACATCGTCGTCGGCCGGATTCGAACCTACGCGGGAAAATCCCAATGGATTTCAAGTCCATCGCCTTAACCACTCGGCCACGACGACTGATAGAGGTCTGTTTATTTTCAGTATTAAGTCACTACAATTCAAAGTCCCTTTTTTTTTAACCCTCATTACTGGATTGTATAATTGTACCCTGATATCAAAAGTAGTCTCTTATCTCTTGCAATGTTTAATTCCTCATATAAAACTCCAGTATCCCCCGACATCGGCACGGCACACCAGCACACCAGCACACCGTCCCCCCTCTCGAATTCATCTCCTTCCAGCGCCCCTGAGAAAAATGCACCGGACTTCGATTCACCCACCTCGACCTCACGGCTATGATGGTTGACCACGCTGATGCCAAATGACGTGGTAGTCAAGCAGATCTCCAGATCCTTCATCGGCAACATTTTCTGGAAGTAGATCTTGTCCTCCGTCAAAAGGTCACGCGTGCAGTCAGATATTCGGCGATAGCCGTCCAGCGATAGCAAACTTTGTACTGCGTACGGGTTGGCGGTTTTGCAATTATATCCAAATACTGCATAAATATACAAAAAAATATTTAAAAAAAAGGGTGGGCATTTTTTAACTCAAGATTGTTTTTCTTTTTAATGCAATGCTTAAAAATGAAAGGATAAATTCTATATAAAACATAGAAGGGGTTGTAATTAAAAAGAATTTTTTTTACAGAATATGTTAGAATCTCACAGAACGTACTCTAAAAATAGTTTCCTTCTTACAGAAATAATTATAATAAAAGTATAGGTGTATGTTTAGATGACCCACCTACCTGTTACATTTGACCAGAAGAGGATGACAGGTAGCACTGTAGATGGGAGGGAATATTTTCATTACAATCAAGTAGGCTACACATAATGAATGTATAGTGGCTCATGTTCGTGGGGTGTCATGTATGTAGTGGCTCACGTATGTAGGAGCTCATGCTTGTTCTGGCACATGTATGGTGTGGCTCATTATGTATTGACTCATGTATGGTGTGGCTCATGATGTATTGACTCATGTATGGTGTGGCTCATTATGTATTGACTCATGTATGTAGTGGCTCACGTATGTAGGCGCTCATGCTTGTTCTGGCACATGTATGGTGTGGCTCATTATGTATTGACTCATGTATGGTGTGGCTCATTATGTATTGACTCATGTATGGTGTGGCTCATTATGTATTGACTCATGTATGGTGTGGCTCATTATGTATTGACTCATGTATGGTGTGGCTCATTATGTATTGACTCATGTATGGTGTGGCTCATTATGTATTGACTCATGTATGGTGTGGCTTATTATGTATTGACTCATGTATGGTGTGGCTCATGTTGGTAGAAGCTAGCTGACTTTTAATGCAAGAGGGAGCAAGGTGAATTTTTCGTTTCTCTCAACGAAAGACTACTAATAAACTAAAAATGACGTTTTAAACATGTATTTACTGAGGGACGGTCGGTAGTGAAGCAAATCGCCCGACAGAGGAATAAACGGATATATTTCAATTCATGGCTAAAGCCTCGCTGTATTTCCCAGGCTTCCATGGCCATTGCACTATCGGCTATGGTGGAGATGAAAGAAAGGCACTATAAAAACAGTCAAAACAGTGGTTTATAGGATCATGTTTACACACACACACAGACACAAAACACCCATTTAGACTAACAATTTTGTTTTATTAAATAGACTGGGAAAGGGGCATTATCAGAAATCTATAATTATTCAGTATTATTCCTGCATTAAATTGATTTATGCTCTTTAAGTGTTTGATTTTTAACACAATAGACTGAAGATGAAAATTGTTATTTTATCTGTTGTTTCAGACTGACATGCAGTCCCAACATGTATCAGCAGTAGCGTTGTTAAAGGGGGCTAGGGTGTCAGAGGCACAAGTGTGACCACCGACACTGTAGAGCCCCTACACACACAGGGTGGTATATTTTAGATACATTTAGCGGGAGGGTCTCGCACACACACACACACAGGGTGGTATATTTTAGATACATTTAGCGGGAAGGGTCTCGCACACACACACACACACAGGGTGGTATATTTTAGATACATTTAGCGGGAAGGGTCTCGCACACACACACCAAGCTGTTTGGTACGCCACTGTTTATCAGAGAGACAGACGCATGGGGCAGGAAGTGTATTCAATACTACTCATTCCGAAATCCCATCTGATATGTTTAGACTTCAGACACAAGTACTACTCACATAAGAAAATGTAAGACATCATCACTGGCTGAATGACATGCAGCTTCAATCTACGAGTTCCAACTAATCTTCAGTTCCCCTTGATTACCACAGAGTCAGTAGGGTCGTGTGACTCACAACTTGGAATATCATCCAACTTTCAAGCACGCTGGGAAAAAAAATATTTGACGCAACAAAATATCTTGGATCAATGTATTATTGACATAATAAATGATTCTTAATCAAAAGGGTTGCACGTATAGCACCGGTACAATTCGGTGCCTAGACACTCCATGATGGTTTCTCGTAATAAACTCGCAGGGGAGGGGGGGGGGAACAGCACCGGAAATACCATTTCATTGACTTATTGATAAGAAAAATGCGGTAAGTTGCTATTTATTTATTTTTATACTTTACAAAAGTACATTAACGTATGACCACAATTATTTATTTAATGTTAAAAAAATAACAATATGATTGTTAAACTTGATCATTTTAATCGATTTCATTAGGAAACAGACGAATGGAGTGTTTTGTAGATATGTGTGATGTTTCTGTAAGGTTGAGATGAAATCTCTTAGATCCTATGAACCACTAATTGGACGGTTTTAGCAGTGCCCTTCTTTCATCCCCACCATAGCCCGATAGTGCAATGACCATGGGGGCACTTCGGGAGACATAGCGGGGACTTAAGCCAAGACCTAAAAATATCATTTGGTCCTCAGAATAGATCGAACCAGGGACCCACAGGTCGACAGCCGAGCCCCAATATAGATATAGAGGCAAACAGATGTTTTGAAATTAATTATGGTGGTAATGGTAGTATTCAGTAACTATGGTCGTTTTGCTACTTTTTATTTGTATCTTCAAAATAACTGACTTTATTTTTAAAGTTAATAATATTAGTTTTTGGCACTTTTTTTTAAACAACGAACTAAATGTAAAAAAAAAATTCGTCGTCGGCAGGATTCGAACCTACGCGGGAAAATCCCAATGGATTTCAAGTCCATCGCCTTAACCACTCGGCCACGACGACTACAATTATACATTCACCTTATGCCACATTTATAGTTTTCAGAATTGGTAGATCAATGTGTTTGCATGCACAGATGTTATTGATTCCACACCAAAAAAAAACGACATATATTTTATAAAATATCGCCCGTCCTATACTATATGTCATACTATATAATATGTTCTGGTTTTATATAGTGGGCCTGTATGTTATATGATAGTAGAAGGAACCCGACATTAACTTCGTCATGAAGCCTTAGAAATGTATAGAAGTCTAATCAGAAACCTTTAAAAAAAAAGACAAACGGAAAATATTAGAAACAAGTTTCGAAGCGGATATGAGCAAGTAAACAAACTTTGATAACGTGTAAGCAAACAAATAAATACAAACTAATATTACATCAGTTATTTTCTTTTTTATAGCCATATGAGATATTAAACAGTACTAGTACATAGACATAGGGGACACAAAAATGTGATTAGGTACCTTGACTGAAAATTAGTCATTTAACTATTAGGAATTTCTCAAGTCATTTTTATGTACATATAGCTTATACCTACCCACTAGTCTTCCCCTTGACCACGATACTATTGTATTTTTAGTATCAACCATAGATATATAAGACTAGATTGCTTATGGGCTATGCATAGATATATATTGTGCGGACCATAACTTTAAAAAGAGAAGAGTACAATTCTGTATAACTTATATATTTTTACAAATTCTTTGCTACTATGATGGCGTAGTACACATAGAAACCTTAAGTAACCAAAATTAATAGCAGAAGACATTTTGCATTGTTTTCCTTGACAAATTTTCAAAAACCTTATTTTTTCAATTAACTTTGAATAAAATGCCTTCGTGTTGTGTACCCGGTTGTTTGATTATATTATTACTAACCGTCAAATATAATTTTTTCGGACACATCAGTTGATTTTAAAAGCGCCAACCTCTAGCATGAATGGGGATTTTTTTTTTAATTAAAAGGAAGGAAATCTTTTTCGGTAAAAAATAAAGAACTGTACTCGTCTCTTTTTAAAGTAAGGGTCTCGAATACAACACTTTTTCGGTCTCTATTAAATAAGCATAAGCGATCTAGTCTTATATATCTATGGTACCAACTAGCCAAATTGTCGTGCTGTGCACGGTCAGTGGTCAGACCTTAGATAAAGGAATGGAGATATAAAGGGATTTTAAAAGCGCCAACCTCTAGCATGAATGGGGATTTTTTTTTTAATTAAAAGGAAGGAAATCTTTTTCGGTAAAAAATAAAGAACTGTACTCGTCTCTTTTTAAAGTAAGGGTCTCGAATACAACACTTTTTCGGTCACTATTAAATAAGCATAAGCGATCTAGTCTTATATATCTATGGTACCAACTAGCCAAATTGTCGTGCTGTGCACGGTCAGTGGTCAGACCTTAGATAAAGGAATGGAGATATAAAGGGAGTTAAAATATGGCGCTGGTACTTCTTTAAAAATAAATCATTTAAGTTCTTAAAATTTTGACGTCGTCGGCAGGATTCGAACCTACGCGGGAAAATCCCAATGGATTTCAAGTCCATCGCCTTAACCACTCGGCCACGACGACCTTGTTTCCACATTCTATATTATACATTGTAAGTCGAAGAAATCTGTTTAAATACCATGTGATGTGAACAGATGTAATTGATTGAATACTATACGGATTTAGTGACGGGCACAATACCTCTTACATTAGTGGCTTAGCGTTCATTGTATTAAGACCGTGTAAAATCAGGGATGAACAATACATAAGTGGCGTTTTTGAAAAGGGTAGGAAAGCGGCAAATTTCTAAGTTCGCCCTGGAGGTAGCTTTTGGGGGGGGGGGGGATTAGAACTTTGTCCGTGGATAAAGTAAAACAATTTATATTTATGTCTATCTTCATATATCAATCAGTCTTGGGGGGTCTCTCAATATTAAATAAAGTTTCCGTTACAAAGCCTGTACGTGGTCAGGTGAAGACGAGTGTCATATGTTTCTGTAGCCACGGGCTATGAGGTTGTGTGGCTAGTACAGTGCTCAGACGTCTTTACTTTGTCGGGTTACTTTTCCCCAACAAAATGTCGGGTACCCACTTATAATCTGGATCCCGGCACTCATCGGGACTTGAACTCGGGACCTCATATCCACTGCGTCCCTCACCAGGATAAATGATTATAGGCCGCGGACAGTGGTGACATTGTTGTGCATCCCTCAGTGGCGTAGTGAGGGGTGGGCAAAGTGTGGGGCGTCATGCCCCGGGCGCTACTCACAAAGGGGCGCCATGTGGTATATTTTACATATAATATTATAAGACTTTTGAATATGGGGGGGGCGCTAAAAAGGTATTAAAAAGGTATTGTGCTCGCTACGGCACTGGCACCAGAGGTGTGCGGATCTTGAAATTTAGCGTCCGCGTCCGTCCATGGATTTCTATCAATGATCCGCGTCCGCGTCCGCGTCCGCAGAACATTGCTTTGCAGTCAGTCCGCGCGTCCGCATTGCTGAAATTTAGCTGTTTAAATGACTTGAAATTTTTTATGGTAACGCTAAAGAAGATCCGCGTCAGTCCACGAGTCCGCAACTTAACCATACGAAGCGTCCGCTGTCAGTCCGCAGATTCGGAAAAGTCATCGGATCTGCGTCCGCAAGCGGACGCGTCCGCTGTCCGCTCATCTCTGACTGGCACCCATGGTCCAAGGTGTTCACAGTTCTGACAGTCAGGGTTAAAGTTCATAATTCATTACCAATTCTATTTACTTCATTCATTGGTATTTTTTTTTCCATCTAATACGACTGTCATTGCTTAACATAGAAACGGGATGAGCCAAATGACGTCAGTCTATTTTTAGAAAGAAAAGATACCATGGTAACCTAGATAACTCGCTAAGGTTTCATCTCTTTTAATGCTTAGCACAGGCCATGAAAATACGATGAAATAAAAAAAAAGCCATGTGGATTTTTTAAGGTTTCTAAATCATATGGGAAAACCTAATTGATTTTCTAGATTCTTCTGGCTTATCCATCTGTAAGTGTCCGAATGTTAATTATTGATTTGGAATCGTTAACTTCAAACGTAACACCTTGGGGTGAGGGAGGGGGAAGAGGCCGAATTGTGATAGAGAATGCTAATGGAACATTTTTTTTTTCAAATACGTTTCGCGAGGGAAGGAATCCCTCCCCCTTTCTCCCTCCCTCATTTCCTCTCTCTCCCTCCCTGCCCCCCTCTCTCTTTATCTGTCTCTCCCTCCCTCTTTCTTTATCTCTCTCCCTCCCTCTCTCCCACCCTCTCTCTCCCTCCCTCCCCTCTATCTCCCTCCCTACCCCCGCTCTCCCTCCCTTCCTTTCTCTTTCCTTCCCTCCCTTTTTCTCTCCCTCTCTCCCTCTCTCCCCCCTCTCTCATCTCCTTCTCTCTCCCTCACTCCTTCTCTCTACCCCTTTCCCTCTCTCTCCTCCTCCCTCCAACCCTCCTTTCCTCTCTCTCTTTATCTCTCACTCTTCTTCTAAAATCCTTCTTCATTCCTTTACCTTCCTCAAACTGTACAAATCAGGGAGCATGAAAAAACATCAACAATTCTTTGCAGCACAAAAGCACGATACAGCACCAGCACGCAAGTTCTATTCGACTTTATTAGTAGGAAAATTTAAAAATGTAAAATGTATCATCGAGAAATGACGTCACAGAGGAGTTTTATTTATGGCGCCGTCGAGATTACTTTAATATAGTAAAATACTAAAATAAAAATAATTAATTACAATTAAACTACCCATCGAGATGAAACAAAACCTGTCCCATGACCTTCCCCATGTAATTTTGTGTACGTGTACCAAATTTCACGTTATTTGGTTGTCTGGATCTTGAGTTATAAGGGAACAGACAGACAGACAGCAAATGCGTCTTATAAGTATAGAGATAAATTAATATACATAAATGTACATGTAAATACATATATGTATAAATGTCATATATTGGCCAGCGAAAATGGCTGATGTTCACATGTACAAATATTGAGATAAAATAACTGTGTAATAAATAATGAAACAGTTAATAAAAAAAAGATAAAAGAAATTAAAAAAAAAATTACGTCGTCGGCAGGATTCGAACCTGCACGGGAAGATCCCAATAGATTTCTAGTCTATCGCCTTTACCACTCGGCCACGACGACTGTAGTAGCAACTAATGCCACATTTATCGTTTTGAGAATTGGTAGATCAATTTGTGTAATGCACATATGTTATTGATTCCACACCAAAAAAAAACGACATATATTTTATAAAAATATCGCCCGTCCTATACTATATGTTATGTTCTGGTTTTATATAGTGGGCCTGTATGTTATATGATAGTAGAAGGAAACACACCTTGATACCGTGTAATCAGATAAATAAATACAAACTATTATTACATCAGTTATTTTCTTTTTATAGTCAAATGAGATATTAAACAGTACAAGTAAATTTACATAGGGGACAAAATATACGTGTTTCAGGTACCTTTACTTAAAACTGGCTATTTAACTATTAGGAATTTCTCAAGTCAGTTTTATTTTTGTATAGCTGATACCTACTAGTCTTCCCCTTGACCACAATACTATTGTATTTTTAGTAGGCCTACATGTACACAATTAGCCGAATAGCCGTGCTGTGCAGCTTAGTGGTCACACCTTAAAATTTACAAAACGAAGGGAGATAAGTCTTTATAAAGGGAGTTAAAAATATCAAGCACGGTATAGATAATAAATTGTTTAGTTTTCTGTGATGAAAGGACGCTCTTTAAAAAAAAAGATAATTTAAGGTCTTAAAAATATTGACGTCGTCGGCAGGATTCGAACCTACGCGGGAAAATCCCAAAGGATTTCAAGTCCATCGCCTTAACCACTCGGCCACGACGACCTTGTTTGAAAATTGAGGACATTCTACATTACACATTGTAAGCCGAAGAAATCTGCTTAAATACGATGCACAGATGTAGTTGATTAAATACGATACCTATTAAATGTGTGACTTGACGTTCATTGTATTAATGACCGTGTGAAATCAGGAGTGAACAATACAACAGTGGCGTTTTTTTTTTTAAAAAAGGGTAGGAAAGCGGCAATTTCTAAGTTCGCCCTGGAGGTGGCCTGGGGAGAGGGGGGGGGACATTATGACTTAGTCTGTGGACAAAGTAAAATAATATATATATATATCTTCATATATCAGTCAGTCTTGGTGGGGGGGGGGTCACTCAATATTGAATAAAGTTTCCTTTACAAAGCCTACACGTGGTCGGGTGAAGTTGAGTGTCATCTGTTTCTGCAGCCACGGGCTATTCTATGGGGAGTTTGTGCAAAACCCCCAGACGTCTTTACTTTTTTCCCCAACAATAATGACGGGTACCTATTTATAATCTGGTTTCCGGCACTCGCCGCGGCTTGAACTCGGGGCCTTTTAGGTTTTCAGTCAAGCCTCACATTAACTGCGTCCGTAACTAGGATAAATGACCGCGGTCAGTGGTGACATTGTTGTGCACCCCTCAGAGGCATAGTGAGAGGTGGGCAAGGGGTGGGGCATCATGACCCGGGCGCTACTCACAAAGGGGCGCCATGTGGTATATTTTACATATAATATTACACGAGTTTTGAATTGGAGGGGGAGCGCTAAAAAGGTATTAAAAAGGTATTGTGCCCCGGGAGCGAGTTAAGCTAGCTACGGCACTGGCACCCCTGGCCCAAGGTGTTCACAGTTCTGACAGTCAGGGTTAAAGTTCATAATTCATTACCAATTCTATTTACTTCATTCATTGGTATTTTTTTTTCCATCCAATACGACTGTCATTGCTTAACATAGAAACGAGATGAGCCAAATGACGTCAGTCTATTTTTAGAAAGAAAAGATACCATGGTAACCTAAATAACTCGCTAAGGTTTCATCTCCGTTAATGCCATGAAAATACAATATAAAAAAAAAAAAGTCATTTGGATTTTTTAAGGTTTCTAAATCATATGGGAAAACCTAATTGATTTTCTAGATTCTTCTGGCTTATCCATCTGTAAGTGTCCGAATGTTAATTATTGATTTGGAATCGTTAACTTCAAACGTAACACCTTGGGGTGAGGGAGGGGGAAGAGGCCGAATTGTGATAGAGAATGCTAATGGAACATTTTTTTTTTCAAATACGTTTCGCGAGGGAAGGAATAAAGACAATATGAATGTCCCCTTCAAATATTTCATATTGACTTAAGTATAACTATTCTCGATCTTCATTACATGTTGTTATGTTCTATTTCGTCACCATCTCGCCCAGATGTACTTTTTAGTCTATTCCGACTTTTGTTTGATTTATAGGGCTTCACAGCTAGTTTAACCTGACACATTGCTGGAGTAAAGTTACATTGGTCAGCAGTCCGACGGCTAGTAGCCACCAGGGCAGAGTACGACCAACGTGATGTCATATTAAGTGTAGGCAGGTACCAGGCTTTTTTTTTTACGACGCAGAGTATATATTTATATATACGTGTGTGTGTGTGTGTATGTGTGTGTGTATGTGTGTGTTTGTGTGTGTGTGTGTGTGTGTTTGTGTGTGTGTGTGATTTCATTCAATATAGTTATGTCAGCCGAGAGATTCCAGTAAACTCCACGCCAATCGGGCCTCATCACTTTATCGATATCTTGATTTAAAAAAAAAATCTGGCATGACAGACGATGAACCCATCGCAGTATAAGACCGAAAGCGCGGGCTAAAAGAGGACTTTATTATTATGGTGCCGAAACAATATTTTGGTGACGTGTTCATCTCTCAACCATAATCCATCAAACTTTGAAAAATTAGCTGACCATTCTTGTCAGTCAATAATTTTGACTTTAAAATATTTGAGTCTTGACCAGGAGGGAGCTGTTGTTTGTTTTGTTGTTGTTTTTCAGAGCTTAAAATTTTTTTTAGCTGGTGTATGTGTGTAGCTGGTGTATGTGTAGCTGGTGTATTTGTAGAGCGGAGTTAAAGTTAAACTATGTCTAGTGAAAAAAAAAATTCGTCGTCGGCAGGATTCGAACCTACGCGGGATAATCCCATCGCCTTAACCACTCGGCCACGACGACTTATGAAAGACTCTTAATTTTCAGTATTAACCCACTACAATTCAAAATTCCTTTTTTTTTTTAAGAAAAAGTGGGGGGTATGATGTTACTGGATTATATCAACTTTCTGTGCATGGTCAAAAGGAAATGTGCATTAAGAAGTGACCACGCCCTTTGATCTCAGAAACTAAGCAATTTATTATCTATACCTTGTTATATTTTAACTCCCTTTACATATACTTGTCTCCCTTCCTTGTATTCTTTTCAAGGTGTGACCTCTTCACAACATAGCCCGGCTATTGGCCTAGTTGTGCACTGAAAGTACAATAGTACCGTGCTCAAGGGGAAGACTATAAGGTCATGAAGACCTACTACCTGGCTCAACACAACCCTACGTCAAAACTGGACAAACCAAAAAACAATGAGATATGGCTATCCAAGTATCCCGCCACGTGAACTACACAAGGTCGCTTTACTAGGGACAGCCGACATGTTAAGTGGGACTCTACCTATATAATAAATTATATGACAGAGACCCGGGGACTGTGTTGACCAATAGAAAACATATCTGCTTGCTTCTGTAATTACAACAATATATTGGTAAACACATTGTTGTTATTGTTTTTTTCAATTACTTTGTTCTTTTTTTTTCATGCTTTATTCCCAAATAAACTTTTGTTTCAATATATAAATATAAATACAGTGCTTTTTGTGTAAAAAATAGGTGCCGGTACTCAGTAATGGATTGCCTAACTTTTAATTACCAGTTCGATGCAAGCTAAATCACAACTGCAAAGATACTATTTTAAAATAGTTCGATTTTAACAAATTAATAGTATAATAAATTAATAATAAATGTTAAAATACAAGAAAAGTAATAATTTTTTTCTCCACACTAAAAAAGTTGCCGGTACGCCGTACCGGTACGTACCGGCACAAAAAAGCCCTGTGTATATATATATATATTCAAAACATAAAAAAGGGAGGGGAGATTAGGAGTGGGAACATAAGCAACTGTTTTTTTTTCTCGGTGGTTTTTAGTTTCTAATTGGTTTTCCTAATACAGTAGCTTACAGAATTTCGAATTAAAAAGAAAACAAAATATTAATTGCCAATCCGTGGCAATTCTGTAAAAAAAATCAGTGTTATATACACCTAGTTTTATTAAATATAAATTAATATACATAAATGTTTATGTAAATACATATATGTATAAATGTCATATATTGGCCAGCGAAAAATAATATTGAGATAAAATAACTGTGTTCAGCTGTAATAAATACACTGTTTGAAAAAAAAAAAAGATAAAACAAATTAAAAAAAAAAAAAAAATTACGTCGTCGGCAGGATTCGAACCTGCGCGGGAAGATCCCAATAGATTTCTAGTCTATCGCCTTAACCACTCGGCCACGACGACCTACATACAAAGGGACAAAAATTGTTTATTTATACCTAACTTAAAGATTAGTGTTACGTTTTTTTTTTGTTTTAATAGTTGGGAAGTGTCTTAGGTAGGGATAAGTTCACTGATGTTGCATTTATATAAAACATTTGTGAAAAACATTAAATACTTAGCCAATCAGTGTCTTTTTTGTGAATAGTGGATAGGTATACTGGGCTACCCATTGCTAACCCCTCCCCCTTTCCTCTCCCGACGCACACAATATAAGATATCATGCTATCAGCACACATACATTTTTCAGCCTAGGCCTGGGGTCGGCAACCTGCGGCTCGCGAGCCGCATGCGGTTCGCGAGCCGCATGCGGCTCTTTCGATGTCAGGTTGCGGCTCTTTCGATGTCAAATTGCGGCCTAGTCAAATACCATAGTATTGGAACAACAATTTTATTGGCTCATTAAAAGCTGAGAAATGTGTAAATTATAACTTTTTGGCTCTTTCGTCTCAAAAGGTTGCCGACCCCTGGCCTAGGCCAATTAAGGGTTTCTAAATAACTTTCAAATATCTCCGTCTCGGGCTGTAGAAGACCTACAAGCGGCTCTGTATACGAACAACAGTGTTGATATTATATTTAGATAGAGATAGATAGATAGATAGATAGATAGACAGACAGACAGACAGACAGACAGACAGGCAGGCAGACAGACAGACAGACAGACAGACAGACAGATAGATAGATAGATAGATAGATAGATAGATAGATAGATAGATAGATAGATAGATAGATAGATAGATAGATAGATAGATAGATAGATAGATAGATAGATAGATAGATAGATAGATAGATAGATAGATAGATAGATAGATAGATAGATAGATAGATAGATAGAGATGTATGGGTGAGATGTTTGTCTTTGTAAACCAATATGTTTTTGTTGTGCTTTTCTTAAACCCCCCCTCCCCCCCCACTAAAGTAGATATTGCAGTGGCCATGGAGATACGGGTGACTGGTACAATCCCAGTCACTCCCCGACCCACGGTATAAAGAAAGCGCCACCCAGCCATAGCAGGCTAAGTTAGTAAAGTCTTTTATTAAACTAGTTAGACCGACTGTTATCAATGGAGTCCAACGTCCGGTTGTGGGGAGGGAGAGGGGGGGCTGTACGTTAGAGAAGGGTTGTGGGAAAGGAGAGAGGGAAGAAAGAGAACGGGTAACCTAGTTTATTAGTCCATATGAAAGGTTGTGATGACACATGATTTAGCCACGGAAAAGGGCCCCCCAGAAAATTCAAAGAAATGATTCTCTGTTTAACCCTTCACTACCAAAAGAACCTTTGGTTGGATGTCAAAAATGACTGTGTACATATAGTCTCTGTATATGGACTTTGTACATGGAGTGTGTGCAAGAAGTGTCTACGAGGAGTTTGTACGAGGAGTGTGTACGAGGAGTGTGTACGAGGAGTACGTGCATGGGTGTGTACATGCCATGGACTGTGTGCATGGACTGTGCACCAACTGTTAACGTGGATTGCATATCGGAGAGAAAGTCATATTTCTATTGGACCATCGATTGCCCCAGACAGACCGGGCATGGGAAAAAAAACAACAACTGTGAGCTTAAAAAAAATAAGAAACTTATATATATATATATAGATTTCGTAAAATAAAAGTCTGTATATGTATACTAGTTAATAGAATACAATGCCTCCATAGCTCAGTGGTTAGAGCACTGGTCTTGTAAACCAGGGGTCGTGAGTTCAATTCTCACTGGAGGCTAATAAATGTGTTGATGTTTATTGTATTTATTTTTTCTTTTTTTTTAAATATAAAGGAGCCGAAGTGTAGTTTCCTCAGGGCACCAGCAACGATAAAACCGGCACCCATCACCACATACCTATCAGTGAAGCTCACACGTCTCTCACCTTACAGAAATCTTGCGCAGCCTCAGGGCATTGAGTTTGGCCACCCAGAAAGTATAATCTCCAGCCACTTTGAGTTCTATACCAGTATCTAAAGGATTTCTACCAGCCAACATTTCAAATCCACGTATTCTCACAGTGATTCTTGTGTATATATTGAAGGGCAGCAACCACTGACAGTGATAATAAATTAGTCATCATCTCACAGTGATTCTCAGAGTTGTAGTAATCACGACTCACTTAGAAACTTTTCGGAGAGTAATTTAAAAAAAAAAAAAAAAGAAACATTTGAAGGGTAAACTAAATTATTTATTTAATTCCTGATTAATGAATCATAAAACATTTTGGCTACCCAGTTCAAATCATGGACTGGGGCCCACAACCACCGTGAGAACCATCTTGTAAAACTTTGAGGTTTTCTTTCAGATCTCTGAACTCACGTCGAAAGAAATAGTGTTTTTTTTTAAAAAAAAAAAAAACAGCGAGTAACAATTCTTAATAAATCTATGAGCCAATGAAATCAAAGCATTATATTTATTGGAGGTAGCAACCACTGAGAGTGATAATAAATTAGTTATCAGTTAACAAGCTAGTATTCGCTTTTTGATATAAGTTGAGTTTGTCGCTTATCACCCTTTTTTGTAGCCACTGTTTTTTTTTTACACATATTAACTGTTGGAAACCATTCACATAAAATGTAACGTTTGAATAAAGACGAATAAAAATGTTCTTTTTCCCACCCCAGTATATACATTACATATGATTAACAAAATGAAGGACCACTTTGTTTTAATTATATAACTTACAAAAACCAGTGCCTGAAAATTTTTCTCTCCGCCCTTGATTTAGAATAACAAAAAAAATATCAAGACCTACTTTATGTACTGCATTGTTAAAAACAGCGGAACTTGGACGAATGATTGCCAGGGTGTTAGGTATTACAAAGGGAGATAAGAACATTTTCAGTCCGGGCTTCGGCTCCAGTTTATCCCGCTTGGCTTATCTCCCTTCCGTAACCTTTCAACTCACCTGAGTTCACTCAAAAGGCGACCCTGTAGCCGGCAACAGAAGTCATGTGCTGCTTTTAATCTTTGTCTGTATGTGTGGTGAGCCCCTCTGTCTACAGGGGTCTGTGGGAGGGGAGGGGAGGGAGGTGTAAAAGCAGAAGGACTGAAGGTGTTAAAAATTGAACTATGAAAAGAAATGGGTAGGGCGGGAGAAGTGGGGATATTCATCCAGCTGTTCTTCATTCTCTCTCTTTTCCCCATGACTATTTCTGTCTTTCTATCCTCTGCCTTCACCGCCTGGAGTTAATTCTCTTATCATTGTTTGATCATGTTTGTGCGTCCTTGAGGTGAACGGGAAGTGTCTGTGTGTACTTGTGTGTGTGTGAGTATGTGCTTGTGCGCGAGTGTGTGCGCATGTTTGTGACTGAGCACCTTTTTTTTTCCTTCTTCTGGATTTCGCCTTCTTAACCAAAGTGAGTGATTAGGCTTGGCGTGTAGTAGTTACACACATAACTTGTGTAGTACACATGACAGCTGTGTACATAAATGTAGCGTTAAAAAATGATTGTTTATGTAAGAGATGTTGGGAGGACCGGGGGGGGGGGAGAGGGGGGGAGTGAGGGGAACGCCGAGAAAAACCTGAGTTTTTCTTTTTTCTTTTTTTTTTATTTCACCAAGGATGATTACCTGACTCTTGGCTCAAGTAGTTCCTTTACCGTTGAACTCAATGAATATAATACACACGTCTCTTTCTGTCCATAAACCAATGGTTATTCCAAGTTCACATTTATTACCGTTGAAATGACCCTGTGACCCATATCATGGTGGCAGTACAGGAAAGTGGTTTGAAATACAAACTAGGTCACTGGTCTAAAGCCATCCAGACATAATCTGAGCACCAAGTCCAGTGTCCCCCGGGACTAAGATGATTTAACAGTTGGAGGTTGTCAGATAAGAACCCCGATTTAAAAAAAAAAAAGATGAATGGGGTGCCCCAAAATTAGCTAGCGGCTCATAATTACCTTTTCATATCGCCACGTAAAAGTACCTTTGCCACGCCCCTACCCCACACACCCCCAACAGAAAACAACAAAGTAAGAACGGCTAGTGGTCACCGTTGTACCTATCAGGTCACCCAACGCGTGATGACCAGGCTTTGTGTGACGATGTTGTGGTAGTGAGTGACCTTTGTCAGACTCGTGGCTGAACCAAGACAGGCGCTTGTCTCCCAGACGCCTTGATGGCCGTTTGTGTTGGGGTGCAGAGGGTATATGACTTCTTGATGTACCATGAATGTTTATACTTTCCAGCTATGCCTAGACGTTCAAGAAGAATTGTTACACACTTGAAATAGGGAAGAGATAGTATAACTAAAAAAAAAAAATTTGACAGATTTACTATTTCATACAAATGGTAATTTTAATACGTTTTCCAGACATCGTTTTATTTCGTCTGTGTATTCATTACATTTGTTTATATAACTGTACATAGTACTTTTACTCTCCTGTATGCAGTATCATTCTCTTTCTCAACTAATTTTATTAATATATTGAAAGTCTGATCAATTGTCAAAGTACTAAAAGGACAAACATAATATGAACTGACTGAAAGACAGTCAGGTAGGCAAATAGACATACTGACAGACAAATAGAGTGAAAGAGAGACGGGCGGACGGACGGACGGATGGATGGATGGATGGATGGATGGACGGATGGGCAGACAGACAGACAGACAGAAGACAGACAGATAGATAGATAGATAGATAGATGGATAGATGGATAGATGGATAGATGGATAGATAGATAGATGGATAGATAGATAGATAGATAGATAGATAGATAGATAGATAGATAGATAGATAGATAGATAGATAGATAGATAGATAGATAGATAGATAGATAGATAGATAGATAGGTACAAACGCCCCCCTACCGAAAATTTTGTTCAAAACTTCCAAACCTTAATGCCTCCACAATTCAGCTAGTACAATCAATCCTATAACCTTGACAGGGAGTTCTTGACAACGGCAATTACTAATTGCACTGATTAAGTCAACGGACATCCAGGTAGCGAGCAGTGTGATGAGGTCACGCAGGTGAACACCTGAGACTTTTGTGGGGTAAACTAATAGAAATGATGCAGCCTGTATGACTAACAGCTTGGCTGTGTTAGCTCTGTTGCTCTCCAGCATCATTGTCTCTCGTTTCATCATTATGGAATGTGTGTGTGTGTGTGTGCGTGCGTGCGTCTGTGCGTCCTCCCATATGTACAACTCATCCATCTCTCCACCATTCCTTGTTTATATAATTATCTTTCTTTTTCCCCCTGCTTCTTTTTAAAAGAGTCAGCCGCCCTCCACCCCCTCCCCCAACCCTTCCATTCTTTCCTGTCCTTTTTCCCTTTGTGCTCCCCCCCCCCCACTCACTCA
Source organism: Bulinus truncatus (assembly GCA_021962125.1). Classification (NCBI taxonomy): domain Eukaryota; kingdom Metazoa; phylum Mollusca; class Gastropoda; family Planorbidae; genus Bulinus; species Bulinus truncatus. The sequence goes on along the minus strand of JAGDYQ010000001.1, from coordinate 31,367,884 downwards.
TCACTCAAATATACCTTTGCTTACTACCTGCGTAAACATCACTTTACGAGGAACTGTGTTGTGGATAACTTTTTATACCCACACACACACACACTGCCTCCACGACCCCTTACACCCTGTGTTTCTAGGTTCATTAGTTACCACCCCTCCATCCCCGCCCCACACACACACAGACACATATCTCACGACTTTTTACCAGTTTTTTTTTTCCCTCCCCTAGTCTGCACGTGCCGAGTACATACCTTAGTATCACAAACAGTCATGGTCGAGTAGGTAGTGTGGATGAGACGAAAACTCTGAATGTACAGTTTATTTACTGCGTTTGTATCTGGATGGCTCAGTCTAGTTTGTAGCTGGAATCCTACAGCTAGACTGTCGACCTTAGTGTCTCAGGTTCGATCATCGATGACAACCAATTGTACCAGATAACGATAAAAGTTGGTTACGAGTCATTTAAGTCTATCCAGCTTTTAATGGGTACCTGACTTAGGTACGGAGTTATAGGTGGCTAGGCTTGGCGCTAACCACACAATTCCTCTATATTTGCCGTGGTTACAGAATCAGATGAGTTCTACACTTCACCTGCCCCGATGGCCCATTAGGGCTAAGGGAACCTGACTTACTTACTAATCCAAACTGACTACTAACCCAAACTGACTAACTAAACCAAACTGACTTACTAACCCAAACTGACTAACTAAACCAAACTGACTTACTAACCCAAACTGACTAACTAAACCAAACTGACTTACTAACCCAAACTGACTAACTAAACCAAACTGACTTACTAACTCAAAATGACTTACTAACTTAACTGACTTATTAACCCAACTGACTTACCAACTGAAACTGACTTACTAGCCCTAACTGATTTACTAAACCACACAGACTTACCCTAACTGACTTACTAGCCGAAACTAACTTATTAGCCCAAAGTGACATTTATAAACTTCAATTTTAATTGTTATCGACTTCTCGTGATTGAAATTCAAAAAAAAAAAAATAATAGTAGTAGACATTGGAACACGTTTCTTTAGAAAGTATGGTTTTGGTCGTGGGTTCAAGTGCCAAGGACAACAATCCATGGATAAATAAAAAATGAACGTAAAAAATTAAATTGTTAGAAAGTTTGATATGGGTTCCTTATATTCACAAGGGCGGAATAAAAGGGCATTATTTTGTATGATGGATACACACCAGATAAAATTGTCTATCATAATTCTTTCCCCCCCCCCCTTTTTTTTTTGTTTAAATTTTGACCGACAGTTAGTCCAATAAGTTGAACAATTCTTTGTTTAGAAAATGAGCGTCATATCACATGACGTGTCACGTGGTAGCCTTTGTTTTGTTTTGTTTTTTTAAATTATTCATTGGTCCATATGAGAGCAGTTGGTATTTCGTTTTAAATTTAAATAAAAAAATGTTGCAAGCGTGTGCTGCAAGCATCTGTGCATGCATGTGTAGCCGTGTGTTTGTGTGTATGTATGTATGTATACATGCATGTGTTTGTGTATGTTTATGAGTATATGTGTGTGTGTGTGAGTGTGTCTGATGTGTTACTGTGGGGTGGGGGTGTGAGGGGAGGGTCTGAAAACATTTCATGCATATTATTTTACTTTACAGCCTGCGACAGGTTCTTCTGGATGCGCCATTACACCCCCCCCCACCACACCCCCGTCCTCCCGAAACATGTTACAGTCCAGTAGACTAACGACTACCCCATTCCTCCCCCCCTTCTTTTTACTCCTAAAAACACATGAGGGCATAGCGCCATCTGTATGAGGGCATTACGCCATCTGTATGAGGGCATAAAGCCATCTGTATGAGGGCATAACGCCATCTGTATGAGGGCATAACGCCATCTGTATGAGGGCACAATACCATCTGTATGAGGGCACAATACCATCTGTATGAAGGCATAATGCCATCTGTGTGAGGGCACAATACCATCTGTATGAGGCACAATACCATCTGTATGAGGGCATAACGCCATCTGTATGAGGGCGCAATACCATCTGTATGAGGGCAGAATACCATCTGTATGAGGGCACAATACCATCGGTATGAGGGCACAATACCATCTGTGTGAGGGCACAATACCATCTGTATGAGGGCAAACTTATATCTGTATGAGGGCACATTACCACGGTATGGGGGCACAATATCATCTGTACGTGGGCAAAATACCCTAAAAATGCATAAGCGCACCATACCATCTGTTTCATGACATTTCAAGTTCAATCAATTATTTCATTGTGTTTTTTTTTTTTGAACCATTACTATCGGTCATTAACCACACTAATAAACTGAAATAGCTAATATTTTTTTTTTTTTTAAATCCATCGATTTTTTTGTTTGGTAATCAGGCATTGATAATTGGATATATGTGGGGTGGCCGGGGGGGGGATGGAGCTATGTGAATATCAAATGTACATCTTGAACAGATAACCCAATTGAAAAAAAAGGGAGGTTACTACAAAATAAAAACAGCAGCATAAGATGAAATGTGTTGGGTTGAGTAACTGTTCACACGCGCTCATTCCCACCAGCCCCCGTCGCCGCTTCTTCGTTCGCTCAATCATTGAGTTTGCACATCCTAACAGACGCTTCAACCCCCACCCTCAAATCCCACCCCATCTCCCCCTCCCCTTCCATTCTTTTTTTTTTAATTTCCTCTTTCCCTTATCCGCTCTTGCTTCTGTGTGTGTGTGTGTGTGTCTGTGTGTGTGTGCGCGTGCGAGCGTGCGCTATGAAGCTACAGTGGGGGGACGACGCGAGCTAAATTTGTACTTTTTTTCCTCACATCCAATGATATGTGCGTGAGTGATAGAGCACGCGCAGAAACACCTATATACACACACACACTATAAACCTTCATTTAATTTCAATTTAATGTAGCGCAATAAAATTCAATATCCCCTCCTCTCGATAACACACACACACACACAATTCCCCTCCCCTGCATCTCCCTTTCTTTCAGCGATTCAAGGACTCACGCTGTGAGATGAGCATAAAACCCTGTGCGCTACTCACCATAACAGCGTGTGGCTAGTGTGTTCGTGAGTTGTTGTTTTTCCTTCTCGCTAATGACAAGAGAGTTCTCTGTGCTCACTGCTGTGTGTGCGTGTCTGTCTGCGTGTGTGTGTGTGTGTCATCAATGACTGCCCTGGATGTACTCACTCGACCGGGAGATTTCATTGTTTTGACTCTGTGACACGGGCGTGGAGTTGATTTGAAATTTTATTTAAAAAAATACAAAAACAAAATGCATTTCATGTTTATTTCGTTGTGACGGTCATCGGGTTGTGGGTGAGTGCGTTTGAGGATACACATCACGCCTTCTTCACGACAACATCAACAAAGACGGGGGTGAGTAGGGTTTAGTCATCTTCTCGTCTCATCTGTTTACATGTGTTGTCTTGGCGATACAGATATATATATATATATATATATATATACATATTTGTCATTTTATTTTATTTGGTGCAAATTTCAAAATGTTAAAATAAACAAGCCGATGCTTATTGATATTATTAAGTGTAAAAAAAGCGATAATAGGGAAGTAGATTTGTATCCCTTTTATGAAATGCTCATACGTCGATAAACACTTTAAATCTTCTTTATCTCACATCTTGCAGTAATCGGGGCAGATTTGATAAAGATATTTAAATCCTTAGATATCCGATGGTGGAATGGTCACAGGGGCACTACTGGGGGATACACCAGGTAATTGGCGTCTCTGTGGCCCAAACCTGATTATTTATCTAGCAGTGCGGCAGAGGCGTAGCTGGGGAGGGCGGGGGGGTACATATGTCCCCGGGCGCCGAGGTTCAGGGGCGCCAAATGGTACATTTTACATATAATATTATATGGTTTTCGAATGGGGGGGGGCGCTAAAAAGGTATTAAAAAGGTAAAATGCCCCCCTCGCTACGCCTCTACAGGTGAAATATTGGACGTTGAGAGGAGGTGAAAACCAAATGCTGAAATTAATATCGGTTGCTTTTTTTTTTACTTGTGTATGTGTTTAGAGTGTATGTGTTTAGAGTGTATGTGTTTAGAGTGTATGTGTTTAGAGTGTATTTGTTTAGAGTGGTAGGGAAGTTGTAAGCCGGAAGGTGGTTAGCGCATGTCCTCAGTTCGAGGTCCATAACAATGTAACGCCTCGCACTTCATTAGAATCATGTTAAACATATGCGACGGTCCTGACGGTGATGATTACTTGGTAGATAAAGGATAATATAGTTCACCATATAAAGTTCACCATATAAAGTTCACCATATAAAGTTCACCATATAAAGTTCACCATTTAAAGTTCACCATATAAAGTTCATGATATAAAGTCACCATTTTAAGTTTGTCATTTAAAGTTTACCATTTAAAGTTTGCCATTTAAAGTTAACCATTAAAAGTTTACCATTTTAAGTTTGCCATTTAAAGTTTACCATTTAAAGTTTGCCATTTAAAGTTAACCATTTAAAGTTTACCTTTTAAAGTTTACCATTTAAAGTTAACCATTTAAGGTTTGCCATTAACATATTTCATATTTACCTGCACTTTGATAGATCCTTTGCTGTCATTCTGACATGACTTATAATTATTTACACGATATTGTGTGAATAAAGATAAAATCTTTAGGAACACCAATGCGGCCATATTCATTCTCATCCATAGGAAAATTACTCGACTTCAAAGGGACCCTCCCACATACTGGCATAGGCCCCCCTCTCCTGGGGTCCCTCCCACACAGGCCCAACTCCCCTAAAAAAATATATATATTATCAACATGATATATGGGCTCAAACAGATACTTTACCTAATGTGCACCCCCCCCCCCCCCAACAACGACTTGCCTAGGCCTCCCCACAAACCAATGAACGTCTTTGATGGACCAGTTTACTAAGAAAGGGTTGTCAAAACAGAAATAGCATAACAGGTCATACATAACACAAGATGTTGGTCCTAATTGGGTTGTAAGTAAAAGTTATTTACACACACACACACAAACACATACATACACACACAAACACGCAGGCGCGCGCGCGAACACACACACACACACACGCACACATGTAGCAAGTGTGGAGAGCGTGAATGAAAAGAACAAAAAAAAAAGTTAGAGACCTCAACTGCTGGGAAGGTGGTGACCTGAGGTCATTTACCTGTGAGAGTGGTCACCGCATGAGGTCACGGAGACATGCATTCTATTTATAGGACTCGGTAAAAAAAAATAAGTATCAATGCATCCAGATTTTGTTGACAAAAATTTTATAAACAGAAACAAAGACTCAATGAAAACGAAGAGCCCCCCCCCATTTGGGGCCACCCCATTCAAATACTAAATGCGTCAAATAAGTATACAGTCATTTAGTTGTTCCACTCTCTACCGTCTGCTCTAGGGGTCACGCATGCACAATTTTAAAAAAATAATATAAAATAAAGATAATAAACATATATAGGCTAGTGATGCTGGGTGGCTCTATTTACCATGGTACACAGTTCACATGTGGGTACATGTATGTATGTAGCATTATAGCAAGTTGAATTATACTGTGGATATTTTTTAAGAAACATTAAAAAAAAACAGTTTCATAAGTAATATATTTTGTACGATTTTGTAAACAAATTAATTTAATTTTGGATTGTTTTTTTTTTTAAAGTTAAAATATTAATGTATTCTGTCATGATTAGACACACACACACACACACACACACACACACACTCCCAATCATCGCCAATTTCGTTAATATCCGTTAATTTTCAGATACAACATAAGACAGAACTCAGCCGGCAATATAAAAACCACATGCTACTGCGTAGTTAGTCCACACTGGCTGGAAATATCTGTATGTATGTTTTACATTCCTTTCTGGTTCTTTACAGCTAAACGTTTCTTGGTTGATAGTTATTTTAACTATCACTGGCTGATTGATGGGTGAAGTGACTGCAGTTGAATACCTTAAAACATATGGATACATGTATGAGAGATAGTCACAAAGACAAACATATTGACTAGCTGATGTAGACACACATACAGAGCCAATCTGACTGATAGATAGACTGATGGACAACTAGTTAGATTGGGAGACATATAGACTAACAGACCGTGTGTCAGACGAAAGGATCGGTCCGTCGCGGGGTTAGGTGGGTGAATAGATAGATAGATAGATAGATAGATAGATAGATAGATAGATAGATAGATAGATAATGTTCTATTATACTAGGGTGTACCTGATGACTAACACCTATTTTGTTCCATTCATAACTCAATAAAATAAGATCGTGTACGCTGCAATCTTCTCCCATTCCCAAAGTGTTCATTATACATGTATAGAGCAGTATACGAAAATTGTGTAATCAAATCATGGAACGGAAAATGTTCACATCAGATCTCGCTGTGTTTGTGGTGCATAGAGAGATGGTTTATTTATTTTTAAATATGTGTGAGATTTGATGTGACAAGTTGACAAATGCCAGTGAAGTGGGCGACCCCTGGCGGACAGAATAATTCAGACCACTTATGTCAGCCAGTGTTAGTGTGCTCATTCATGTCTGTGTGTGCTTGAATCTGTGTCGAGTATGTAAACACAATATTTCAAAATCAACGACACATTATTCTGAAGTTTAGCTATAAACTATTTACATAGCACGTATTCGTCCATCCTGTTAGACATGTCAGTTATTCTTTAAATACTTCCTGTGCATCTGCAGCTACTGATAACATCACCCTTGGGGGTAGGGGGAAAGGGGTGGGGGAGGGTGTCTGTCAACGTTCACGTGATGTCTGGTTGACATGGAAACAATGCTTTATTACTGTGGCTGTTTATTCCAGACATTCATCCCCCTTCCATTTCCGAACCAATTTTGTCTGTAACAAATTGCTATGTTGTTCTATATTATTGTTATCTTTTATTGTTATATTGTATTGTCCTATATTATAGCTACGTATTATTGTTATGTATTATTGTTCTATATTATATCTATGTATTATTGTTCTACATTATTGTTATATATTATTGTTCTATATTATTGTTATGTATTATAGTTATTTACTATTGCTATGAATTATTGTCACTCTATTTTTGTTATGTATTATTGTTATGTATTTTTGTTGTGTTATTCGTCTTACTCCAACAACATCTATCAATTCTAGAGGATCTCAGACTATGGAAATTGATACTCTCTACATTCTCACACTTGGTGGACCTAGGTGAAAAGCGTTGTTCATGCTACCACTGGCAAATCTTCGGCCCTTATAATCAGTTAAAAAAACAGATCTGCTTAGATTTGTATTAGTAATTTTAGGCCAAGGCTATATTACAGTCCCAACCGCCCCACCCACCCCACCCCACACACACACACACTTTATCAATGGGAACCCTAGACAGTCCTGTAGCGTGCTGGGGGACGGGCCACCCTGCGTTTTGTCTGTTCCCCTCTGCTTGTTTGCTCTACTTAGTAACATTTATTTCCTGCCCCCCCCCCCTGCTATTGGCCTGGCCCCCTGCTGTAGAATTTTCGCGCTAGTCACCTGGTTTCACTATATGTAAGTACAGCTCTGGGGGGGGGGGAAGGAGGGGGGGGAGGGTATCAGATTTATGTTGTCAACCGTTAAGTTGGGATGTGTGCTAGATGGCGCCTGTTGTATGCACCTACACCTTTGTTATTAAAAATTGTAATAGATAATAAGAGTTTAAATGATATTCTCAACTCACTCTTAAAGTGGGGGTGAGCCAGGGAGTATCGGTTATAGAATTTGTCACCGTTGGATCCTTGACTAGCGGTACTTGATCGGATTGTTGGTAATAGACAGAGTACATTTTTTTATAAGTTTCCTTTTTATGTTGTTTTGTGTGTGTGTGTTTTATTCAAATTTAAACGGTTCCTTAGTCGGCGGGTGGTGTGAAGTTACCAGCTTGACTGCTGCGATGGATGAAACGAGTTCAAATACACCGACCGCCATCTTTTCATGACTTCTGTGGCACCTCCATGGTTACTTCAGTCTCGGTTATAGTCAGGGCTCGATTTACCGCCGGGGATGCCGGGGATATCCCCGGCACTGAGACCTGTCATCCCCGGCTCTGCTTTAGCTAATATAGCCCAGCCGGGGATGAAATCATAGTCGTTTATCCCCGGCTCTGCAGAAATTTTGTTTCATCCCCGGCACTGGTTTTTTCTTAAATCGAGCACTGGTTATAGTTGCTACTTAGGAAGGTCACTTAATAATCCTTCCATTAGTCAGTTTAACATAGGATCGAGTGACAGTATCCCACTCCAACAAAGACTTCATGTTATCTGCAACCGTCGTCGGAGCCGTTCCTATAAAAAGGCAAATTATGGGGGCGGGGGGGGGGGCAGTCTACCAATGTAAATTTACCTACGACCACAGTCACAACAGAGAATGTTCCGTTTTTTTTATGGCCACCAAAAAAAATCAACGTAAGAACTCAATTCTGCCCTTCGCGAAACATGACGAAAATAATTATCAAAAGCACGAGAAAAATGTTGGAACTAAACTTAGTATCAACTTGAGCCCTGGGGCCCACCTCGTTAGTCATTCATTTTCATTTACTAGCGATACTATAATTAAGTTAACTTGCCAAGTGCCAACATATTTCATTATCTCGATCCCATGACCGATTCTTCTTTAAAGTACTAATTTTTTTTGGTCGATTCTTGATGTATAGAACTAACAGGCTTTACGTAATGCTGAAAATAACAACAGTTCAGAGTGTTGTCCAATGAATCGCTTGAGAAATCAGAAATTTCGTAATGAAAAAAAAACTATGCGACCGCGGTACCGATACGAAAACTCCAAAAAAAATCAGATATCGCCAATTCCCCATTTCCATGACTCGTCTCATACTTTTAACAAACAGCCCCGCAGAAGTTAGGGCCCCCTGACAAGCTTTGAAAATACGGGGTCCCTTTATCCCCCTGCCTCCTATCAATGTTGCAGCAAAATAAAATAATTTTCCAAAGCGACGAGACATTTAAAAGCTCAGGGCCCCTGACGAGTGTACGATACGAACTGCCTCCTCCTTACCACGGCCCTGTAACATGTCCCCCACTAATATCCTGCCCCCCCCCCCGCCACTACTCACACACACGCCACCCATCAGCTGAACATTATTCATGCAAATTCTTTGTTTCAGTCGGCTTCTTTTTGCCACATCCATTTTAAACAGCCTAGTGTTTCATCTTCACAGCCCATAATTTTCGTCGTCTTTGTAAACAATTTCTACACCACCACCACCCCTGTGACGTCATGACGGACTCTGGTCCAGTTTCGACCAACACTTCCTCTCCCTTATCACCACCGCCCACCCCGCCCTCACTTGTCACACTCTTATATAAAGTTCTCAATCCAAGGCAGACGCTAAAAGAACACACACACACACACACACACAAGCAAAATCTAAACTCTGGCAATAGAAGGGGAAATAATCAATAGCGGACCAAGTCTGGAGGTATAGCTGCAGGATACAGTTCGTTTTATCCCCCCCCTTCCCAATATTTCTTTCTCTATTTATTATCCCCCCTCTCTCTCTCTCTCTCTCTCTCTTTCTTTCTTTCTTTGTGTGTGCATAAGTCTTGCTTTGTAAGTCTGCTATTTCCGTCACTCTCTCTCTTTCTTTGTATATTTATATCTTTCATTCTTTCTCTTTATAAGCCCTCCCCCCTCTCTCTCTCTCTTTCTCTCTCTTTATCTGGCTAAACGCTGCATCAGGCTGTTTCTCCTCATCAAATTCCATTTATAAGATTAATACATTTCCTCATCCACTGGACACACACAGAGACGTGCCCATTCTTTGTCATCCTATTTCAGTCATGCTGACCTGTCCATTGATCTGCGCCCTACAGTCAGCAATGTCATCATTATCTTGCAATGTCAAGAAATGATGCCTCTTTTTTTTTATCCATACCTTTATTTTGTACAGTCCGGCTCTCTGTCATTAGCCCAGCCCGGCCCTTAGTCTGTCATTCTCCCAGCCCGGCTCTCAGTCTGTCATTCGTCCATCCCGGCTCTCTGTCATTAGCCCAGCCCGGCCCTTAGTCTGTCATTCGTCCACCCCAGCACTCTGTCATCCACCCAGCCCGGCTCTCAGTCTGTCATCCACCCAGCCCGGCTCTCAGTCTGTCATTCGTCCAGCCCGGCTCTCTGTCATTCGTCCATCCCGGCTCTCTGTCATTCGCCCAGGCCGGCTCTCAGTCTGTCATTCGCCCAGCCCGGCTCTCAGTCTGTCATTCGTCCAGCCCGGCTCTCAGTCTGTCATACGTCCAGCCCGGCTCTCAGTCTGTCATCTGCCCACCCCGGCTCTCAAAATTTGGAGTAACGGTACATGTAAATAGATTCATTTCTAGTTTAGGTTCAAGCATTGTTCCCTCTAAGATGCACACTTGTTTGCGCGCACAAAAAGATGTTATTTTTTTTTTAAGAAGGCCTTTATGCCGCTATATTGCGGGAAAATATTTAGATTTCCTTACCAAGCTGCGCATAGTAGGTGTGTTTGACCGCGAAAATCCACAATGAGGTCAATAAACAGCCTGACATAAGAAAAAATGTTAAATATATGTTACGCTAAAGTTGATGGTTTCATAGTATAAAAATAATGAATGACATACATACACATCTGGCGATGGAGGGTCGTGTGATGTTCGAACTAGAGTTGGATCCTCCATATCTTCTCCTGGTATAAAGTCCCTAAAGTCACCCAGCTTAAATTGGGTGCCTGACATTAGTTGGGGAAATTAAGGAGCCAAACTTTACTCATTGGGAGCCACACTTTACTCATTGGGAGCCACACAAAACTCACTGGGAGCCACAATGTCCTCACTGGGTGCCACACTTTTCTCATTGGGAGCCAAATTTTACTCATTGGGAGCCACACAAAACTCACTGGGAGCCACACAAAACTCACTGGGAGCCACACAAAACTCATTGAAGAGCAGTATACGGCTCTAAGAGCTCCCATCCCCCCCTCTTTTTTTTTGGCCCCATTTCTATTTGAAAACATGTCTGCCTAGGTCCACCAAAAACAACAACACGTCTGTTTATACATAACACTCGGAGGGGGAGGGAGGGGGGTGCTAGAGAGAGTGAGAGTCAGATAAGATATAGACAAACAGAGAGAGAGAAAGAGAGAAAGAAAGACAGAAAAAGATTCATACATTTTAGGGACTGGTCAGCCACTCTCTAAAATCGTTGATTGTCTATATAAACAGTGGATCGATATGTGCATGTTATGTGTGTGTGTGTGTGTGTGTGTGTGTGTGTGTGGGTAGGCAGACATACACACGTTAAGAGTGAGTGTCAACATGTCTCTATGTATGTGTGAACGAACAATTTCGTTTCACATTCTGGAATTGTTGCCAGGTTCTATAAATAAAGTACAGTCAGCTATTTCAAAAACAGAAAGGATTGGTTTAAAGATTAAAATAAATTATAACTTTACTATTACTTTACCTATTCCTATTTCTACCTGTTCAACTCAAATTCTGCAGTGCGTGAGTGTGCCGCCATTTATTTATTTTTAAACATATATATATATATATATATATTAGACCAGAACATTAAATTTAAAAAAAAATTAATATTGCGATACAAAACGCGAATCATTAGAATTTATTCCATTTATTTATCTTTGTTTCTTTGTATAGTTATTTTTAAAAATACAAGGGCATCGTTAAGGGTTGTGTTTTGGCTGTATTAGTACCCTCCCCTGATTTAATTAAGCAGGGCAATTAAAATGAAAATTAAAAAAAAATTTATGCAGTATAATTTTTGTTACGCAGAAAATATTATAATTTTATGCTAAAAGAATGTGTAATAATAATTTTGATTGATATATTACTAACTTAATTCAATTTCAAACCACGAATCATAATTTCAAAAATCAATATTTTTGAATTATATTTTAACTAATTATCACCGGTTTTACATACAAAACAATCTGTAAATATTTTTTTTGCGCATTTACCATCATATTACCCCTTATGCGCTATCAAGTAACATAGGTATTAATAACTATCGTACTTAATCTGTGTCCGTGTTCAACCTTCGGGGTTAGTTATTTCAAATCCAATGTTATAGTAAGCGGACTGTTTTATCCCTTTCATCTTTTCGTCCATGTTTTAGGCAATAAACATCACCCGATTAGAGTACAGCAATGACGTTTATGAGTGTGTGTGCATAGGTGGAGGGATGGTAGTGGGTTGGAGTATAGAATTGATTTGAAGGGGGCGGTTTCTGTGATGATGTAAGCAGCATGGGGCTGGGGTCAGATTGACATATTTTCACATCTGTGAATTGAATGAAAGTGCCAGTGAGGGGAAAAAAAAGGAAAATTCTTCCTTTATTTGTTTTTTTTTTTTTGATGAATTATGAAAAACGTGAGCACCTGTGTAACTCTAGTGTCCTGAACCTCTCCCCCGGGGTGGGGAGGGAGGGGGGTATTTAAAGCAGCTCAGCACTGAACGTGTGATTTCTATTTTTAATTAGTTTACCTTATTTTAATTACGAATCAGGATCTGTGTTTAGTTAAAGATTTTATTTGGTGATGAATGAGAAAATTTGAGGAAGAATGAATAATAAGTCAGAAATGAAATAATACGTTTTTGTATATAAGTCAGAAATGAAATAATACGTTTTTGTATATAATAAGTCAGAAATGAAATAATACGTTTTTGTATATAATAAGTCAGAAATGAAATAATACGTTTTTGTATATAATAAGTCAGAAATGAAATAATACGTTTTTGTATGAGTGGTGTGAAGTGTAGTGAGTACATGTACTGCTTGGCTGACCGTTTGATTGTTACTATTATTTTGTTTTTTTAACCATCTGAAAAGCTGATGGTTTATGTTAGTAGCTCGGTTTCTTCTTCTGTATTTGTTGAAGGTTTTGTCAATAAATTAGATCTGTTATTCAAATCTATTAGATCTACACAGGCATATGCATACATACATAATTAATTAAGTTAATTAATCCCTCCTATATTCCATTGCGTGTTAACATTGGCATTGAGTATTACGCCTAGACTAACCTCATCAGCATATACTACTACGCCTGTTGCATTTATTGGAACGAAGTTGTATTCATGTTGTCACCGGCAAGACGGCAGTCTGACCGGTTGACCGGACATGCCCCATTTCGCCCCGCCCAACGCCTAAAGAAATGACCATAAAATAAGTAGAGGAGATTTCTCAAGGGGATAGGGAGGATGCATCAATGGGGGGGGGGAGTAAATATAGGTATGAGAAATTGTAGCTTCAAAACTTTTTAAATAAAATAATCCAGATCTTCATTTTGATATAGTACAATATGTTGTCAGTCTCGTGTCCATTTCGTGAGATGTATATGATTGGTGTGAGTAAACCAGGGGTCAGCACACATAACTTAGGTAACACTGAGATTTCTCTATGGAGGGGGGAAGTAATCTGCTATAAAGTAACTTAGCAACAGGGGAGTGAGTGTGTTAGAAGGGCATCAGTTAATACATTGACAGGGGTCTAAGATTAGCTTGGGGGAAGGGGAAATATTTAGCTCTCAACAGAAGTCCGTAATCACAAAACCAGGTACACAGGGATAAATTATAAATTAAGTGGTCCGTGGTAATAATCTCATGAACTGAGTGGACCGCGGTAATAAACTCATGAATTGTGGTCCGCTAGAATAAAAACGTATAGATTTATTGGACCCCAAGGGGTAAGAAAGGTTGCCCGACCGCTGGGTTTACGACTTTAAGATAAATTGGTTTTCTAATGACGCTATTGTTTTAAAACGCATTTGCTGTATTTTTATTCTTTCATTAAAAAAAATCTTCAAACCATTAAACTACATGTGTTAAACGAAATCTTCCATTTATTGCTCACACACACAAGGGCCAACAATACCGGAATGTGTTTTTATCTAAGATTTCAACAAGTGATGGGGGTGGGGGGCGGCCCCCCGGGGGAGGAAGGGGGGGGGGGTAAATGGAAAAATTTTGTTTCAAGTATCAACCGCGGAAAGGCTAGAGGAGGGGGGGGGGAAAGGGGTTGCATTACGGAGTGTATGAGATAAAGTCGTAAGATAAATGTGTGTATATATGTCTGGAAGATGATAAATAGGTTTACTTATAGACTACTTATATTTCTCTAAATGGGGGTGGGGGGGCAATAAAATGTAATAGGTCTGTTTTGTAGGGTCGTTGTTGTTGTATATTTGGAAGATGCTTGTTTTGTTTCAATTGGAACAAAAACTATAATTGAACGTTGCGTCTTGTCAACAAACCTATCACCATCCACGGCTGATCACCGAAACACCCAGCGACCATCAACTTAAAAGTTCTCTGACTATACCCCCCACCATCCCACCCACCCCAACCCCATCCCCCCCTCATTCAGTCACCCCCCCCCCGCGACATAAGACAGGTCAGTAGGAAGTGTCACTATTCATCAGACCAGTGACAGACCTAAGGAAGAACATGTATGAATATTCAATTTTCCTCCACCAGAAACGTGTCATGAACTATTAGCCTGGAAGTTCACTTTTTTTTCTAATATTCCAGTCACGTGATGGAACCCGAATACTTTATAAGTGGCCCCTCGATTTGGTCGTTTTAGTTTCATGAAGTCAAGGTCAGTTTCTGTGTCCAACCACGTATTTTCAGTCATCAGTATGTTGATGATTAAAGGAAAAGTAAAAGGATGCGGCACGCTCATGCCCCCCCCCAAATATTTAGGGGCCCCAGAGAGCCCAATTTTAAAATCTCTTTTTTTCTAAAGGGCCCAACATTTTCATCTGCGCCCCGGGGCCTCAACTGACATAAGTCTGCCCCTGGCCCTGACCTGAGGGTCACGGGTTCGATCACGGGTGATGACCAATGTCTCCCGTGGTGCCTCCATGGACATTACACCATCAGCTAAGGTGGGGTGTGAATGAAGGGCTCTATAAAAACAGCGCCATTGTGGTTTATGGAATCTGTGATGTAAATAAATACATTTTTGAAAACGATGGGGCCATCAAAGATACAGGTCACCTCCATTTTTCGTATGAGCTTGTTGTCTGTTAGTTACCTGTGCTGTGAAAAGGGGGGAAAACTGTCACTATGTGTGCAGATTGCATTGTAAGTAATGTGTAAAGTAATGTGTTACTGTGTAAATTGTGCTGTGTGTATAACGTTTGTTATGTAATGGTAATGTTGTACCCTCTGTCTGATGTAATTTGTATCTTCGTGATATGTGAAGGAATCAATTAAAAAAAAATTACATTGCTTTCCTAACTGGTTTAAATGGAAGGGAACGAGAGATATGGTACTTAAACGGAAGACCAGTCCAATGGTTAAATTGTTTAATTACAGCGCTCATGTTTTTTTAGAGCATTTTCGAAAAAAAAATGCTCTATTGTCCCCGTTTTGTCTGTCTGTCTGTCTGTCTGTCATCACCCTAGATCTCAACAACCATAAGTCCTAGACCCATGATGTATATGTCATTTTGTAGGTCTTGGCCTGCCAAGAAATGACTTTTTTCCATTTCGCGATCTGACCTCTCAGGGCCGTAAAAGGGGCCTTATAAAGTACCGTTTTTTACTATATAAGCTATACTAATAATGGAGCGCCCTATATCTCAGCAACCATAAGTCCTAGACCCATGATGTATATATCATTTTGTAGGTCTTGGCCTGCCATGTGTACATCAAAAGTTCTTTTCGCGATAGGACCTCTGAGGGCCGGGCTTCAGGGCTCATAAGGGGCTTATATATTATATATACACCTTGTACGTTCAATAACCCATTCATTTGGTGCGAAATACTGCAGCACGTAGTTTCACCAAGATTTATTAAGAAACTCATCAAATGAAATAGTAAGCTTGTGTTCTGAGTTTAATTGAAAGTATCAGAGCTATGCAACAATTGACGGAGTTTTCGGACGATTAAATGACTATAATTTCGAATGTTTTCAATTATGAGTCCTATTTCAGTAACCACAAACCACTTGTAGTTAGATTTAAGAGAAAATAATTTTTTTTTCAAATGTAAAGAAACGTCTTTATAATATTTTTTTTTACAGATATATGCATTACACAATTGAATTTATAAACATTTCAAAAATTTACAAATATTTACTGAAAGCTAACAAACGTACTGATACATAACATGAAAATGCGCTAACACGTCCTGTGTCCAGAATGGAACAGGCTTAATTGCTTTTTTCTCCTAGCTACTAACAATAAAGCCAAAATTAAATACTAACTTTCATTTCGCAATAAATTGCATATAAACACACACAAAAACTCACATACACACAGACACACACACACACACAGACACACAGATACTCACACAAAGACACGCACATACAAACACAGACACACACAGACACACAGATACTCACACTAAGACACGCACAGAGACACACATACATACACACACAGAGACACACATACATACACACACAGACACACAGATACTCACACTAAGACACACATACATACACACACATAGACACACACACAGACAGATACTCACACAAAGACACACACACATACAAACACAGACACATACAGACACACATATACTCACACTAAAACACACACAGAGACACACATACATACACACACAGAGACACACATACATACATACACAGACACACACACATACACAAACACACAGATATTCACACTAAGACACACACAGACATACACACACAGATACTCACACAAAGACACACAGATACACAAAGACATACACACACACAAAGATGCGCACATAAACGTGGCATTAGTCACTGGCTGGACATTTTGAGGGCGAACCAGACCCTTGAGAGGTCATTACTGACCACGTGTTGGTTCTGCAGGATATCGGGAGTTCCCCTGGTCAGATACATTATCTCAGACAGACGATGGCATAGCATCGCTTTCACTTAGAGCAGCGGTACGTCTTGTTAACAAATGTATCACACAGTAGCCTCGTGTGTCACACAGTAGCCTTGTGTACCACAGAGTAGCCCCCTGTGTCCCACAGTAGCCTCGTGTATACTAGCCTAGTGTATCACACAGTAGCCTCGTGTGTCACACAGTAGCCTCGTGTATCACACAGTAACCTCGTGTGTCACATAGTAGCCTCGTGTTTCACACAGTAGCCTCGTGTATCACACAGTACCCTCGAGAATATACTTTTATTTTATACTAGTGTACCCTGCAAAACCTTTGCATATAGTTATATCCCCCTTAGGCTTGATCGGTAGGCTAGGTTATTTTTTGGTTTCGGACAGATCCGATTTTTTCATGATTGTATTTTAAACTGGAATACTGTTGTATTAGTTCTTTACTTTCGATTTAACGCAGATCCCAAATCGCTTTTATTTATATTAATTTTTTCTCTTGGTTCCTATAAATACATGAATGTTCAAAAGTGTACTGAAGCAAATATCAATTATCATAATTGTAATCCTTCGGGTATATTGAAAAACAAGATAACACTGGGATTAGGATCAGCGATATACAACGGACAAGATAATAGACTAATCTTTTATCTCCCTCCTCCATCAAGATTAATTACAAATACCAGTCTATGTTATTTCTCAGGTGTCTGACCTCCGGGGGTCGAAGAGTTTAACCTTATCTGACCAACTAATCCATCGGGATGCCGACTCGAAGCTTAAGGGATTAATCTTCAAATAAACAGTGTGGGATTACAGAAATATTTTTTTTCCAAACTTTCGACAAGACCATCTACTCTGGTAAGTAGTTTTAATTATGTCATGCTCTACTTATACTGGATGACAGAAAGTATGTCAAAAGTTCTATTTACAGCAAAATAAAGCTATTTTATTTCCTAGCTGTGATCCAATGTATGCGAGATTTCTTTGATTGATTATTTCCCTTGTTACCCAGCTGTAAGGGACGTCACTCGGACAGAAACTAATCTATACAAACAATGTTGACTTTTTATAAGGGAGACACTTGAAAGATTGATCTGAACTTTGATACATACCAAATTATCTGTAACGATAAATGGAAAATTCTTACCAAACAGTGGTTTTGAGCTTGTACAGCTATGCTAAAATCTATCGTTACATTATCGTTGTTTGTTTATTTTTATTATCTGTCTACATAAACATACAATAGACATTTCTGTGTATGATACTTTCAAAAATTAACTGTGTGTATTTCTAACTGACTGCTGTCCTTAAAAAAACGTTCTTAATAATCGGCAAAATAGGGAAACCATCTAATACCCCCCATCCAGGCCCACCGACAGAAATTCCGGGCCCCTGGGTAGGGCTGTCACGGGCCCCCCGTGCTGATAATAATATTTTCAAAAGTTGATTGGTCAGCTCAGTCCAGGCCCCTGAGCATTTGCCCCCACCTGCCCCCCACCTCTCGGCGGCACTGCCCCACCCTCCCCCCTTTCTCCCACACCCCACATTGCTAAAGGTCCCTTGGGGGTGGGGTGGGAGGAGGGGTATGTTCAAGGCGAAAAATGATGTAAAGGGACTGGCTTACAATTAATTGGCCTTTAAAATTCTTTCTACGTATGTGTGTAGGGATGGTGGGGGGGGGGGCGCAGGCAGCCGCATACATCGCTCATACATAAGAACGGTTTCGCCTGTAAACAGACCGTGCAGAAATTTAATCCTTTTTTTTTACATTTACACATCGGTGTGCGTTGATGACACCCTGCTGTGGGGATAATACAAGAAAAGTTGAACCTGATGAAAGAAAGTTTAAGCTGCACACACACAATGGACGACAATGTCTGGTCGGCGTTCATCGTGATGTATTGCTGACAAGAGTTGGGTGATACTGACAGGTTGTCATCAAATGACTGGCACGCCTCTCCCTCTTCCCCCCCCCCCCCCGGTCACCTTCCCAATATAGGCCTATGTATTGAAGAAGAAGCGTAACGCATATTATTTATCAATGAACTTCGCTGATGATGTCACTTCTTGTAGGCTGTTATCCTTATGTGTGTGTGTGTGTTTGTATGTATGTGTGTGTTTATCTCTGTCTGGATTACGAAGGTTATAATTTTGTTGATCATTGGTATTGTTGTTGTTGTTTGTTTGTTTGTTCCCTTAAGCCCCCCAATGGCTCTTCGGGGCAGATGAAGTGTACGTGTTATCTGTTTCGGTCACCTCGGCATATATATATATATATATATATATATATATCGATTGTATAATTAGCACAACGCCCAGCCACCTTTACTCACCCCATCTTAAAGTCAAGTAACCGTTTAAAGCTGGGTGGATTTGGGGACTTTCACCAGGACCTGAAAAAATCCCAAGGTTCACAATGAGGTTCGAACTAGAGAGCTGCACGGGAGTCAAAATCACACCCAGTCCCACCCACTCCCGCGTTTTCAAAACCAGTCCCACCCGCTCCCAAAAGAAATTCCCCCCAGTCCCACCCGCTCCCGCGAAAGTTTTTCCCAATCCCACCCGCTCCCACGAAAATTTTTCCCAACCCCACCCGCTCCCGTCAAAAAATATTCTATTATAACTCATAAAAAATGGTTTTAAAATTTGTTTGTAGAAATCCTCTCGAAAAACATACATGAAAAACATTTAAGATAATAAGTAAAATAAACAGTTCTACAGTTTAAGTTCATGTAAAAATAAGAGGCCACTAACACTTTCTGGAGATTTTTGTCTTTCTCCACAACATTACCCAAATGCCTAAAACAGTTGTGGCTTAAGGCAAAATCTCATTAACAGGAACATTCCCATATTTTGCACCAATGTTTATCAACTTTGCAGCCAATTTTAGGAAACCACAGCCTTCGACAAATGAAAAGGGCCTGATGTCTTTAGCGCACATTGAAACAATGGTGTTTGTGATTTCTGTTTTAACCCGAACTAGAACCTGTTTAACAATCTTCTCTTGACTTGGAATGAAGCAAGTCATTGATGTAATTTTTGGAACTGGTGATCTGTTTTTACAAAATTCGAGATGCGCCCACAGACCATTCGTACCATCGCGTGCCTTCCAAGTTATAATGGTATCGCATCTTGCACATACCGCGAATGGCACATCCTCACCATCCAAGCGCAACAATTGAAACTTTCCCAAATATTGCTCTTACCACCTTTATTTACGTAAAACTGAATACGCTCGCTTTTTGCGCAAGCTTTTGAATATTTGCTTTATTATCCATTATTTGAAAATTAAAAAAATAGAATTAGAGAAGTAAAAAATATTCAGATTTACATTAAAATTTAAGGAATGGAAAATCACTTCAAAATATAATAAACTGCGCATGCGCATTAACGAATTAAAAACACAGAGTCAAAGCGAAGATTATAGATAATCACTTGTTCAATTTTAGTGTAACCACCTTAAAAAAATAAATTAAAATATTTTAGCGACTTTTTTACAGGCGCTTTTTAAAGAAATTTCAATCATATCCAAGTCCGGGAGAGTCCCACTCAAACAAAACTCGCGGGACTCCCGCAAAAACAAAACCCAAACCCACGGGACTCCCGATAAATTTATTTCCAATCCCGCGGGACTCCCGCGAATCCCAATCCCGTGCAGCTCTCTAGTTCGAACCCGGGACTACTCTGGTCGACAGTTGAGAGTTCGACCGCCGCCCCATATATATATATATATTTCCTAATAAATAGACAGCTTTCTCTTTAATTAGATAGATAGATAGACAGATAGATAGATAGATAGATAGATAGATAGATAGATAGATAGATAGATAGATAGATAGATAGATAGATAGATAGATAGATAGATAGATAGATAGATAGATAGATAGATAGACAGACAGACAGACAGACAGATAGACAGACAGACAGACAGACAGACAGATATGTAGACAGACAGACAGACAGACAGACAGATAGATAGATAGATAGATAGATAGATAGATAGATAGATAGATAGATAGATAGATAGATAGATAGATAGATAGATAGATAGATAGATAGATAGATAGATAGATAGATAGATAGATAGATAGATAGATAGATAGATTATGAACGTCAACATTTTACAAGAACATGATGTTTTCTAAGTAAACAACAAAAATGTTATTTCAGTTGGGTGTATAAATCAGGTATATTTCAATCAATAATTCCCGTTGCCATCGGTAACGACATGGTCGCCAGCCAGTTTCTATGCCTGGCCTAGACAAATTATGGGTATTCTATGAGCTAACATCAGCAATTTCTTTGAGATATTTGCTGTTTGCAAATTCTTTTTAGCTTTAAATCAAACATAAATAAATAATTTGTTTTTCTCCATATTTTTTCTTTACAACTAGATAGTATATCATTCACTATCATATCTAGAGTTTCAAATTTTCATCAAATCAATAAATTTGCTGGACATTGGCGCTGGGTTGTTAAAAGGGTTGTTTATAAAGTGACCAAATGAAATATAGCGATAATAATAATATAGACCAGTGTTGGCAAACCTTTTTGGGATCGCGTGCCTAAAATTTAACCAAAAACCACTTATTTACAGCAAAGTGCCAGCACTCCAATTAAAATGAAAGGAAGTGATATTTTAGTCGCCGTGCCGACTGATGTGGCTCTGCGTGCCGACCGTGGCACGCGTGCCATAGGTTCGCCACCACTGATCTAGACTATTGTGTGTGTATCTGTACTAGTGTATTTGTAAGATAGTTCCTGTGTATTAATGATAGATAGACTTTGCGCATAGTCTTTCAGAGTCGGATTGAAAAAATTAAGTTTTCGCCCCTCCCCCTTTAATTTGGCTTTGCAATATTAATTAGGACCTCTCATGAGGTGCTCCGTGTGTAAGATGTCCTTCTATACTGTGTTACGACACGTGTTATTCCCATGCACGCCGAGGGGGGGGAGGCAGGGCAGGTCATTGCCAGGGGGCCCGCATCTGTAAGGGGGCCCGGCCGCCCCGACCATGTCAATTTTCTCACGACTTATTGTTTATTAAGGGGCCCCCAATAATGTCCTGCCCTGGGGCCCGTGTTGGCTCTGGTTATTCCTGTATGTGTGTTTGAACAAATATTTCTATAGTGAAGACCCCCCCCTGTCACCTGCCCCCCTCACTAAAAAAAATAGCCAGCCTTTGGATCCCGATTCAGCACATGCACACATACATTAATAAATGGTGCACAATCAATTCATTCATCAGCACATACGCAAGGACACACAACCAGGTATAAGCAAGCAAGGACACACAACCAGGTATAGGCAAGCAAGGACACACAACCAGGTATAGGCAAGCAAGGACACACAATCAGGTATAGGCAAGCAAGGACACACAACCAGGTATAGACAAGCAAGGATACACAACCAGGTATAGGCAAGCAAGGACACACAACCAGGTATAAGCAAGCAAGGACACACAACCAGGTATAGGCAAGCAAGGATACACAACCAGGTATAGGCAAGCAAGGACACACAACCAGGTATAGGCAAGCAAGGACACACAACCAGGTATAGGCAAGCAAGGACACACAACCAGGAATAAGCAAGCAAGGACACACAACCAGGTATAGGCAAGCAAGGATACACGACCAGGTATAGGCAAGCAAGGACACACAACCAGGTATAAGCAAGCAAGGACACACAACCAGGTATAGGCAAGCAAGGACACACAACCAGGTATAGGCAAGTAAGGATACACAACCAGGTATAGGAAAGCAAGGATACACAACCAGGTATAGGCAAGCAAGGACACACAACCAGGTATAGGCAAGCAAGGATACACAACCAGGTATAAGCAAGCAAGGACACACAACCAGGTATAGGAAAGCAATATCAAACCAAAGAGACACAGTTGTTGTTGTTTTTACTTCCTCATGATAGTCTTACCCAACATAGGTGTCCCCCCCCCCCCATTTGGTAAACAAACGTTGCCCCCGGGCATCTTAGCGATTAAATTGACAAGATCACATCGGGTATCCATCTACTGGGCTAGGTAATAGCCTCAGGGCTAGATCACAGAAACAGTATCTATCTACTCTACTGTGCCAAGTATCAACCTACAGGCCATTCCTGTTGTAATATTTGCAATATGTTCATTTAATTGAACATTCAAAATGTAATGTTGAAGAAATTTAAGGCTGTCGTATAGTGTTTCGGAGTGATTTTAATTACATGTCAGCCCCCCCCTCCCTCCCTTGCTCTTAGGACCACGGTCATGTACTGTAATGTTTGTATATTATAGGTGGGTGATTGGTTGGCTGAGGTCACGTTGGGTAGAGGTTGTCAGAGAGGCCAAGACAAGCTGCCGGTAGCCCAGTATATTTTTCACGTAGAAGCGTCTCTTATTTAATGCACTTTTTTTGCCTGATTTTTAAAAAAAAAATGTAAATACTGGTTTAACTGTAAGTCATATAAAATCGCTAATTTATTCTATCTTCGATTTTTGGATAACTAGTGTTTGTGTGTGAAAGAGAGAAATGAACAATTCAGGTCTCGACCTCTGACCCTTTAACATCAAAGTCCCATTTACTTGGACATTTCGGATAATAATATAGTGAATAATGCCACGCACCCCCTCCCCTTAAATGTCTTTTGAATAGCGAGAAAAAAAAATAAGAAGAAATTTGAGGGTGCGGGGGGGGGGGGGGGGAGGAGAGACAAGCAAATTAAATATCTAACATTTTGGAAGAAAAAATTTGAAATAATTCAGAAAAAAAATGTTAAAAATAAATTGACTAGCGAAAGTTCAGCAGCCGATAGAGAGAGCCCTTTTATCACATTGTTTGTTCCGTTCCGGGGGGGGGGGGGAGGAGAGAGAGAGAGAAGGAAAGGTGGGAGGGAGAATAATTTATTAGCAGAAGAATTACTCTGTGTGTGTGTGTGTGTGTGTGTTAGAGATGGTGGAAGTGGGGGGGGGTGAGGCAAGGGGCCATTGGTTGGATATCGGCCTCGTGACGTTATCTATAAAAATATCTTTAAAAAACAATACTGACTCAGGCGTGATTGTTTAGGATAGACAGACTGCGTGAGTCAGCGCCAGTAAGATAAAAAAAAAAACTAAACAAAAAAAATGAAGACAGGAAGAAAGTAATCGTTGAAGGGGGGGGGGCGGAAGTGTGTATTTATTTCGGCATTGACCTTTGTTAAGGATAAATAGCTGGCGTGTAACTAGATATTAAGAAAGGCGCTATCTGAGGGCGTAGATAATTGCAAACAGATTAAGTTGTCTACAATTCCCCAGTACACAATGTACACAAGTGTCTATTGTCTCTTGAGGAGGTATCAGGATGTGTACAGCAGCGTACATGACCTCAGGTGTACCGCGGACAGACTTGACATTGCACAACGCCACTTCCTCAGGTGCGTAAACTGATGCGCAATAATCCTTTGGTCGCGTCCATTGTTTCAGACAAGTCGGTAAATAAGCTTTACCTACGGTCCTACAAGATAACCCTATTGATAGCTGACAAAAAAGGGCGTAGGTAAAACTTGGAAATGACCAGTGCGCACACACAAATTTCAAAGGAAAACAGGAATTAATTTTAGTTTTACTAGGCCTGTAGGCCGTTGGGTTGGGGAACAGCCGATATTATCTGTCGCATAAAATTTTCAGAAAATTAAGATGGACCTTAGGTCAATAATATTTAGAACTCTCTACCTGTAACTCTATTGGTTCCAAGACCATATAATGACTACGACATCATAAACCATTTTAGTAAGTATGATTGTCAAATGTTTGTTGCTCAGATTGGTTTAAAACGAGTTTAAATTTTCAATGTCCCTTCCACTGAAACGAAAACAAATTAGATTTACGTCTTTGTAAAGAAACGGGAATTTGAAGAAATCTAGAAATAGAAACTTTGTTATGCTCCGGATACATCCCTGTCGATCAGGAGGAAGATCTTTACATATAAGTCCTTGTCAGTCGGGAGGAGGATCTTAATGCATAGGTCCTTGTCGATCAGGAGGAAGATCTTTAGACAAAATTTCAAAGTACCAAAGATCGTCGTTCTATTGAGACTTGGGCCCGCTAAGTAAGATCATCCGATCCAGTTCTGCCAATTAAATTTGTTTTCAAAACCCAAGAATTGGAATTGACCAGCGCGCGCGCACACACACACACACACACATACACACACACAAATTTCAAGGGAACACAGAAATATTTCGTTAAGTAGGCCTATAATGTGTTGAGCATTGCGCATAGTCTGATAAAAAAAAAAACAAAATCTAAGGACAAAACACAAGATTATAAAATATCTCGAGTTCCG
This sequence comes from Bulinus truncatus, assembly GCA_021962125.1. NCBI lineage: Eukaryota > Metazoa > Mollusca > Gastropoda > Planorbidae > Bulinus > Bulinus truncatus. The sequence goes on along the minus strand of JAGDYQ010000001.1, from coordinate 31,342,703 downwards.
AACGCCCTAAAACTTTTAAGAAATTCTAAAAAGAGAACTAACTTTGGTATAATTTCAAATTCATAAAACCAACGTATTTTTAAATTTGAACGTGCTGGCGTAATGTCTGAATGTTTTATTTTATATTTTCTACGTTTGCCTTGAAATCAGAAACATAATATTATTTTGGAAAAAAAATAAGTTTGTAGAGAATCAGGAATCGATTCATCCATTGTATATTATTAAAGTATAAAATTGCAAAGTAATATAAAAAAAAAAAGATTTCGTTGCGAGTTTAATTATCTTTTCATCCAATCATTTTCATCGTTACACGTTCAATCAATCATCCACTTCAATATTCAACCAATGTTTGTTGGACACTGCCAATCACTAGTCTAGTGAAAGTGACACAAATTGGTCGATGTAGCAACGGAAACATTGTAAACATTATCTATATAATAGATAAATACACAGATACGGATGTTTAAGCTTGTGGTCCGACCGTTTTTCACCTGACCTCTTGTGACACGACCTGTAGTAGTCCGATAGCTTGTGGTGCTACTGCTTGTGGTCCAACCGCTTGTGGTCCTATTGCTTGTGGCCCGAACACTTTATGGTCCCGATCGCTTGTGGTCGCTTGTAGTCCGATAGCTTGTGGTGCTACCGCTTTTGGTCCAATCAATTGTGGTCCTATCCCTTCCGTGTGAAGAAATTGGTATTGTAGCAGGAGCGTTAACCTGGCTGCCACGGGACCCAACTAAAGCTAACGCCCCAATTATTACAGTAGAAATCGACCCATTCCTTAAGTAGACATTAACCTCTTCCCTTATATGGGGGCTTATGGGAATATGTGGGAGCTTATGGGAATATGTGGGAGCTTATGAGAAAATGTGGGAGCTTATGGAAATATGTGGGAGCTTATGGGAATATGTGGGAGCTTATGGGCATATGTGGGAGCTTATGAGAAAATGTGGGAGCTTATGGGAATATGTGGGAGCTTATGGGAATATGTGGGAGCGTATGTGAATATGTGGGAGCTTATGGGAATATGTGGGAGCGTATGGGAATATGTGGGAGCTTATAGGAATATGTGGGAGCGTATGGGAATATGTGGGAGCTTATGGGAAATTGTGGGAGCTTATGGGAACATGTAGGAGCTTATGGGAATATGTGGGAGCGTATGGGAATTTGTTGGAGCTTATGGGAAAATGTGTGAACTTATGGGAATGTTTAGGAGCTTATCTGAATGTGTGAGAGCTTATCTGAATGTGTGGGAGCTTATGGGAATGTGTGGGAGCTTATGGGAATGTGTGGGAGCTTATGGGAATATGTGGGAGCTTATGGGAATATGTGGGAGCTTATGGGAATGTGTGGGAGCTTATGAGAAAATGTGGGAGCTTATGGTAATATGTGGGAGCTTATGTGAATATGTGGGAGCTTATGGGAATATGTGGGAGCTTATGGGAAAATGTGGGAGCTTATGGGAATATGTGGGAGCTTATTGGAATATGTGAGAGCTTATCACTTAACATCACTTAACAGTTAACTGATTATGGAAATATAAAGAGCTGGTGTCGGTGTTAGATTAAAGAGAAGTGGGGGGGGGGGTGGGATGACGGGAGTGGTTTTTACATCACCCCTCCATGCTTCTACGCCTCTGTCTGCAAACATCTTCAGAAAATTTTTGTTTGTGGCTACAGTTAGCCTCCGTGTCCTGGTCAGTTGACTCAGTTTCTTGGACACACAACGGGCCGAGTTGACCAGGTAAACATATTTAGCACGGGATTCTGGCTTGTAATGACGTGTTAACTGGACCAGGGGGTGCTACTGACTAGGAGAAAAATTATAACCTGTAGGGCTGAGTTAGAGAGGGTCAAGGTGGAGTTTTTTGGGGTCGGCCGGGCCAATGCAAGCTTCAGGTTTGAATCCTGGCCTTCGTTTTATATGATGTTGCCTGATCTATGGAAAAATGAGTAATAAGGGCACATTAAACTGCCTCATAGGTAACCAAGGCTTTTGGCACATGATCATCACATGTACCAAAGAAGCCCTTCATCTTGACAGGCAAACTAGAACCCCCCCCCCCCTTTACAACTACTTAAGGCCCCTACCAGTACAAATTACTAACAAATCTGGTGTCATAGGACTCACCCCCCCCAATCCCATCAAGAGCCCCCAAAGCAGTGCCGAAGTTAGGGATTTGGGGGCCTGGGACTTGAACTCTTTGGTGGCCCCTGTATTTTGACATTCGACACCATCTCATGAGATAATGTGCTTAATATCTAATGTAAAAAAAATTTGGGGGCCCCCCTCAAGCTGGGGCCCGGGGGGACTTTTGAATTTGGACCCCCGCCCTAGGTACGCCTCTGCCCCAAAGCCGAAAAACCTCTTAAGGTTTCTGCTTTAAGTCCATAAAAATCTACTTAAGATCTCCGACATCGACATCACATGCTAGGATAAAGGTAGGAATGGGGTGGGGAAGTCTATAAAATAAAGAAAATGAGTTTCAGCCCAAACGTAATAGAAACGAACCACAGGGTCATTCCATGTCAACTCAACCAGTGGTGTTCACCCGACCCCCTCAGATCTTCCTGAAATTTTCAGGGCTTGTGGTACATTCAAAGTTGAGTGATTCCTGTAAATTTTAGACCATTTGGTCAAAAACTTTCTGAGATATGATTTTTTTAATTTTTAAGGGTAGTCGCGAGTGCGCGTGACATTTACATTTTCGCGATATTTGAACGTTAATATTTCAAAAACTAAAAGAGATATCAGGCTGAAAATTTCACTATTTACTTATTGTTTTGTCCTAAGTTGAATGATGCATTTATCTTAAGTGTAGCTTGCACACAGAATGCCCTAAAAATTTCCAAACATTGCACTTCAGACAGTTTTCATCAATATTTGACTCGGTATAGCCAAGAACCTATAAGACATGAAATGATGTTTGTTATATAATTAGTAATTACCATATATGTGTTTATTATTTTGATAGAGAATTCCTGTTAATCAATAATAGTGTACTCATGGTGGGCCCCTTTAAGCATCATGGTCGTCCATTTTTGCACTTATTGCGACCCCCAGATGACCATGCGGACAGTAATTCACACTTTTCATATTTTGCACACTTGTTAACCTTGGCAAGTACTAGCTATGGTGAAAATTTCATGTTGGTGTCTTAACGCCTTCTTGGTGAAAAATTGCATGAAATTGCATGATTATACACTATTATTGAATATTGCGTAGCGAATATTTCAAAAACTAAAAGAGGTATCAGGTTGTAATTTTCAGTATTTACTCATTGTTTTATCCTGACTTGAATGATGTATTTATCTTAAGTGTATCTTGCACACAGAATGCCCTAAAAAATTCCAAACATTGCACTTCAGACAGTTTCATCATTATTTGACCACGCACGCTACGGGCCTCATTAACGTGTATTATGGTAAATCAGCATAGCAATGAAATGTCAATCAAATTTTATGAAAAATACAGTTAGTTTTAAGTACAAAATCAAATTACAGATTGTTTGTTTTTATCAACCATACAAGCAACCATGCAAGGCGGATATCAGCGTATGCTCATTATGCTGCCGATGCAGTTAACTGATGATATCTTATCTATGTACACACAGTCCTACTATCAAACTGTTTCTTGGAATTGGCAAAATGCACATCAAGCAGAGTGGATACGGTCGTCAATGTGTCATAGCAATACTGTCTTGATGAGCTGCCAGACAACATTGGTGGTGGAAGATTGTACATTAGTGAATGTTATCCAGCAGATATCGTCACGACTTGGCCAAGTTAATCTGTTTGTAGGTGTTCTGTTCATGATCTTGACCAAGATGTTCAATAGAGTATTCTGATATGCACCCAATAAACCAATCAATGTCATAAACAACAGCCACAAACTGTCCTGGATGCAGATCTGCTATGCTTGGTGCCAATTCAACTACCCGATCAGGTTCTTTTGACCTCGTTTAACGAAGTTTCTTACATCTAGATAGGCAGCGGTTATTGAGATACCAAGGTGAATGTCGGCCCTTTTATCTCTTCCACGACATACTACGGACATGATGACCCACCGATGCTGTGACCAGTACTGACCAGTACCCTCTTTCGCCTTCTTATTTATTCCCGCAGCCACTCGATTTATGAGTGGGGGGTGGTTGAAGTTTTTCAAAACTACGTATCGATTCTATTTACTTTTGACAGAGGTATCAAGGGAGGTAAAATGCCTGTCCTCAATGAGTTATATGAAACAGGGTTATCTTTATTACCTACCCATCAACTCCGGTCTGGTGAACAAATATTGTTGACAGTACTTTTCACTTTCTTCGTTGAAAGTAGACAGACGATATACCTTCACAGCTAGACAATATACCTGAATAGCTAGACGATATACCTGCATAGCTAGACGATATACCTGCATAGCTAGACGATATAGCTGCATAGCTAGACGATAAACTCGTTCTTTCAAAACCTAGATTACCTTAGCATCAGAAGGCGATATATAAATAGCATGCGTAATATCCGAGTACTGTCACATTGTATTATAGGGGAGTGAAATTAAACGACTGAAGCGTTGGGTAGAATAGTTTGGATTACGGATGTGGTATATCAGGTACCGGCACAGCACCATCCTCTTGACACCTGTCCTACAATACTGCATTATGTCAATTTAACGCAGGGATTCTCCAGCCCTTTTTTACTCACAAACTATTTATTATTTAGAACCGCTAATACGAGCCCCCTCCCCCCGTGCTTTAAACTTATCAGCCCCTCACATTCAGGGCCATTTTTATGGATAGTCTAACTAGACAATCGTCTTGGGGCTAGCCCCTGATAAAGGGGCCCCGTCCAATATAAATGTCTATTGAGCATGTTGCATAGAGGGCCCTTTCGGGTACTTTAGCCAAAATATAACTGGAACTTTTGCAAGTCGCCCAGGGCTCTCAAGGACCTGAAAACGGCACTGCTGACATTCATATGTAAGGATTACCTATGCGTGCGTTCGTGAATACTTGTGCACGGCCGTGAATGAATCGGTAGCTGAGATCACTGTTGTCATTCAAAACAATCGAAACCTAGCCCTGTGGCTACACTATGTTTCCCGAGCTAATGAAGACAAGAATCTAGGTTAAAAGTATGAATTTGAAATCTTCCACTCTAAGTTTACATTTTGTTTAAACAGTTCTGAAGTGCCCTCCTTATATAAATGTCACAGACAGTTGTGTTTATGGGTGGTATCGGACACGAGTGGTTTTCAAGTATTGATGCCTAGAGGGTTTAATTTATTTACACAAGAAGTCTATTCGTCAACTGTTATCTAGGTACCAAATCAACGGTTGAGGTTAAGAATACTCGATTCTGAATCAAAGTTAGTATTGGTAACCATGTATCTTTGCTTTTATAAGATGATGACTATTATTGTTAGCTACTGTTGACAACGTTACCAAAAAAAAATTTAAGATAATAAAAGTAGTGTGGGTGTGTTCGGTACTGCTATGGTCAACTAAATGGGACATAATGTCAGACATTGTCATAGAAAATGTGTGCGAATGAATAAAAAAAATATCGATGTTGTATGAATTCGGTATGTATAGCATAATCGATAACTCCACGGAGTTTCAGCTGGTCCGTCTTTCCTGTGATCCTTTGCCTCCACTGGTCTCGTCATGATCTGCTCCGTCAATGTCTGTCTTGCGTGAGTACATATTTGTGTGTGTGTGTGCGTGAATTTATTTGGGTGAGTTTTGTATGTGTGTATACGTTTTTGACATGTGCGTGTGTGTGTGTGTGTGTGTGTGTGTGGACGATTGGGGACAGGAGAGAAGGAGGGGTCCTACCATATAGATTGAGCTGTCAACACTTCGTTAACTTGAAATGTATATCCCTTTCATGTGCCTCCCTCTCCCCCCCCCCAGCCCACCCCCCACACGCAAACATCTCCTACATTAAAGAGACACGCGTTGCCCACAACAGGACCCTAGCTCAGGGAGGGGCGTTGAGATCACAAAGGAAGACACTATGGGCAGGAATGTTTGTGTAAGTCTATTTTGATAATAACACGGAAAAAGAGCAATGTTTAATAATATGTACGTGAGCCTAAATGGCAAGTAACGTCTTGAAGTTAGACAAAAAAGATTATTTCTTACAAACAATTGACCTAAATTGTACTTCTTAGTTTTTTTCAATGATTATTTTTTTAATGAATCTTTTTCTGTCACTAAAAATGTATTTGATTGGCTGAAATCATGATTGGTTTGTTTCATTGTTGTAAGAAAACACATGTTTGGTTGATTAAGTAGCATATTATGTTTGGTTTCGATTGTTATCATATCTCTCCTAGACAAACATGCATCATAATAACATTTAAAACAAAATGTGTCAATGACTTTGATGACGGTGCAAGTTGGTTGGTGAAGTCTATGAACGAGCCCCCACACATCCTACAGCCGGCCTTGATTCGTTCCCTCTCCCGCACCACCCCCCGCCAGCCGCCCTTTAGATCCCTTACCTGCCCCTCCCCACACACCCACCCTGGTTTTTGATACCTGTCCAGCACTGCACAAGCCGGCCCTGATTCGATACCTGATAAGCAGATCACCATAATAAATAGAGGCAAATGGTGGAACCAATATACACAGATATTTAATTGTAATCACCACACACACACACACACACACACTGGACTTCCCCTATTTCCCCCTCCCCCCACACACATACACACACACACACACACACTGGACTTTCCCTATTCCCCCCTCCCCCTCACACACATACACGCACAGATATAAGTGGAAAAAAATGGTAGGCTAGCCACCTGTTGTCACACATAAATAGTACCTGATCGTAACAAGAGGTGGGGTGGGCGGGTGGGGGGGGGGGGGGGGGGGGGGGGGGGGGGGGGGGGGGGGGGGGGGGGGGGGGGGGGGGGGGGGGGGGGGGGGGGGGGGGGGGGGGGGGGGGGGGGGGGGGGGGGTAGAGGAATGTGCTACATAATATGATCTAGGCTGGTGGGGGGAGGGAGAGGGGGGGGGGGGGGGGGGGGGGGGGGGGGGGGGGGGGGGGGGGGAGGGGTAGGGGGTAAGGGGGGGGGGGGGGGGGGGGGGGGGGGGAGGGGGGGGGGGGGGGGGGGGGGAGGAGTGGAGGGCAGTGATCAGTGCATGGAGGGAGGGGACTCAACTGAACTACAGCCAGCCGTATTACCGCCAGCTGACCTGTGTGTGTGTGTGTGTGTGCGCGCACGCGTTGTTGTTGCAGTTGCTACTACACCTCACCTGAACCAACTCGCAGCTAATCGTGGAGTTAGTTTTTTTTTATTATTATTAAAAAGTTTCGTTTCATAGATCGATAAATTGATAGTTCATTTTTTTTTTATTTTATACTGAACAGTGTCGCGGGGACACGTCTGTCTAGTGTTCACCTCGTCTTGAGGTGGTGTTTGTTGTGTGCTGTGATATTTCAGGTTTAATTCATCTGTTTTGTACGTCACAATAAAACCCTGCAGTCAGTGCCGCAAGAAATCAGTGCAATCAGTGTCACAGGATTTATCTCTAATACCGAGTAAGTATATAAACATATGTATAACATGTGTATGTGTGTGATTGTTTAGAAGTGATTGGTCAGCTAACGGAGATCTGATGTCAGTCGTTATCAGCCCCACTCTGTAGTTTCCTCACCCTCGTGGGCTTTTGCCCCTCCCTTTGAAAACCTATCTGAAAAGAGGGGACTACCCCCTACCCCACCCCTCAGCCCACAAATGTCGTTATTTTATATAATATTAAGGACAAGCGAAGGTTAGTCTACAATAGTTTTAAGACAAAATAGTATATAACTACTAAATTATGGTTGCCCCATAATACCTGTCATGGTTTACCAACAATAACAAATGACAGCCTGGCAAAACATAACACACTCCTCATTGAGGCTTCTATATAATAATCTTTCTTACACTTTCTATTCTTTACTTTCCCTTCTTTATCTCTTTCTCTTTTACTCTTCCATTCTCCTCTCTCTATCTCTCTCTCTCTCTCTCTCTCTCTCTCTCTCTCTCTCTCTCACACACACACACACACACACACTCTCTCTCTTTCTATTTTCTATCAAAAATTTAACAAATATTTATTCTAAGAAAGGGGTTGGGAAATATGCGGCCTCTAAAACTATTTTGGGGGCCTTTCAAAACAAATTTACGGCCTTCTTAAGAGCATTAAGACCAATAGTGATGTGCGACCAATCACATCTGTGCACAAAAATGAATGCACCAAGAATCCAGCACAGTGGCAACAAATTGTTTTTTTTTTCAAGAATTTATTAAACCACAGTTATCGCCCCACAATCTAAAAATAACGTGGCTCAGAATAGAAGTGTCATAAGAAAAGGCTAAATATAGTCGTCTTGATTTCTTACTGTCTATGATTGTATATACATAGGTGGCGTCTATAGTTTTCAAAGTACAGTAGTTTTACTAAAGTGTATTTCACTTTTGTGTGAAGTCCCTGTAAGGATGAGATGAGATCCCTTAGGTCCTATAAACCACTAATGGCACGGTGTTTATGGTGCCGTTCTTTCATCCCACACCATAGACGATAGTGCAATGGCCATGGAGGCACCACGGGAGATATAGCGGTGATTTAAGCCACGACCTGAAAAATCCATTGGTCCTCACCGGAGGTCGAACCAGGGGGACCCTCGGGTCAACAGTCGAGCGGTTAACACTGTGTCAGGGAATGATAAAAAGCGTGACGGTGGTGGGGAGGAGGCGGGATGGGGACAAGGGAGAGAGGGTTGTCAAATTCAAGAGCAAGTATTGTTACATGATAAGTGAACGACCCCTCAGGCAGTCGTTCGAATTAAAAAAAAACGGATGCTAATTAGACCTCGGCCCTTAAATGTTATATTCATTTATTTTAACTGGCCTTAGATTTCCGAAAGTGTGTCCTTTCCTGGTCTAGCACATACACGATAGTGCAGCGGTTTTAAACCTTTTTCGCGGCGGGGAGGGTCCAAAATTAGCTAACGACAGCCCTACCCCCCAATTCACTCTCAGCAATTCCTCTCACACCAAGACTTATTTATCTGGTAATAAATTTCCCAGAACCCCCCCCCACACACACACACACCCCGTCCCGGGGTCATTTTCTATCAAATATTGAATGCTACAAATGATTCTTTGAAACTGCCTGCATCCTTTGCTGAATATTTCTTAGATAAATTGTTGTCATTTTTTTTTGTTTTTCTGCTTAGTTTTTATCATGAAAACAACAGAACCAAAGACAATTTCTGTTGGTTTTCTGCCGAGCCAGCAAAGAAGAAATTCTTCTGAATTGTCCGTGTTGGGGAAGGTAGCAAAAATAACCGCGGATATTGATTTTCTATTTGTACTGGTAAATCTCCTACAGCTCTGAATCCTTTCTTTTTATTTTTTGTTATCTGGCACATTCTTGACCATCTTAGCCCCGGTTCAATTTACTATCGCCCCCATGTTCGCTACACCACCACCTCCCACCCCCTCCCCCCACAAGTCGCCACAGTTTCATTGGCCGCATTGCTGGCATTGTATTGCTTCTTAACACATTGTATCAGGTACCGGGTGACGCATTCAGAGATGCGCATGATCCAAATCAACATAAAGAGTGCTATACTGTTGTCATGTTGTTGTGTTTTGTATTAGCCTTGAAGTTTCGTTTGATAATACTCTTATCACTGTCAATTTACTCTGATATGAAGGACTTTAAAGTAATTCGAAACACCGTTTGAAAAAAGAATTAATAATAAAGCAAAGATATAAAAAATCGAATCCTTAGCTCATTTTAGACGAAAAATATATCCTCTCCGCTATCCAGCTTAATGTTGAGTCAGAGTATGCCGGATGATGCATAAAAAAAACGGAGGGCGCTTAAATGAACATTTTCTGTCATAAATATATCTTTAAAAAAAAGTATACTATTAAAATTATACATTTATTTATACAATTACAAATTTTTTAGTGTACATTATATACAAACAACGCACAGCTGTTATTGGATAGGTCAACCAAACATTCAATAGTGTATAACGATTCCTTTATAAAGCCTATGTAGACCATCGGACCGGGGGGGGGGGGGATCAGATGACGTAGAGTTCATTTGTTACTATTGCCACTGGCTTATTCTGTGTGATTGTGTCACTTTGTGTGGCTTGTACAGTGCCCAGCCGCCTTTTCTTTCCCCAACTAATGTGGTGTGCCCATTTATAAGCTTTAGGGACTTAGGTACATCTATCGGGACCGAAAAAAATCAATACTTGTTCATATTTAATCTGATGCTAAGAGGGTTCCAACAGGTACTTTGGGGGAACCTACGTCCAAAACATCTAAGGAAGTCTTTGCCTGGCCAATACCCACCTTCCCCAAAATCTCTGTGAGTCTTTACCTAGGGCACCCAAACATCTCTAGGAGTCTTTGTCTTGGGCATCTCTGGGAGCCATTTGCCATGGGCATCCAAACATCTCTGAGAGTCTTTGTCTTGGGCATCTCTGGGAGCCATTTGCCATGGGCATCCAAACATCTCTGAGAGTCTTTGTCTTGGGCATCTCTGTGAGTAATTTGCCTAGGGCACCCAGACATCTCAGTGAGCCATTAGCCTGGGGCACCCAAACTTCTCTGAGAACCTTTGCCTAGGCACCCAAAATATCTCTGGTAGCCTTTCCTAGGGCACCTAAAATACGAAGGAACGCTTCGGATACACTGATGTATAACTCCGATGCAGTATAACCAAAAATATTGGGACCGAACTTAGATAAAACCTGAATAAATGTTGTAGTATAACATAGCACACCAATTTGGGGAGATTGACACAATGTATATATTTTTCATTTATATTGCGATACTTAACGGAGCTGTTTGCACTAGGCTTCAAAAAGTCGCAGTTTCGCGGTTAATCGCGCATTGTGGCGAAATCGCTCCAGCGGAATGGATTATGGGGGACAAAATAGTAACCGTATTCATAGAGGTTTGTTCAAGTGGCCCATACCATACTTAGCGAGTGCACTATCATGCGGTAGTGACGTCACTATGAATCATAATAAAATGACTTTGTATAACACAAATTAAAACTCGGCTCTTGAATGAATCCTATATCCCACATTTACCGTTCGGTTTGTCCGGATATTTTCTATTGTATTTCTGTTAACACTGAATTTCTAAAAGTTTAATTGTTTGCAGATAAAACACAGAAGTCATGTTAAAATGGGAATAGTTGGGATATATGTATGTAAATGAACAGATTTATTCCTGTGGAGTGGTGGAGTGAACTAATACCAGGCACCAGTGGATCTCGAAGCGCTGGTCACGAGCTGATATAAAAGTGTGCCATCAAATAATTAATATTTACTTTAGTCGAGAAGAAACACAATTTTTTTTAGCTTTTCTTTCTCTTGTCTATTCATCTGTCTTTACATATGCGTCACTTCAAATAAAAGTACGAAAAGTTATTTTATTGGTGTCGCGAATCCAATAGCCGGAACCTTTAGACTACTTTAGAGACACTGCAATACATTTATCACTTGAAAATATCTGCATAGTTATGAAATACAAAGAAATGGACCCAAAGTTAAGGGATGTCTTACTCTTTCTTACATACACTCATCTATACATGTATGCCTAACTGAAACAAAAATGTATAAATGAAATATATATATATATATATATATATATATATAGATAGATAGATAGATAGATAGATAGATAGATAGATAGATAGATAGATAGATAGATAGATAGATAGATAGATAGATAGATAGATAGATAGATAGATAGATAGATAGATAGATAGATAGATAGATAGATAGATAGATAGATAGATAGATAGATAAAACGTCACAGAAAAATATAAATCCTTGCAAATACAATAGAAACAAATAAAAAAGAAACTCAAGTAAATGTTTATGGGCCATTGTTTAACGTTGAGTAATACTCCTCCCTCTCCCCCTCCCTCCCCCGGGTAATTGGATTGATGACACACAGACAGACAGACAGACAGACAGGCACACAGACAGACAGTCATGACAACGGTTTGTTGTTGACGCAGACTTTCAAGAAACGCTTCATCCGGTGTTTTCTCTAGCAACGCTTCTCGGAATATAATCTTCTTTAGAAACCACGATGACAGTTGAAGGGTGGGGGTGGGAGTGGGTGGGGAGGGGCAGAGAGAGCTCCCAACGACCTTCGACCCCTCAGCTCATCTCGTAACGATGTTGTTTTCGTGACAAGGGGGAGGGGGTTCAGAGGTCATAGACTGTTTGACTGGGAGGTTAGTCAAGTCTGCTGTGGGCATCTATAAATAATTTTAAAAGAAACACTTCCAAAATATTTCTTTTTTTCCGCATCCCCCTTATTGGCTCCCAATGGGAGCACCAAGTGCCATAGTTGTTGTTGCCCATCGTTACAGTTTCTACATCCTCACACCATGCTATTGTTGTTCAGACACATTATATTTTTTTCCCCCTCGTCTTTCATAAAAAATGTTTGACTTGGTAAATACCCGAAACGTATTTTACACACAAGTAAATCCTACGGCCATACGAACCGAAGAGCAGGGGCGATCACAACGGCTAGGCACATCCCGGCCAGAGGGGGGGGGGCGCCTCACTTTCCAGTATAAATCTTCTAATTTCGATACTAGCAGGACCCCTACATGTACGTATTAATGGCCCACATACATTTCCAAAGTCTCTAACATATGAACACGCAAAATGAATTTAATGATAACAAACGTATAATATCAAATCTAATTTAAGTGGATGGGGCCCGCTTTGACACATGGGCCAGCCATGACGCAGGGGGCCTCCTTCACGAATGGGCCCACCTTGATGAATGGGCCCTTGCCAAGAGTCCAACGAGAAAAGTGCACATTGTAAAGCGAAAATTTAGATTTCGTTCTTGTGAGTGGTTGTTTTAAAGATCCCCCATCACACTGGTTTGACCGGGGAGGGGGGGGGCATAAGGGTGGTAAGGCGGGGCTCTGCCTGTAAGACGTGTTATCATTGACTTCTGATGTTGTTTTTTTTCCCCCATCAGGTGCTGAACGTATTTTCTTTTGTAAAAGCGTTTTGTTTTGTTATCAATATTTATCAACACTGTCAACATATCTTAACAGAGACGTCATTCTGCCTATAGGTTTAAGGGTGGGCAAACATTTTGAACCGCGAGTCCTTAAATTTGATATAACTCCAGAACCCCCAGAGAAGTATAGATGGAGTCTGTATGTGGAATGATATAAACTCAAACGTTAACTTCATTTATGAATAAGAGAAGCCCAGTGAAGGCCTGATAATTCGGCCCTATCGTAGCCCGTGGGTTATAGTTTCCATCACCCTTCCTAAATCCCCCCCAATACAGGGGCACCTTCGAGGTCATAGGTAACTAGGTTCGCTGGGATTTGAACCGTTATCTAACACCGTTATCTCCTGTAAGTGCCCCCCCCCCATTCACTACCACCTCAAACCCTCTCAACGACATATCCACACGGATTCATTCAGCGATCTTCTCCAATCACACACACACACACACACATTCAAATACAAACAGGATTTATCCAGGGCCACAGTCATAAAATATAAGTCACTTCCCCCTCCCAGTCTTTGGTAAATGAATGGATCCCCCCCACACACACACACAGACTATGATAAATGGACCCCCCACCCCACGGTCTATGATAAATGGAGCCCCCAGTCTATGATAAATGTAAACCCCCCCCCCCCACCAAGATTCAAAGAAAGCGATGCAGCCCCTGACATGTGCCCGGGTGCGCCGCCCCCCCCCCCTTTTTCTGATTTGAACAGCAAACGTTTCCTCACAAACGTAAATCCACATACATACATACATACATAATACAGTCTCTCCTGTCCGCACATACAAACCACAGATCCATATATGGATTGAACACAATGCATTGATGATATATGGAGATAGTTGGTATCACATGTGTAAAAGGCACTGTTTTGATTCATTGCAACTATAAATCTAATCTTTGAATCTTGCTTCAGATCACATAGCTCCCCGTATAACAGGATACATCTCGAACTAAACTTCATATTAAGGACAACCTTAAGCCAGCGAAGTGTGCTAGACGCTTCGATATTAAAAAAAAATCAATACAATCACTGTAGCGCCTTATGATAATCGATACCAAATCACAATAGGATCTTTAAATACATTGTAACACATTTCTTAGCGATAACGCTTGCTGGTTCCCCTCTGTGTGTGTGTGTGCGTGTGTGTGTGTATGTGTGTGTGACAGATCTTGATTCTGGTTCTGGTTGATTTCAAGTGGCTGTGGAAAACATTGATTTATCGATGTCTTCTTCATTTTTATTTTTAAACTTCGTGTCCTAAGTCGCCCGGCTTATATCTAAAAAAAAACAGAAATAATATTAGCATTACTGTTTTCTGTTGTTAATTAGGTCAACATTGTGGTCTGTTTTGATTTACATGTAAACATTTACATATATATATATATACGTATTGTGTAGTCTATTTGTTGACATGTCAATATTTTTATCAGCCAGTAACCCATGTTAACATGTTTCGCCTGTTTGTAGTTATATTCACTTTAAGTTAACTGTCCAATGTCCAGACTTACAGGTTTTGTTTTTTAAATAAGTCAGTCTTTTCTGCTTCTGGTCAGTAAGTGGACTCTATTGAACATTTTTGTTTAAAACGGTCAACTGGTAGGATTTTTAATGATTCCCCCCCCCCCCGTTCTGTTATGGCTATACTATCAAATTTTAAGACACAATGATAAGCTAAATTGAAAGCTTTACAATTATTAAATTCGCGAATGTAAAATAAGAATGGTTTTTTTTCGTGGTTTTTCTATTGACATAAAAAAAAATTGGAATAGTGAATATGTTTAGGCCTACATAGTAAAATATTATACTGACGAATTTGTGACTATTTAAAGAAGAAAAAAAAACTAACCCTTAGCCAAAGAGACTATCGGGGGAGATGAAGTGTGGAATTTATCAGTTTCTGTAACCTTGGCATATAAAAGGATTGTGCGTGTAGCTATTTACCACGGCAATGGGCAAACACCGGCCCGCGGGCCAAGGTCGGCCCGCCAGACTGTCTTATCCTGCCCGATGCCCGTCACTCGTTATAAGAATTAGGCTTTTATGCTACGGGGTGTACCTTTTAATATACACCAGTTCATGTCAATGCGGGCCCGCCTGTATACGCCCAATGTGGCTCGCGACTCAAAACGTTTGCCCACCCCTGGGCTAGCACATTGCTCGGCTGCCTTTAGTTCCTTAACTTATGATAGTTACCCATTTATAGCTGTGTGGACTATGGGGACTTTACACCTGATTTCATCTGAAAAATTTCCCGTGATTCTCATTGAGAATCGAACCCGGGCCTCTCAAGTGTGACTCTTGTGTTCACATTAAAATCTTCGTCGTTATGCATTCTTTAAAAAAAAAAATTTAATTGAACAAAAAAATACTTCATTAGCAGTGAGTGTGACAATTATTAAGGAAATCGTTTTCAATATCAACTAGGCAGTCAGGTTACACCAACTACACCACCATGAAGGTGGACACCACTCTACTGTACCCATCGCTTGGCGTGTTACGTGCAGATGAAATGTAGACACATTGTGCAATCCCCATGAAATGTTATTGGCCCACACACAAAAAATAAACAATAACTTAGTAACGTAACATCTATAACAGTGTAGTCACAACAGGTGGCGGTGGTGGTGTTTGCTGTGGTGTTACTGACCGCTGGTTTACAATAGGGCTGACCTATTTAGTTCTCGGATAACCGGTGATTGTCTGCTGCCGCCATCTGTCTCATTAGCATACAGAGTGTTTGTTTGTTTTAGTTGTATTTTATTTATTGTGTGTGTGTGTGTGAGAGAGAGAGAGAGAGAGAGAGAGAGAGAGAGAGAGAGAGAGAGAGAGAGAGAGTTGATCTGGTAACGTGCAAGCAGTGGGCAGGGCGTACATGAACGTGCGGTGGGCGGTGAAGTAATCAATGAGATTGGCGCCCTGGTGAAGCTTGTTGCAAGATCGGTACCCAACAATCCCAGTTACCTAGTTCCCCCTGTGGCGCCTCCATGGCTAATGCACTTCACCGAAAGGTTATGATGTGGACAGTTGCAGCGATATGGGAGGGGGGAGGATCGTAGCAAGAATTGGGGGGGGGGATTGGGGGGACGTAATAGTCCCCCCCTGACAAGCACCAAAAATTGGGGCTGAGTCCCCCCCCCTTTAATCAATTTACTAGAGAGACCTTCCCTTGATGGCACCGCCTCTGAATGTGACTCTACATGTTAGAAGTTAGTATTTAAAAATTAGGACTGAATTCTTAGCAAACTAATAGACTGGCGGAAGAAAAGACATACAGAAATGGTATCAACGGAAGACTTAATACTTAGTGTTACTACTTTATTGTTCTTTTTGAGGACTCTACGCATATATGTTGGGGGGGGGGGGGCTATGCATATATACCTGTGAGGGCCCTAAGCTGTGGGTTAACCAGAGGATGGCGGAAGGATGGCGTCTATGTGTCTTACTATTCGACTGTTAGCAATGCAGTCCTGACAGAATGAACAAAAGCAGAATGGCTCAGAGAAATCTGGCCGACTTGAAAAAAACGGCGAAATCAAAGTGGACATTTACAGTAGAACATGACGTTTAATTCACAAAGTTAATCTGAAAGTCAAAACATAGATCCAAACGATGTCTTATTTTTTTTTATCCAAATTACTTGACACGCGTATCCGTTCAAGATCCTCCCCCCCCCCACCCCCCAAACCATCTTTTTTCTCAGTCACACGTACTATATACACGTATTTCAATGTATTTCAAAGTATTAACGGTCGCGATTCAGCAATACAAATAGTCAGACAACCTGTTCAACAAATTCTAACAAGACACTGGAGGGCCACGAGTTCTATGGTCCCTTCAATGACCCGAGACAAAATCCACAACCTCGGCTTTCAGGAAGAACGAAAGAACTTGTTTTGTTCATTTTTAAAAGGGTCTTCTCTTTAAGTTAAAAGGTATTGCTGGTTTCAAAGAGTCTATTGACAAATAAAAAATGGAGGGAGCCGGTGGGTGGGGGGGGGGGGGCGATACCGTGGACACGCACACGACATGGAACAATGTGTTCAAGTTTCACATTCCATCACCACCACCACCACCCTCCACTCCCCTCTCGTCCCTGCGTACTTTCTGAGATATTCAAAGATCGCGATGTCGTGAACTTTGACCTTAATTCCAATTAGATCACTCACACACACACACACACACACACACACACAAATGTACAATATGAAAGTGGAGTTTATTACGGTAGCACGGCATTTAACGTATTCCTGTTAATAAAAGTTCCCTCTAACTTCCTCGACCAACTGTGCACATATTATTATTCTCTTTTTCCGTATCAGGTCTCGTTTTTACTTGTTTGTCTAGTATTTTTTTATTCTTTTGGCCTTAGAGATTTTTTTCCTATTTGGATGAGATCTTAAGGCCTTACCAGTGGCGTAGTAAGGGGTGTGCAGGAGGGGGGCACCATGCCCCGGACGCTACCCACAAAGGGGCGTCAAAATGGTATATTTTACATATAATATAATATATGGTTTTCGAATGGGAGGGGGGCGCTAAAAAGGTATTGTGCCCCGGGCGCGAGTTAAGCTCTCTACGCCACTGGACCTTACTTCGTTATTTAAAAAAAAAAAACATAGACGGAGAGGGAAAACCCGTAATCTATACATAACGCTTGTTTGAAAATGGTTGCTATAAACTGATTTAAATCTTCGTTTCGTGATTCGGATCAATTTACTCAATGATTTTGAGTTGTCGTTTTTTTTTGTTTATTGCTCATTTTAGTGATTTACCATCTTTTGATCCGAGTAATTTTCTTTTAACCTTTATGATTCGAGCACCAGACAATATAAATGTGTTGATTTGTTTAATATTTCGGTTCACTTAAAAACAACGGAAAAGTTTAATTTTATTAATGCCAGCTGGCTTCAACCGACTTAATCCACTGCCCACTGAATTACACTAGGCCGTGGAGATGAGAACGAACGAGATTTATGACGTCACGGCACTATCCCAGCCATTTTGAATTTCACTCTGAGTGTTGAGGACCAGTGGTTCATTTCATTTTGTCGTGGATATTAATTTTGTTATTTATTTATGACGATGGCAGTGCTTGATCCCGCCTCTGGGTGTGGTCACTTTAGATCTCACTGGCCAAAGGTTTTATTGGACTAGATCGCGTAATGGCCAATGTAACGGTCAGGGTATGTATAGACTGGCCGGGTGATGGCCCGATCTGACCCGTCCACTCGCGAATATCGGTTGGTCAAGTGTGTGTGATCAGGCACGCCGAGAGGGGGTCAGGGGGGATCAATGCCAGGGGGCCCGCATCTGTAAGGCCGCCCCGACCATATCAATTTTTTCACGACTCATTGTTTATTAAGGGTCCCGCAATGATGTCCTGCCCTGGGGCCCTTGTTGGCTCTCGGCGCCCCTGTGTGTGATAGAGTGTGGCGCTGGTAACGACCTTTGTTACTTCAAGTGATACATTGTACTCTTATGGTGAAATGTATTGTGTATGGGTAACACTCTCTCAAAGAGATAATTCAATATACAGAGTGACACATTTACAGTGGCGTACCTATGGTGGGGGGAGGAGGTCCAAATTCGAAAGTCCCCCCCCCGGGCCCCACCTTGAGGGAAACCTCCCAAATTTTTTTTTTACATTGAATATTAAGTACATTAACTCATATCATGATGTCGAATGTCAAAATGCAGGGGCTTCCACAGAGATCATGCCCGCCGGACCCCCCAAATCCCTTGCTTCGTCGCTGCACCTTTGTTCGCTAACATAAGACAATCGAGTCCATCTTAGTTAATCAAAAGTAATTAAACATGAGTTATTAGCCCCTGGCATCTATTAATATCTTCTCTTACTTTGACCTTGATTAACATACGTACTTCACCCCATGGCCTGACGCTAAGGATTCTGCCTCCCAAACACATATCAGCCCCTCCTTACCCCCTCCCCCCCGGGTCATTACGGTGGGGGGGCCACCATCGGTTATTGTGAATTTTTTTAATAACTAAACAAATTGTTGTAGGTGTGTGATCAGCATGGGCGTCGCTAGGAATTTTTCCAGGGGGGGGGGTAAGCAAATGCCCCCCTCTTATATGACTTTTTTTCAAAATGTAGGGGGGGGGACAAATGCCCCCCATGAATACGCCCATGGTGATCAGAGGGTTCTCAATTGATGTTGGGAGATGGCCTGCTGGCCCTGGGATGGGATAAGGGCCAGTGGTAGCTCTGTTCAAAACCCACATTGATACAATTCGGATAACTGATATGTTGTTCCCATATTAAACGATAATTGAGCATGTCTGCCTTTTTTTGTTTGTTTCGTCGGCTACATCTATGATATTGTTTACGATTGGTTACAAATGAGATAACGAAATAATAATTTTGAAAAAATAATAAATATTTATTTTCTTTCCTCGCTGATATGTCTCCGCTGGGGAAAAAATTGACTGAATGTTTACATCCATTAAAATTCTTGACACATTATATACGAGAAAAAAAAAGTAAATGTAACAGGTAGTTGACCTACTTTAGGCTGGCATTGAATTATGGGGGGAGGGGGAGGGATAACCCGAAACGTAAAGTTGCTGGGGGGGGGGGATTTATTTACTATGTGATGTCCCGGTATTATCTGTTAAGTAGACATATCCAATAATAAACGCGATGTTCAATTTCTCGTCATTATGATTGTTGTTGGGTTTTTTTTTGTAATTCAATCGTATGGCGAGAAATATGAAACTGTCGTCTGCTGGGTTTTACTAATGGTGAACATATTATTTATGTTAGTTGGAAGGGGGGGGGGCAAAAATTACAATACTACATAAAATACTGCAATGCTACAATACCTCAACACTACAGCACTACAAAACTGCAACACTACAACATCTCAACACTAAACAACCACAATACAACACTACAAACTCCCTCCCTCACTCTGCCACTAATATACTGCCACGAAATACTACAACTACAATACTCAACATTCAAACTACAATACAAACACTACAAACTACTACAACGCTTCAACACTACACTACTTTAAAATTACAATACTAAATAAACTACTCACATGTAAATAGAAAACAACTTGGAGAAAAGAAAGACCAATTATTGTCATTAATTTGAACTATAGACTGTTTCCTACCTGGTACTTGTCAGATAGAAAAGTGAAATATATATATATAACACAACTTCAAGACGCAGGACTATTTATAGATTGTGGGATTCCCGAATACGTCACAGACGACACTTCACGTTGTTTCGCTCGGGTTAGGTCAAAGTTCAATTTTGCATTCCAAGTATTTTCTTTTTGGTCTAGACCCCACTATTTCTTTTTTGTCCTCATTTGGGACACCTCGTCCCGATTTCCCATTCGCCGTATTTTCTCCGAAGATGTCAGCCTGTAATTTTGTTTGATTGCTCATTTAAAAATAAAATTACAGTTATTATATTGATTGAAAAGGCGGCGTATTTTACGCCGCGGGATGACTAGTTCAATATATTTACTAGTACACTAATACAGAACTTAAATTGTACAGTACAGTACATATGGATTGGAATATTATAAATTATTACAGAGGGGAATCTTTAAAAAAATTAATGATCCGAAAACTTGATCACTACAATGAATAAGATAATGGACCGCGATTATTAAAATGTATGTAAATCTATATGTACTTAATTATTATTGTATCTATTTTTATTTATATGTGTTTGCATTTACATACTTTGCAATTAAAAAGAAAAAACAACAACACACGAATATTGTCTGACAATATATATACAAAAATTAAAAGCTTGTTGTATTCATTTATTTAAAACAGAATGGAAAAAACTTTTGGTAATTAACCTGTTTATATAGTTCGTTTATAATATTGTTTATTCTAATTATATTGTACTAGCTGTACCCTGCAAAACCTTTGCATAGAGTTATATCCCCCTTAGGCTTGATCAGCAGGCCAACCTATCTTTAACCTTGAGACGATCCGATTTTTTTCATGATTGTATTTTAAACTGGAATACTGATGTATTAATTCTTTACTTTCGATTTAACGCAGACTGGAATACTGATGTATTAATTCTTTACTTTCGATTTAACGCAGAGCCCAAATCGCTTTTATACATATTATCTTGTCTGGGTTTGTGATTGGGAAATAATAACTAAGACAAAATTATTTTTTGTGATAATCACCGTAAACCGGTGTGTAGTAGATGTACATTTAATTATCATACATGACCAGATCTGGCTGGTCATACTGACTGTATCTGTGAGCAGCGGCTGGTTATTTTAAAACGTGTATGTACCGTAGTCATCTAGATCAGTGGATCGAATGGTACTGGACCACACAAGAAACATTCAATTATCTCCTATTCATCTACTGTGGTGTATTTCTCTCGGGATTGGGCAACTTCCATGGACCTCTCCCCTCCCCCCCCCCTTTACTGCGAGCCGTTGTGACATTATCAGACGCTGACCAGTCTGTGGCGAGAAAAAGGTTGGGGGACCCCCGATCTAGATGACCCACCCCCCACCCCCATAGTTTCTCTTGGTGAACCTAACATTAATTATTAAAGGTCTTGTACTGACAGATGATACTGCTGAATTCGAATTCAAGAGCCCTAAAGCTCTGTGGTTAGTCATGTAAATTACATCAGTAATTCTCAACCTTAAGCCCTCTGGCTGGTCACACAAATTGCGACAGTCGTTCTCGACCTTTTTAAACGCGAGGAACTCATTTTTAATGTAAACATCTATAATGAAACCGCCTTGAGGTTTTTCTGTTTTATAAACTAAGGGATACGCATGCGTGGACCCAAATTCCTGCATCGTTCGTGGAATACCAGGATTGTATTTTATTGGATCATTCGCGGAGCACCAAGATTGTATATAACTGGATCATTCGTAGAACACCGAGATTGTATATAACTGGATCATTCGTGGAGCACCATGATTGTATTTCACTGGATCATTCGTGGAAGACCAAGATTGTATTTCACTGGATCATTCGTGGAACACCAAGATTGTATTTCACTGGATCATTCGTGGAACACCAAGATTGTATTTCACTGGATTATTCGTGGAACATCAAGATTGTATTTCACTGGATCATTCGTGGAGCATCAAACAAATTAAATTTGAAAGATAAACAAGAGACAGTTCCTGGACTTGTCCATCTTTTTTTCTAGTCTACTAGAGGCATTTGGCGTATGTCACACGGGGGGGGGAGTGGGGGGGCATAGCAGTTCTTGACTAACTAATGAGTGAGCACTGCTGACAACATCAGTCCATTTACTTATTCACTGGGTCAGGGCGTCACCATAATGTGGTATCCGTATACTTAGGCAGGGTTAGTCTTTTATTTTACACCAATTGAAGTTTTGACCTCGCCCGTGGTGAGGTTTTCTACTTCCTCTACTTAATTCAAATCTAAACTCAAGTTCAAGCTTAACACTTAAAAATGTAGGTCAACACTGAGAGGTTCTTGTAGCTGGACAGCTTTCCGATGTGTTCATCTGTCATTTGTATTCCCGGTCTATGAACTAAATAACTATAACTCAGCTTTATCTTTCATTATCTGTAGGGATGTGACGGAGCTGATGGAAATCCCCTTCCGTGGTATTTTGTTTTGTAAATTCGTTGGGTTTGAGTATGGATGGGGGTTTGGGTTTTGGTGGGTGGGGTAAGTTAGTTATGTTCATAAATAAGAAGTTTCATCGATTAATGGATGGGTAAGTGAGTATGGGTTTGGTGTTTTGTTTTTTTTTTTTTTTTTGTTTAGGGTTTTGGATGGTTTTTGGGTTTAATTTTAGTTACGATTGCTACGGCCATGTTTGATCTGAAAACGGTAATTTTTCAAATTCGAATCCGATGGAATTTTTTTTAAAAATCCGTCGGATTCGAATTTGTTAAAAAAAACGTCGAAGTTCGAATGTCGTCGGATTCGAATTCGAACTTCGTCACATCCCTAATTATCAGTCACTTCATCGTGATTTGTTTCTCATTATGTGATTGCAATTGATCTCGTTGGCTCCATTTAATACAAAAACAAACAAAAAATTTTAGTCAGTTTTTTTAATATTAGTGTACATAATATCAAGTAGCACAAGCAAATAAAAATGGGAAGATTGGAAGTAGTTGCTATGGAAACAAGATGGAGGTTCGTTTCTGGAGCAGAGAGATGTTCCGATTCTTGAGCACTGAGAAGAGAACATTCCTATTCAAGTTTAGCCGTAATTATTTATTGTTTTTTTTTTAAAACAGAGTCTATCTAAAAGTCTTAAATCGGGGCCGGGGTAATGGGCCCCCAGACACATGCACCGGTAATGTGGTTTACAACCTTTACTAAACAGTCCAGCCTAACTGATGGAGGAATCTCAAAGGACTTCATCCTCTATGTGCGTTCCACTAAAGATATCATCATGCGCCATTCCTGGTTTTAATTCATTTGATCTTTGAAAGTTTTTCAGTTGTTTTACTAAAGTGAGCTGCTGCATATATAGACAGATTGACAGACAGACCGAAGAAGATAGTGTTATCTGATGAGTTGGTTGCAGCCCCGTAGCGTGAAAATTCTACAGCAGGGGCCAGGCAATAGCAGGAAAGGGAGGGGGGCAGGTAATACATTTTTACTAAGTAGAGCGAATAAGCAGAGGGGTGCCAGACACCCTGCCCCCCCCCGCACGCTACGGGGCTGGTTGGTTGTTATGATATTTGCTATCTCTCCCCCCCCCCCCCCGCTCAGTTTTGTTAACGGTATATCGCCACTAAATTAAAACCGCTCTGTATACAACAGTCGTAGGTCCATCTAACATTGGATCTCAGCAGTATAAAAAAATAAAATAAAAAGACGTTCATCTTGGTTAGTATCGATTTTCTTTCGCCCCCCCCCCTTTCCCTCCACTCTTAGTAAGTCTTGAGTGAAAGTACATTCCAAACGATCAATTTATCAGTCAAGATGAATCCACTGGTACTGTTAGAATGGTGTGAAGGGTGGGGTGGGGTGGGGGATGATAGAGATGTAACGAAACGTTCTATATGTGTTCAGCAAAAGCAATGAGTAATATTGTACATAGTAGAATGTGGGATTTATCCAAGTCATATAATCTCTCTCTCTCTCTATCTATCTCTCTCTCTCTCTCTCTCTCTCTCTCTCTCTCTCTCTCTTTGAACTCTCTCAGTAATCTGCGGGCTGAGACTTAGTCTCTTAGAGCTCGTGAGATCAGACTTGCTGTGTCTCTCAACATCTGGAGACTGCCGTAGAGCCCGATGGCCAGCAAGCTTACGGACTGGTCCACCCTGTGGTCCGCCAGTCCGGGACACTCGAAAAGCAAATGATCCACGGTTTCCTCCACTTCCCTGCAGTGTCTGCAAAGGATGTCTACATTGGGCCTCAACCTCCTAAAGTACGCGCCAATAGGACAGTGCCCAGTACGGAACTGGGCAATTAGCGCCTGCTCGACTCTCCTAAGCTTCCACCACGGGTCAGTTTTGGACGGCCGCTCCAGAAACTTACGGACATTTCTTCCGTTCACCCCATTGTCCCAGCTCGAGAACCACTCTCTCTCTCTCTCTCTCTCTCTCTCTCTCTCTCTCTCTCTCTCTCTCTCTCTCTCTCTCTCTCTACTCTCTATCTCTCTTTATATATATATATATATATATATATATATATATCGTTATCTCCCATCTAATCTTCAGCTACATAACTGGCTTTGAAACATCCACTCAACATATTACAATATTCAAACGGGGTTTACCCATTTCCACTAGAAACTATCAAAGGGGGAAAACTTTAAATTTAACAGGTTTGATTATCCTCCCCTTACTCTCTGGCTGGTTTATTTCTGTGTTCTCCCCGTTGTTGAAGTGTGTATAAGTGTGTATGTATGTGTGCGTGTGTACGTGTGTGTGTGTGTGTGTGGTTCCAGTTCAGTAAGTATAGAGATGATACCTGAGGTACAGGGCTATATGCGCTATATGCCTGACTGATGTGAAGGGGGAAATCCCTTCTGGCACGCCGCGTCAAATGGTTGCACTTGATTGATTTCACGACTGGTGTGGACTGTCGCCTAAACTCTCCGTCATTCGACACCTCACCCCCCCTCCCCACCACCCCCCGGGCCCCATTATTTTAATTAATGTGTGTTTCTTTTTTTTTTTTTAAAAACCAGAAAGGTAATGGGAAGTGACAATTGGGGAGGAAATGTTCAATTACACGAGGTGCCGTATAATTAATTTTGATATGTAATTGTAAGCACAGTTAGTAAAGAGAGTGGCCAAAGAAAATGAAATAATCTAATTGGCTGCACATGCTTACATACAGGCAGACTTTCAGACAGACTTACATGCAGACTTACAGACAGAATTTAACTCGACCATGAGTACGTTCCTCCCCCCCCCCTCCCCTTTCTATTCAATTTTAGTTTCTTCACTTATTAACTAAGGTACCATATGTTAACAGAAATAAGTAAAAGAGGACATTAAACTACACAGTGTCCAATGTCTCCTTCATCACCGGCCTGTATTTGTAGCTAGCCGCGTCGATGAGTGTACCACTTCACTGTAACGACAGTTATCACAAGAAGGCAGTGATAACAATAACTTTTAGTCTGTACCTCCCCCCCCCTTCCCCCACACATCATAGTCTGTTTCCACTGTCCATTCTCTATAATGACAAATGTGGAAAATGGTAGTGGGGGGAGGGGGGTAGTGTATTGTTATGACGCCAGTCCTAGCAGTTGAAAATGTGTTTTTTTTTTTCAAACTTGACCTACTTTATTCGACAGTGTGTAAACACAGCGTGGTTTGTCTCCCCCTCGTGTGTTGTCGCGCTTAGTGTATTATCTTGGATTAAACTTGATGCTGTCCAGAAAGACACAAAAATTGAAACACAAGTTGTAATTATTGTTTTGTTTTGTTTTATTGTGGTGGGCTTTTGATGAATGTTCAATGAAGTTATAAATATCGGACTTAACAGTTTCACTTCTTTATTCAAATCAGGTAAGGAATAAATATTATTTAAACATTTTTTTTTAAAATCGATATAATAGTCTTATTAAATACAGACTTGGTTTCACAAAGGTTACTATGACCCACATGCCAATTTTTTTTTTCATCTATTGTTGAATAATAAACAATAAATTAATTTATGCAGTCTGCACTCCAGTGGGGTCAAATTTAAGTCAACAAAGAACCACGTTATTTGTTTACATGTGATCTTATCACAGAAATTTGACATTAAATGCAAATGCACGTTAGACTGAATACATTTATGTACTAGTATTTCTGTGTATTATTTAGGTCAAGTTTTCTTTCAGTGGCACCAAATTTTACTCAATCTTAGTAATGTTTATAATCCTATTAATTTTTTGGTCATTTTGTTTGTTTACTCTTTTTGATTGTCGACTAATATTTTCTCCACTCTGGTATCGTACGGACTCGCAAACACTGACGATGTTCTGAATATTTCTGATATTTTTGCTGTCTTTATGCAAAGTTACCTGTCGTGGGAAGGGGGGAGAAGCCGTGATCGCATCAGAGCTGGTCAGTGCCGAACCTAGGGATTTGGGGGCCCGGGGGCTTGGCCTTTTTGGGGTCCCTGCACTTTGACATTCGACACCTTGACATGAGATAATGTGCTTAATATTTTATGTAAAAAAATTTTTGGGGCCCCTCTAAAGCTAGGGCCCTAGGGGATTTTCACATTTTGACACCCCCCTCCCACCACCCTAGGTACGCCTTCGGAGCTGGTAGTAGTACATATATCCTAGCAGGGGGGCCTTTTGAGTGAGGGAGCCCTTTACGTCGATATAGTTTAGCCTAGTCACGCATAAGAATGACTAATTAGTAAACTTCAGGACGTTGAATTCATCAAGAATATCCAGGTGAGTATTGGGCAAAATGGAATATAAATAATGGCAGGATGGTTTCCACCAACGTTCGCGTCAAAACTGGTCTGGAACCGTCTTATTTGATTCTACAGCAACTAAAAGCGGGTTAATGTCGGTTTTCGGCTCAGGAGGCAGATGGAAACATGGGGACTTTTTAATAATAAGACAAATAAATTGGAAATTAAGCTGCAAGTAAACTCAGGGGTTTTCGCTGGTGTCCTTTTAGATGCCTGGGTGCTCCCCCCGAGTGCACCCGCCTTTTAAATTAGCATTTGTTAACTGATTTTACTGAGAGGTTGTGGTGCGCACACAACAGTGTCTTTCAGAATTCCGAATAATCTGTATCACATTTTCACGTGCAGACTTCGTGACTTGAGAAGAATTCAGAATGTGTGCATTTATATATAAAAACAAAACTTTCCCCGAAGCAGCTTGCCCCTACCCCCAGGTATTACCGGGGCACAGGTTTGTAATCGTTTCGGTTATTTGATATTTTGATGAAGTCCCAGACAGAAGGTGTAAAAATTCCTCCCCCCCCCCACCCGAGGGTTTACTCCACCACACACACACACATAGGTTCTCGCAGCCACTGAATCTACTCTCTGGATGCTGAGATTTTGTGATGATAAGGTCATGTTAGTATGAATGATTATGCTAGCTATATTCAATAAACACATGACCATTATTAAGATATAAAATGGTGCTGTGTTTATTGAATATAGTTAGAGTAATCATTCATAATAAAATGACTTTAAAGTTAAAAAATATATAACGTCCCTTATATATAAATCGTATATGTTGTTAGTCCAATACTTTATACAAATATATAGATCTTTGTTCGTTTGTGCTTTGTATATAGCATAAAAACATCAATACATTTTTCTCTAAGAGTTATGACCGGCAACACTCACGCCTCGTCCCTGCTTGCAAGCCTTTAATTGAATCTATTGCACACTAACTCAACACACTATACACACGTAATATTAACTTTTGGTTATAAAACAAGAAGAGTTATGCCCCTGAGGCATATGTGTTCGCTCAACCGAACTGTTTTACAACATATTTACTAAGTATTTTATCATCGCCTCAAGGGGAAACTTCAAATGTTGACATTTTTAAAATGTTTTGTTACATGGTGACAAGTAATTTCCCTTGAATTTCCTCACCTTTTAAACCGTCACACAGACATTTTCTATCAAGTGTCTTCCAATGATTTTAGCTGATGTTTTATTTCCATTTTATTTAATTTGTTTTTTTTTTCTTCAATTCTTTTTCCGGTCCGTAAATTCTCATGTACTTTGAACAGCCGTACGATAAAAACAACACAAAGGCCTGTGTTTATGGAACTATACCGACTTTGAGATCTGTTATTAGGTATGGGGGGGGGCTTAGAATTGCACATATATTTGGGCCTCCATTATCTGTTGGGACCCTCTTAGCATTGTTTAAAAGGAAATAATACTTGAAATATTTCAGTGACGCACTATGCCGTCGCATAGTCTGCCTGTCCATAAGAGGGGGCCCTGTTGACTGTACCAGTGTAACATTGCCATTAAGTTTTGGCCCATGCAAGGATGATATGTTACCCTTTGACTGTATATTAAAATGTTTACCAAAAAAATGGCGCGCAATATTTAGTCCTATATGGGGGGCTATACAATTGTCACCAAGAAATGTCCCTTTTTATCAATTCAAGCTGCTCACGTGGCATTTTGTGGCGTGCGTGTGTGTGCCCTATTTACACACATCACCTCGTAGCCGACACTGCACGATTAATTGGGAAGGGGGGGGGAAGGGGGCAGCGTGAAAGGGGATGGACCCGAGGTAACCACCAGACGCTGCCAATAGGGTCAAAGTAATATGGCGCCATCGTAATTTGAACTAATGACTTCGACATGTGAAAATTGTCTGGGCAGCCGCAAAGAATAGGGGGGGGGTGTCGATCAAAATATTTGTTGGGAATGGGAGACCAGGGGTGGGGAGGTGTCGCGTTAAAAATGTTTTTTTTTTTCTTCGGCGAAGCTGGGACCGTTTTTTTTTAGCGGTACTAGGGACAGGGTGTCCTTATTCGTCAGAGTTTATCACGGGGGAGGGGGGCTCTATATTTACGGGCCCTGTCCTCCCTCATCACTCTAATCAGTTAACGTGTTACAAGACCTATATTTAAGTGTGCTGTAAGTCGTCACCATAACCCACACACACACTGAACTAAATATTATATCCACTCTCTGTATGGAACCCCCCCCCCCCCCCCCCCAAAAAAAATAATTCCACTATGGCAACACTGAAATCTTAGTATCTGTCTGCTCTAATTACTTCACCGTGAACATTATGTGCTAGTGAATACTAAACAGGGAGCCACACACACACCCACGTACACTAACACTCACACACACACACACACATACACACATTAAAATATAAAAGATATAAAGATTTCCATTTCCATTGTTCCGTTCTGTATTTATTTTTTCCTCTAAAGATTGGATTGTTCTTTGGACACATTTTTTACATTGATCGGTTTTTTTTTTGGTTTATATTCGCTGTGGTATGAAGTCTTTCTTATTATATACATGGTGTATAATTGCTGTATACATGGTGTATACATGGTATATACATGGTATATACATGATGCGCTATAAATTAGCGAAGGATGTATTCAGAAATTAAAAACAAACCTTTTTAAACGTTATATATACAGCATTTATTTTTTTTTGAGAATTTTTGTATCAAATTTGTTAAATTTCGCATCAATATATTGTATTTGTATCACCCAATAAACAAAAAATGCGAAAATTTTGAAGAAACTTGCCTAGGCCCCCAGGTACTACCCTAATTTTGTGTGTGGTGTAGTGCGCTCGACTGTCGACCAGAGGGGTCCCGGGTTCGAGCCTTAGTGAGAACTTTGGTATTTTTTTCTGGTCCTGATGAATGTCCACCCAGCTTTAAATAGGTACCTGACTTTAAGTAAAGGCGGCTGGGCGTTGTGCTAACCACACAATCCATTTATAGGCCGAGGTTACTAAAACAGATGAATTCTACACTTCATCTGCCCCGATGAGCCCGTAGGGGGCTTAAGGAAACTTTTTGTTGTGTCTTTGAAGCCATTTCGGCGATGGCAAAATAAAAATATTACAAAATAGAACAAAAAAAATTCGTTTTAATATGGAAACTTCCTGTCTAAGTATGTTTGGGAAACTTCCTGTCTAAGTATGTTTGGGGAAACTTCCTGTCTAAGTATGTTTGGGGAAACTTCCTGTCTAAGTATGTTTGGGGAAACTTCCTGTCTAAGTATGTTTGGGGAAACTTCCTGTCTAAGTATGTTTGGGGAAACTTCCTGTCTAAGTATGTTTGGGGAAACTTCCGGTCTAAGTATGTTTGGGCTTTTATTTATTGATAATATGTGTGTGTTATAAATGTGAATGATGGAAAGTAGGCCAAAAGTTATAAACAATGAAAGGGGGCGGGGTGGGTGGTCTCTAAGGGAAGTTAGTCGTGATGATGATGAGGGACAAAAACACTCTCCATAAATTATTCTCCTTGTATCATTTCATCATCGTGATTGTTGTGTGGCGGTGATATCGGAAAGTTTGGCAGATGAGCTTCTATTGACTTGGTACAGTCCGGCCAGACCACGGATGATGTAAAGAAAAT
The DNA here is from genome assembly GCA_021962125.1 of Bulinus truncatus. Lineage (NCBI taxonomy): Eukaryota > Metazoa > Mollusca > Gastropoda > Planorbidae > Bulinus > Bulinus truncatus. Next base: position 31,312,067 of record JAGDYQ010000001.1, on the reverse strand, counting down.
GACCCAAATATGTCCATAGTTTGACCGTTACCAGCTTGAGGTCTAATCTGACATGTTGGAATACCCAACCACCACCATCCATCGTCTCTCTCAACCCTTAAAACACTTACTGTACCCACTACTGTACCCACAACACCGCTGTACCCACCCACATATCGATTTCACATAAGTCCAGTTTCTACCACACTCGCTGACCCTTGTTGATTGTACTCTACTCCACCAGGCAAGACACTTTGAAACGATTTTTTTTATATTTACTTTTACTTCTGGATTGCATCCTCTCAGTGTCTGGTCATCAGATTAAGTGTGGATTATCCACAGATTATCAGTAAACCTATTTCACACTGACCACTAGACCCCCAAACCAGGTCGTGTGGGCAGTTTTTTTTCTTCAAACTCTCTCTCTCTCTCCCTCTCCCTCCCTCCCTCCCGCACCTCCACTTCTTGTGTCCATGACAAATTTCCTATTGATATTCTAACTATCGATTACTATTATTGTTTTGTATTCTACTTGTTGTTAAAGTTGTTGTTAATATTGTTTATGTTGTTTCTTGTGTTACAATTTGCTTGTGTGCGCGAGTGCTCGCCTGTACAGAAATTCTATTGTTTGGATACTATTACTAAAACTCCTATGTTGTAATGTTTTGGTCAGTACAGAGGCGGCCACTCGTGAAGTCAATGACGTGGCCACCTTTCGGTATTTTTCTTACACGATCTAGAAAATACAAGAAATAAAACAAAACAAAAAAAATTTTTTTTGTTAAATTTATTCAATAACAGTCAGACTAAACCTAACGAAGATCCCCTTATCTGTCGTCATCTGACATCCGCATAAAATTTAATTATAAACACATTATCTTGTATGATTTGTCTGTAGACATTCAGTTATTGTACAGTGTGACGTTGATTTTGTCTCATAAGAGCATCGATTCTTTTACTTTCGCGTTTACCCCTGTGTAAACAAGGGAAAAGAAAATCTGGCTACTCAACTAGAATCAGAACTCGACTCACGCTTTGAGAACCTTTGCATTAGACCAGGGCTTCTTAAACTATGGGTCGCGAACCCCATTGGGGGTCGCGTAGCGAAATTCTGGGGTCGCGAGAGATAAAAAATACAATTTAACAGAAATGTTTTTTAACTTGTAAAAATATTAATTTATTTTTTCTTTTATATTTGTATGGGGTCGTCAAGAAACTCGAAATCATAAATGGGGTCGTGAATTACAAAAGTTTAAGAAGCCCTGCATTAGACTCCTACAGGAGAGTTTCATTGATGTATAAGTTCCTTTGTTTTAACTTCAATAAAACTAGGATTTCTAACCAATGAAACTGTTGTATTGTTAGTTTTGTGACAGGGTGAATAACACATCGGGGTAAGCAACAAGTTTTCAAGTTTGACTAATTGTTTATATATGTCTTTATATGGTCCATTCAAAGGGAAATAATACGATTTCTTCTTTTCATTTATTACCTCCCTTGAATATAAATAAAAGCTATAGTTAAAAAAAAACATAGGCCATATTTACGTTCATCGATTGAACTTGTTTTGTATTCACCATTCACCAGGTGTGTACATAACAAACTGCGCACTTAATTAACTTCCTATATAAAATATATACCCTACCTGTATTTGTGTCGGTATGGGTTACATATCTCCCTTCACCTACCACTACAAATCAATAGATTTCTTATCTGTAGCTGCAGTCTTCTCCAAAGTGTATGTCTCGTTGTATCGATAATGCTTGAGTGATGTCCAAAGTATCGTTGTGACATACCATCTTCACCACATCAAAGAAAGTTATTTCTTTGATGTTGTTAAGTTTACCTGGTACCAACTCAGTGTGTGTGTGGGGGGGTCAACACTTGCTTAGGGCCCCAAAGCGTCGGGACTTTCGCTTTCAAATTGTATTTATTAGATATTTAATGTGTTGCAATAAGGCTAGCCTTTATAGGAGGAGAAGTGGGGGGGGGACTATCAGAGACCTTAGATTTCTAGGCTACGGCCATCTACTAGAGATGCTATGAATATAGATGTATTGTTAACCCTAATGAAGAGGCGTGGCGAGGGGTGGGCAAGGGGCATCATGTCCCAGGCGCTACTCACAAAGGGGGCCCCAAATGGTATATTTTACATATTATATGGTCTTCGAATGTGGCGGAGGGGCGCTAAAAAGGTATTAAAAAGATATTGTGCACCGGGCGCCAGTTAAGCTCGCCACGGCACTGCCATATAAAGGTATCAAAAGGTTCGCATGATTGCAGGTCATTATCTCAAAAAGTGCAGTGAGCTGCTTCCGGATATATATATATATATATATAAGAGTGGTCAAACCTATGTGGCTAAATGTGCAGGGTTACAGTGGACAGCCTATTCTGTGCCGTCCAATCCGGTCACCTAATCTGTGATGGGGAGGGGACAAAAAATGTATAAAACCGGTAAATCAATAAGCTGATATAGATTTATTCTCTCCTCTCCCCCTCTCTTTGAATGGCTGACCAGTCCATCGGTATAGCCAAAATTACCAAAACGTAACTTATTGGTCCGGACGTGGTGATGACCTTCCTGGGTGGTGGGTCAGAGTTAAGTGAATCTGTGAAACTAAGTTTGTGTGCCCTGACATTCTCAACCGGGGCTTGGGGGTAATGGATGTAGACGGGGGAAGGAGCACACCGGGTAGATCGGGGGTGTGTGGGGGGGGGGCGGGCGTTGAAAGCCCTTTGGGTAAGTCTCGCAATGTCAATGGTTGATTTTGTTTACACTAGGAGATGGGGGAGACACGGTTGGGTGGGTTGTTGAAGACAGGAGATCGATACGGGCGCAGGCTATTGGGGTTGGGGGTGGGATGCAAAAAGGAGATTCGTTATCGATAACAGTCAACCCCCTCTTCCTCCTTCACTTTCTTATTCTTTCTGTACTGATCAAGCTGTTATGTTCCTAACTTGTGGTTTAGTAATATTGAAACGAAAATTGTATACTCTGTGGTACTGACTTACAACACTCAGTGCGAGCCACCACCACCACCCCTCCACCCACATCCACACTCAGCAATCGATGGAAAATAATTTAATTTAACAACAAAAAAAAATACTTGAATGAACGAAGTTTTAAGGAATTGGAATATTTGTCGAATTGTCCCCATTTCTTAATTCCCGCGCACACAATAAAAACAACACTTGTATGTTTCTAGATGTATTTTTTACTCTAATATTTGTCTCTTCTAAATACATACTGTGTTTTGACTTTCCAGCCCTTTCAGAACCAATAAGCCATTTTATTTTTAATGATTTGTACCCTTCAATGACATAAATAGTAAATTATTCATCAACATTCTAAACTCATATTGTTTATCTAACGTTGATGTCGTTTTGGCTATAGATATCTATGGTTTTGGCTATAGATATCTATTGTTTTGGCTATATATATATATATATATATATGGTTTTGGCTGCTTTATCTGTTTGGCATTGTTCGTTCATGTGTTAACGCTTAATAAACTGCCAAAAAAACATTTCTTCATGGAACTGTAGAAGTAGGTTGTCGCAGAGAAAATGTTGGTTTGAAAATATAAAAGAATGGACAGGGGCTACCAATGAATGAACTAAAGACAGCCGCGAGGGATAGGCAACTATGGAGAAATATGTCTGTTCCACCACCAATAACCACACCGATTAAGGGGATGATGTTCTGTGTGAAAAATTTTGCACGCCATATATTTGAAAGCACCGTTTAGCACTTATAGTATTGGTCTTGTTGTATCTAACATCAACATGGCGAGTTGTTTGGCTTTGTATGGCAATGTCTTTTTACCTGAGTAAGTACTTTTACTGTGGTGATGTATGAAGACTTGGCATGAAATTGCGGGCGTTAATTTCACTTAGTCGTCTGTTATGCCTGTCTCATACTAGGGTATCTGTTTGTGGTAGTTTTTGATGGTTCCAATTTGTTTTAAAGAAATATATCAATATGTAGAACTACACGTTTTGGGAGTAAATTTCAGTTTTTTTGTAAACAACATCTATTGTCCAACACGATAGTTTGGTTGTTTTTTTTTTCTGGTCAATAAATATTGAAGTTTGTTTTCTTTAGTCTTCATGGTCTTTACTTGTTTATTTGGCTGCAATATATGCTCACATTCACTGGCGGCGGAGCGGGGGGGGGCAGGGGGCAGCGCCCCCCTAAAACTTTTAAGGGGTGGCGGCGCCCTCCCCCCATTGAATTTCCAGTCTGCCCGCCCCCCTAAAATTTTAACTTTTTTAACTTTGTAATTCATTTAGTTTATATGTATCATTTTCATTTTCATAATTCATTTGATTTATTTCTTAAATGTAATATTTGAAAAAAATTATAATTAATTTACATTTTACAGTAATCACATTATTGAGAGTTGTTGTAGCATATTTTAAAACTAGTTGCAAGTATCCGGCTTGGCCCGGGTTTAAAATAAGGTTTTCTGTTTATTTAAGAAGGGTAATTTGACGTTTAATTAAGATTTAAAAAAAAGACGCGTAAAAAAGGGTTTATTTTAATGCAATAAAAGGGTACATTTATCTTAAAGCAATGTGATACACAACATATTTGGCAGTTCCTCTCTCTCTCTCTCTCTCTCTCTCTCTCCCTCCCTCTCTCTCTTTCCTCCTCCCTCTTTCCCTCTTTCCCTCACTCCCTAGCTCCCTCTCTGCCCCCTCTCTCCCTCCCTCCCCCTCTCTCCCTCCCTCTCTCTCTCTCTCTCTCTCTCTTAGGCATGACTGTAGCAAAAGATGACAATTCTTATGGATGAAGGAATGGAATGTAATAATGTAGTAAGTAATGTGATATTTGGTTCCCCGTACCGATCATATTTATAGTAAGTTAGCTATGTGGGAGAGAAGCTCGAAAAACCTGAAATCGGGGTAAAAGTTTGCCAATTTTCATGTCTTCGATATCCAAAATAATTAATTACAATTAAAGTACCCATTGAGATGGAACAAAACCTGTTTAAGAACCTTCCCCTTGTTATTGTGTGTATGTGTACCAAATTTCACGTTATTTGGTTGTCTGGATCTTGAGTTTTAAGGGAACAGACAGATAGACAGCAAATGCGTCTTATAAGTATAGAGAAGTATTGCCATCTACCGAATGGCGGCTAATGTAATTTTTAAAGAAAATACAATTATTTATTATCTTTTCATAAATTACTTTTTGTTTATTGAGTTTCCCGTTTCCGGTTTCAGTTTTATGTTCATCATTATTCATGATAATTATCAGTAATTTTGTGATCTAATTTCACTATTAAATTTGTAAACAAACTGACATTACGAATCAGTTGACGACAGAAGTGCTCAATGTTCATTTTTATTTTTTTAATATATTATTTTTTAATAATATCGATTAAATACTTGCTACAGAATTACTATATTCTATTATTGCATTAAAGGGGTACAATTTATCTTTCGGTCATATTTTGTCTTGCCCCCCCCCCCCTTAAATTTTCAAGGGGGCGGCGCCCCCCCCCCTTGAGTTTTGGCTTGCCCCCCCCCACTTAAAATATTTCGTTCCGCCGCCGGTGCTCACATTCTACATTCTAAAGCAGCGGTGGCGAACCTTTGGCACGCGCGCCACAGTCAGCACGGAGTGCACGCGGAGCCTCATCAATCGCGCAAGACTAAAATATAATTTCTTTTTCTTTTTTTAGTTTGAGTGCTGGCACTTTGCTATAAATAATTGTTGTTGTTGTTTTTTGTATTTTGTGCACGCGGCCCCGAAAAAGGTTCTCCACCACTGTCCTGCAGTGAATGTTTATTTATACTAGCCAATGAATAACTCATGTGTTCATTTGTCCGTAGACTAAATCAATTGCTCATGTATCTACATTCTACATAGAGAATTACATGCTCTGTATGCTACAGTTATACGATTGTATTTACATTCTGTGTATCTTCATATTTTACCGTTTCTTTTACTTGTTCATTTTCCTGTGTACTGCCCACAACGTGTTCATCAATTTACCCAGTACACAACGTGTGGATATACCCCCTGACTACATTTAGCATTCATCAATATACTAAATCGGTAGTTCTCAAATTTTACGATTCGCTGATCACCTAAAAAAAAACATGTTCATTTTTCGAGACCAACCTGTAAATAAAGAAAGTTAAAATTAGATTGTTCTGGAACATATTCCCGATTAAGTAATTGTTATTTTTTTGGGCGAACCACTTCAAATCAGCTCGCGGCCCACAATTTGAGATCCACTGAACTAGCTTCAATTAGAAGGACATGTATTGACGTCATCAATTTAGAGACATAACACATTTCCCTATATATTGTCTCTGTTTTTGGCGTTTGGATTGATTTGATTTAATTCGTCATTGAAAAAACCAACTCTCCGACCCAGATTTGTACCAATATTATAATCTCATACAGCCGTACACACAAAAACAACAACAACAACTACATAATGTTATTTAACTTCAAACTTCACTGAACGATTCCATGAAGCGTTTATTTTCTTGTGTTTAATGTGCATGCTTGATGTCTGCGTGTTTACATTGTAACAAATTAGAGTAACGCGATTCTGAAAGTTTGTTGTTGTTGTTTTGTCAACCCATAAAATAACAAACACAATTACATTTCAAGAATTCTTAATGCGTCCATCGTCGTCGGCATTTTCGCCCTTGTTTTATCCGGAGGGGATTCACTTGATAAATATTTCATGATTTCAATTAACTTACGGCTCCACTCGGCCCAGGGGGAACCAGTGGTCTAAGCATTTTCCCGGCCTTACGGTTAGATGTGATAACTAGGTACCTTTGAAAGGAAAAGAAAATACTATGTTTTTTTTCTAATTTTCCATGTAAGGACGCTGTCGTTAAACATCTGGTAGTAAAAGAGGCGTTCTTTTGTGTAGGTAAATTAGGCAACCTCCTAGGACTCTTAAAACTTAAGAAGGGACCCCCTCCCCCCTTTTCCAAGTATAAATATATCCTAAGAGGGCCCCCATCCTTGTGCAATTTCCATAGGGTCGTGTATCTCTGAAGTTCTCTGCCTGGGGGGCAGAACGACATTGCTAAGTATATCACTTGTTTCAATAATGTCCAATGATTGGCTGAATAGTCCACCTATTGTTTTAGATTTGTCTCAAACCATCAGTGCCGCTCTTGGGTATTTGGAGGTCCTTGGGCAGAGATTGAGAGATATTGGAGGAGGCGAGGGGGGGGGGCTAGACTGAGACAGTGGGATACACGGAAGCCCTTTGGAAGTGGGGAGGAGGGGGGCGTAGACGCTCGTCTGATTTACTTATCAATGAGAACGGATCAGAATACCATCTTCACACCATCTGAATACTATCTCCACCTCGTCTGAATACCATCTTCACGCCATCTGAATACTATCTCCATCTCGTCTGAATACCATCTCCACCCCGTCTGAATACCATCTTCACTCCATCCTGTGGGTTTCAAACGACTTCTCGATATGTTTCGATGCATCAAAAATTATGTTAAAGGCCTACATGTACAGTTATATTTAACATTAAATTGCGTGTGTGTTTGTGGTGGCTGAAATGACATATATTAGGACATCGAATAATTCTTTCTGCTGTTAACATCGTATTTTATTGTCAGAAATGATGCAAATCGTCGCCCCCCCCCCTCTACACTATGTCTTCAATCAACTGACACACATTATTCAATGCTGCACAAAAACGTATCAGGGGTCCACATAGGGTACAGAAATATGTTTTTAAAAAACTGTGCAGTGTGTGTGTGTGATCTAGGGACCTACCCCTTAGAAGAATGTTCTTGCCTAGTCCCCCCCCAATATTTAAGAACGACACTTGTATGGGGGCCCAGGCGATGATGGGCCATGCGTTTCGAATGCCCTGTCTGTGCGTATGGTACGCCCTGCATCGTTGTTTTTTTTTCTTTTATGCATGTCAGTGTGAATCTATTAACCAATAGGACGTCAGTGTGAATCTATTAACCAATAGGACGTCAGTGTGAATCTATTAACCAATAGGACGTCGTTATCCTTGTCTTTCACACCAAATTGTCACAGTGGGCCAGATGAAGGCCAGACATTGGCCACACTTTCGTCAATGTTGAATATATTTCTTTTAGAAAAAAAAAAATATATATATATATATATTTGAAGTAAGAGCCAATAGGTCTCGCTAGGTTAATACTCTCAGTTGAAATCAAATGAAACACAAGGAAACTTTGGTTGCTAAAATGTACGGTATATTTTATTTTACCGATTGGCCGACAAAATAGAAAGATAATCGCTGCAAATTAAAGGCTATAAAATGTTACAATGATACCATTTCAAGCCCCCTGAGCAATATTTCTGTCACGTATTCAGTTATGTTTGGGTTAATTATGTTCTTGGCTAGTTTCTACTGTGGTTTTTTTTTTGTATGTAGTTTGGTCGATAGCGCACCATACAGCGCTTACATGCAATGTATTGTTCTTTGATCAACTGAACTATGGATATGATTATCTCTTGATTAAATTCCTTTCATATTTGTCTACAATTTTTATTTAATGCGTTGTTCACATGATATAGACTATCGATTATATTTTTAAAGGTTTATTTTTTTAATGCACATTGTTTTGTTTTTTTTTGTTTCTATTTATAATACTTACAAAACGTCGCCGCTAACATTGTCATGATAATTGTGTGGTGATTGGCTAGTAATTGACTTACCCAATGCGCATGCGCAGATTGAGATCTGCCATAATCCTGAGATATTTATTGACTCCAAGGGTATTTAATTGGGGAGGCGAGGGGGTGGAGGCGTTGCCTGGAATGGGGCAGTGTCCGGGACTTTAATTTAGCCAGACACAAAGAACGGCTTCATCTGAACACATGTCAGGTGCCTTAATCAAATGAAGGTAATCAATCAGATGGGGGGGGGGCTAAAAGATTATTAGGGGGCCCAATATTTAGCAAGCAGTGCCCCTAACATTTGTTTGTTGTTGTTTGTTTGTTTGTTGTTTGTTGTTGTTTGTTGTTGTTTTTTTACCACGGCCCCCAAATGTATCTTTGCCTGACCCCCCCCCCCCCCACGAAAACGTTGTTGTTTAACTTTTGTTGTCGTTTTGTTTTTGTTTTTTGTTTACAACTGCGTGCTTATACAACTAATACACATACATACACACACACACACATACACACATACAGACATACATACAAATATACATATGTTCTGCTTACACTCAAACCAAACACGTATTATTAACTCAGCACGCATTCAGTACATTCAACTATACACATTTTACGGTCGTTTTTTTTTTTTTTGTTTATTAGCCACTACTCACTCTTGTACTTTTCGATCGCATGTTGTTGATATTGTTGTTGTTACATTTTTGTACTAACAGGAAAAATGTTGTTGTTTTTTTTTCTTCAGATCGATCCGGTAGACGTTTAAGAAAAAGACAATCTCTCAGTGACCACAGCCTGGACACATCGCCCCTGGCAACGGCTGTTCCCCTATCTGCGTTCTTTGTAGCTGCATCACCTTCAGTCAAGTATACTAAATCTCCACCGCTATGTTAGTCTGAACTAATGCAGCCTTATGTATGATTCTCTACAAGTTTAAGGTTTAAGTCATTTTATAGTTTTATGGATAACACAAGCCTGAAAGTCTACACCGTTTGCCCAGAGAAGTTTAATACCGTAGTTATGTCGACGTGATGAGGGGAAAGTGTCCCTAGACGCAATGAAATCACCTCCTAAAGTAGTCGCCTCGGGAACGTAGGTCAGCCATGGCGTCAGACAGCCCAGGGGGTTACCCCCACATCACGCACCTGGCCGACGGTCAGATCCAGGTCATCGGCGGCCTCCACGCCGGCCACGGTCACGGAGGAGGAGGCGGCGTCGTCGTCGGCGGCGGTCACTGCAAGGACTCTGGCTACTACGTCAGCACCAGCGACGGCGCCAGCACATGCAGCAGCAGTACCACCGAGGCCGGGGACTTTGAGGGAGGGACGCTCCTGGTCCTGGAGCCAAAGTCCCTGAGGAGCTTCACCACCAACGACGAGTACCTGTACGCCATGAAGGAGGACCTGGCCGACTGGTTCTCGTGCCTGTACCAGACGGTCATCACCGCGGAGAACTTCATGACCATGCTAGAGACTGGGGTGCTGCTCTGCAAACACGCCAACAAGGTGAGAACCCCGTCTCGGCAGATCATTAGCTCCTGGGGGGGGGGGGCGCAATGTTCCCTCTAAGCTGAGCGCGTGAGCGATCGCTCACACGAATTCAGAGCGTCGCTCATACTGCACTACGATCGCTCACTCCGACGGACGACATCGCTTAAATCGCTCACAAATTTTGGCCTCAAACAAAATGTCGCTCAGAGACAAAAATTTTTGCTCACTTCATACCACACCTTAGAGGGAACATTGGAGGGGGGGCGTTACATCTGGCACCCCTTCGACAACCATTCAATTAGTATATTATAAGCAGTGCATTCTTAACCAGAATTATACCCACCTCCTCCCCCCATCTTCCCAAAGGGTCAACCATTACTCTATGACCCCCCCCTTCCCCACGCAGACCAGTCGCTGTGTAATATTAGCAGAGCCGTATTGTATTAACAGCAGTGTGTGTCCCCCGGGCTAAACCTACTAGGGGGTCCAATGACATATAATTAGTCTCCCCCCTCCCACCCGTATACTATTGGGAACAAATTGCAAGTGACATGGTGGACCCCAATTCATAAAGACCACCCTGAATATACAACGGTGTCTTTTGGAATCGTTTGGTTATGTTTAACAAAGGGCAGTTCGACAAGCGATGCTGTTTAAACTGAATTACCAGTGGCGTATGGTCCTGTCGTAAAACTTGGAAATTTAAAATGTTTTTATTTGCTCGGCAGCTGATTTCGGCCTTATTTTAATCAGTGAGGATGGTGGTATGTGCTAAATATGAAAAATACAGCGTAAACCAGGATTTTAATTTTATTTCACGAGGAGAAAGTAGCTAGAACAGAAATTCATCGCTCACTGGTGCAGACTGCTTCACTCAGTGGTGTCAGTGGTGCAGAGTGCGTCATTCAGTGGAGCAGACTTTGTGTGCTTATGAACATTGAGGGGGGGGTCGAATCCAATCATTCTAATCATAGGCTACAATATACGGATATATATCTTAAGGTGCGTGTTACACTACTTTGCCCATAAATTTGCATGTTCGTTCATCCCATTAGTGGCTTTCGTGAACAATTTAGGTAGGGCTTTGCTAGTGATCTGTGTAGATCGCACGACTGTCGACCTAAAGGTCCCGGGTTCGATCCTCGGTGAGAGCCAAGGGGCTCTAACGAAGGTTCCCCAAGTCCACCCAGCTTTAAATGAGAAAGTAAAGGCGGCTGGTCGTTATGCCAATCAAACAATCCATTTATAATGCCGTGGTTACAGAAACAGACGAATTCTGCACCTCATCTGCCCCCCCTTCCCCCCCCCCCCCCCCGATGGCACTTAAGGGTTAAGGGAACTTTTTGGTAATGATGTAGAAAGATTTTTGCTATAAAGCCTCTGAATAGATACCGGACTATCTTTGTTGGGCAAAAGTTAACTGAAAGTCGTTGGAACTGTAAACTTCCCCCTGGTGTAGAAGAGGTCTCGTTGTATCTCATCATCACATGACTTTTGTACTTCACAGATGCAAGAGTACGGGAGAGAGAGGCGAGAGAAAGGCGAGACGTTGGAGATGAGGTCGTATTTCATCCGCTCAATCCCAGAGGGCAACGTGCCGTACAAGGAAGGCGTCAAGCCGGAAACGTTCCAGGTCTGTTTGTTTGTGTTGCTATCGTTACCTTCACTAGTGTTATGTTGTCATTAACGTTGTCAGATATCAGAGAAGGGCGCCAGTCTTCCATTGACTCAAGGATCTGAAATTGTGTCTGTCATCCACCAGAGATCTCCCGCTTGTACGCTCAACCGTGAATGACAGGCGCGCGAATTCAGAAATAACGGTCATTTTCATCAAAGCTCCCATATCTGTTGGCTGGGCTTTCAAGGGGCTCCCATTGTAATCAATCAAATTTTACTGAAGGCGTCGTCTGTAGTCCTGAAACTAGCCTCTGGCTCAGATTTCTAACCATTAATATTCAACAGCGTAAATTAATGTCTTTTTAATAATGTTACATCCTCAAGGGCAAGCCCTCGCAATGAACCTGACATGTCGTGCTATCATAATATTATTTTTCTGTTTAAATCATAATATTTTTTTTTCTTTTTTTTTTCTAATCAGGCCAGAGACAATGTGTCGAACTTCATCAAATGGTGCCGACAGATGGGAATCCCGGAAGTTCTGAGTTTCGAGACGGACGACCTTGTGCTGAGGAAGAATGAAAAGAACGTCATCCTGTGTTTGCTGGAGATGGCCAGGGTTGGTAACTCTTGTATACTTGAACACAAGCAATGTCCTTCAGTGTAATTAACTCCCCTGTGATTCTTTTCGGGCGTTTGGAATTTTTTTTTAAAAAAAAAGAAAAACTAAAAAGTTTTGAAAATTTAATAACTGGTGGCAGATGGCTTTATGAAAAACTTCGTCCATTTCTTTTATCGTATTTATTTATATTAATTGTATTTGCAAACCCTGTTGAATTTTTTTATCTATATGATGATGTTTTTTTTTTACACTGCATTTATTTTCTCTGTAGGTGGGGGCCAAACTGGGGATGCTGGCTCCGACCCTGGTCCAGATGGAGGAGGAGATTGATGCTGAGCTCGCCGGGGATGAGCCGATGCCCAGGCCCCAGATACAGACATGTGACATGAGGTCTCTGGATGAGAGGGTGAGTGGATAATGTTTCTTTATCTCTCACTCTATATATTTCTCTCTCACACACTCTTTTTCTCTCTCTCACTATATTTCTCTATTTCTCTCCCTCTCTCAATCTGTCTCTCTCTCCCCCTCTCTGTCTCATTATCTCTCTCATTCTTATCACTCTCTCTCACACACTCTTTCTCTCACTCTATCTTTCTCTTTCACTCTCTGTCACTCTCTCTCTCTCATTTTGTGAAGTGTAGAAAAAGAAAAAAAAAATGGATCAGGTAGTAGGGGGTGTGTGTACAGATAAGTTCAAGTTTACAGAAGAAAAACTTCATGTTGTCTGATGGGTGCTAAAGGCAGTTTTCATAGATGGATGAAAGGCTTAAGATCTGCAACCCCAACCCTAGGGAATGTTATTTCTAAGGCCCCCCGATTTTAACTTTGCCCCCCACACCCACCCAAAAAAAAAAGTGGAAGGGTTCTTCTCACACAAATAAACACACATTAAAAAGCATCTGTCTTGTTTTCACAAATATTTTATTTATTTATTTAATATCTTAATAGAATACATCAGAACATCAACAAATTCCATTAATGTCCACAATTTTTTTTTTATTTTTTTCTGTTTATCGAATTCTCCGTGCATCAGGGCCGTTGGTGAATTCCATTTTAGCAGCACGAGCGAGGCGAGGCGGTGAGATAATGGATGAGACAAAGATAATGGCTCTGAGATAATGGAATCTCTTCTCAGTCTCACCTTTAAGATCGTCTGCTTGTTTCACGAGTAAAAAAAATTTGAAATCAACAATCATTGATTTATTTGGTCAGAGGGGTGGGGAGATGGGGTGGGGTGCGAAACGCCCCCCCCCCCCCCAAGTCTCCACTTAAACGATTTTTACCTTTTCACTATGGAAGTATTATGGTTGACAGATTTGTACCCACTCTTGGGCCGCGCATAGAACGAAGTCCTATCAGAGCGGCAGATGAATTGTTTACATGGTGTAATGCTGTGGTTCACAAACATGTACACACCGCTACACACACATCTGAGAACCACTGGTTCTAACGCCTTTTGGTGGAATTGTTTATTTTGTACAGGGTCGACTTAAGTTGGGCGTAAGGCGACTCAGTGAATTAACAGCTGGTAGAGTTAGCAGCTGGTAGAGTTAGCAGCTGGTAGAGTTAACAGTTGATAGAGTTAACCGCCGGTAGAGTTAACAGCTTTTAGAGTTAACAGCTGATAGTTAACAGCTGGTAGAGTTATCAGCCAGTAGAGTTAACAGCTGGTAGAGTTATCAGCTGGTAGTTAACAGACGGTAGAGTTATCAGCTGGTAGAGTTAACTGCCGGTAGAGTTAACAGCCGGTAGAGTTATGAAGCGAATTTCATTTTATTCATGTTTATGTTGGGCCTGAGATTATCACGTATCAAAATAAATACGAAGCATTGCACAGGTGCTGAATTGCGCGAAATTGTGCAGCTTTTTGTTAGTCTTGTATACATTTGCCCAATTAATTAAATGTCAAAGTGTACAAAAAACAATTGATAGTTAAATTATTTCAAAACTCAAAAAGTAATAAATTCAAAAACCTGTCGTACAAATATTTACATAAATTATCTTTTAAAAAATTTCAAGGGTGGGGATTACATGACAGTGAACTTAATAAGTCTGTACATAAGCTCAATAGTAGCAATAGATAAGTAAACAATCTGTGTAGCTCAATGGGGCACCCACGCTTTTATGTTTAGTATTCATAATTTTTTACAAATATTTCTTGTGATATAATGTGTTATATATTCATCTTTTATTGCATTAAAATAAAAGCTTATTTATTTATTTAAAAAAAATACTAATATTTATATAATAATATCACTGACATATGAAAATGGACAGGTCAGTTGTGGGGGAGGGAGGGGGGGGAGGGCTGATTGGGGGCCAAGGCACGTTTTTTTAAATAAATAGATTTGTTATCTTTAGCCATGAAAGATGTTTTATTAATCTTTTAACTGAGTAAATATCAGACTACGGGACACATCATGTGTGAAATGTGTCTGTGATAGTGAGAGATCTCATGTATGGGTGTGTCACATATGTTGCGTTAACTCTTAAATAAAACAAAATAACAAAAAAAAAAAGTAAGACCTTCCAGTATTTCACGTCATGTTCCCAGTCGGTCGGTCCTGTCAGCCATTATCTGGTCAGCCATCTTGCTTGATACAAAATGTTTTTGTTTACTGCATCTCTGCTGGAGATCCGGACGTACTTGGTGGTTTTCAGAATCTTCTGGACGGTGAACCTTTTATACCATTTTTTTGGTCCTGCTGTGTCCATCTGTCCAAAGATTCATTGCTCGCCTTCTGCCGCTGTACCTTGCCCAGACATTGACAAAAAAAATAAAAGAGGAAAAAATAAAAACTTTACGTGCATACAATTTGTTATTCTACAAAACATGAGTTTTCTGGGAAATCTATTTTCTTGTCAATTCGTCAGTTTCCGCTTTTATATAACGGGAAATGTGATTTAAGTCCATACTTCTTTTTTTATGTGATGTATTTGCTCCGATAGAGCATTGGTCATTAGTAGTTTTTTTCTCAGCTGATGTAGTGCAGGTGGTTGGGGGGGTGTGTGAACAAAGATGGTTGAAGCCGATTTTAAGTAAATATGTCGGAGCCATGTGACGACTTACCTTGAGCCTCCAATCTGGTCCAGTGGAGAATAGGGCCCCCGATCTGGTCCAGTGCAGAATAGGGCCCCCGATCTGGTCCAGTGGAGAATAGGGCCTCCAATCTGGTCCAGTGGAGAATAGGGCCCACGATCTGGTCCAGTGCAGAATAGGGCCCCCGATCTGGTCCAGTGCAGAATAGGGCCCCCGATCTGGTCCAGTGGAGAATAGGGCCCCCGATCAGGTCCAGTGGAGAATAGGACCCCGATCTGGTCCAGTGGAGAATAGGGCCCCCGATCTGGTCCAGTGCAGATTAGGGCCCCCGATCTGGTCCAGTGCAGAATAGGGCCCCCGATCAGGTCCAGTGGAGAATAGAAATCCCCGATCTAGATCAACGTACTTCCTGACTCGGCGTTTATTCACAGCCTACAGTTGTGTGCACCTGTAGACATTCTCAGCTGTTCCCTATTGGGCCTCGCACTTCCCCAGTCCGTCCTTGTTCGTTATAAAATGTAGTTTAATTGTGCATTGTACACACCTTATTTAAAGAAACTTAAACAACGACAATATGTTTTTTTTTTTAAATGATAAAAACAAGTGTTGTCCTTAACAACAACTTTCATCACGTGACCCACTTCACCCCCCAGTTGTGATTGCTGGGCGAGACAGTTGAGTTACAACATGTTGCTCACGTTAACACACCTGGATGTTCATTCAGTTAAATTCAATTTCAGATCTTCGAGAAAAAGCCCTCTTTCCCCTCCCTTTTCTCTTTCACCCCCTCCCCCTCCCTCCAATATGTTTGTTAAAAATAAAATATGTTCACCCACATACCCAACCCTAGCCTAGCTTACATTTTTTTTTGGAGAAGTGAGCTAATGACGGTGTGGGGGGGGATCTTTAAATAGATGGTTGAGAGATTCTCGAAATGTTTCCCCTGGAAGTGACATAGCACAGGACATCCGTGGTCCACGAAACATCATTCATGGGTATCCGGGCAGGTCCTCTTTTTCCAAAAAACGGTTTCATTTCAGCGTCATAGTCTCTGTGTGTCCAGTTAGAGTGAAGTTTACTTTTGTACATGTAATGTAATATATATATTATGTCTGCAGAAATGAAATTGACAAATTATAATGTTAACATTTCTTTAAGTATATAAACACATACAAACTGCATACATGTAGTTGTTTTTTTTTTTTTTGTTTGTCTTCGAGTAGAAGATCTTTACGTTTACTCTAAACAGAATGAAAAACACTTGAATTTCGTTTCGATTTAAATATTCTTTGTAATGTAATGTTAAATTAGTTCATATTTTTTAATGTCCCTTGTTTTTTTATTTCTTTTATGTGCATTTAATTCCATTCTCTGTGGCGTCTTTTAAAATCATTTTTATAGATTCATTTTTTTTGTTTAATTCTGTAATCTGATATAATAAATGTGAGAACACCGTATTATTATGTAAGGGTTCTTGCGTTTTTATTTTCTATTAATTTGGGAATCTCTGACTAAGCAAGGCTTAAAAAAAAAACTCCTTGCGGAAGCCCTTTTGATTGGATAAGAGGATGCTTGGTTTTGATTGGGCCGTGGAGTAAAAGGATGGGGGGGGGGGTGAAGCATCTCGTTAACGACTTTTGTTTCACGTTCCTGGCCATGTGACGTGTTGGTGTCCGTCATGTGTCCAGGGCAAGACGTTCAGAATATCAGATGGGGATTGAGAGTACAGTTGGAAAGTGGGTGTGGTGGGTGGTGTGTGTGGGGGTGGGAGGGGGGAGGGGGCATAAACACTAGTCCAGTAACTAGTCTTTATTTATTTTTTCTTTCAAAATGGTCACTGTCTCGATAGATTAGTCTTTTTTACGGAGGAAATCTATCTCGTTAAGAATATTTTTTTTTCTACTTTATAAGGTCACATTGGTAGGTAAAGTAAAGAATATATTTTAAAGCTTGTTCGCTCTCTCTCTGGTAGTTCAAGTGAAGACCGGGTTTTATAAAATGAGTCCGTCTCAATCGCAGGTGAAGTAAAGAATGAATTTTAAACCTTAGCAGGGCTAATAATCCATAAGTCATTTCAGTTACTGTTGGTCAAATGAAGTCGTTTCATGTTTTCCCAACCAAAGTTACCAGTTCACTTTGAACTGAGTTGACTTTCAGGGTCTCAGTGAAATCAATTTAAAAACAAATCACATCTCTCGCCATTGTTTGAAACTAACATTGCGGAAGTTTGGAGTAGAACGTATATTATACCTGTTTCCTTCTCTCTCTCCCTGTCATACTCACACATACACACTGCGACTGCCTTCTGATCTACCCATTTAAATATACATTCATCAAAAAATGTACTCGTCAGAAGAGGTCAAGGGCCAAAAGCCAATGACCGGCCAACGATAAGGCAATGCATGTATATGTATTTATTACACTAAGTGTCAGTAAGGTGGGGAGGGATGGGGATAATATTGGCCACGTCTACAGTACATCCCTTCCCCACACCCCCCCCCCCGATTGCCTTAAAAAATGTCGTCATTGTTGTCCGTCCAATGACCTCGACCGCACGTGACTTTAGCGTCAATAAAAGATATCCTGCTCACTGCTCTCGCACACGCACTCGCGCGCACACACACACACACACACACACACACACACACACGCACCTCCCTTACTTATTGAAATTCGTTACCCTCCCATCCATCAACTCAAACATTCTACCCACCCCACCCCCATCCCGCCCCGCCCCGCCCCAACCACCAGGGAGGGGACGGTATAATGGTTTTCGGAGGGTGGTTTGTTATTGGACCCAAGTATACTCTGTCCAAAGCCACCAGGAAGCCATTAATTAACATATAAGGGGAGTGGAGGGGGGTGACCGTGGTCTGCTATTGTTTATACATCTGGATAGACCAATACGAGTTTCGAGTTTTAGACTTGGGAAATAGGGCCCGGGGTGGGGGGGGGGAGCAGGGGGGTGAACACTTTTTTGTTTTCTTTCGGCACAGCGCGTGGATTTACGCGTCCCAGCTCACGTGACCACAAGCTGACCTCAAGAGTCCCCCCCCCCCATTTGCTATATTGCTTTCAAAACAAAAGGCGGGAATGGGGGGGGGGTGTCAACCAGAAACAATTTCATGAAAAGAGAATTGAAACGATGGGAAGTTACTGCTCTACAGCTGTGGGTTTGGTTATCTCCCCCCTAACACCCCGCTCCTCCCTCCCCCCCCCCCACACACACACACTTCCGACCACCAGACGCAAGACATTAAATGTCACGTGCGCGCTGAAAAAAAAAATTTTCCATGAAATCCCGCGTCCAAAAGATCTTCGTGTCCTGGAGACTCTGTATAAAGCCGTACTTACTTTTAAGGAATCATGTGCAGAGAGAATTCTCTTGACGATAATTAACATATTGGGACTCTATACAAATGTACATTAAGGGAGCTCTTGGAAAGGTACTTTTGGGGGTAGGGGCTCAAGGAGAAAGAGCTGATAGAAGCCGACACATGTTTGTATGTAAGATCCAGGATCCTCATGGCGACCTCCGACGCTCTCGCTTTACCAACGGGGCCCCGTGACAAAAGATCAGATTGTCCCAACATGAGGGGGTCCCCTTAGCAGATGGGGGCCCCTTAGCAGCCGGATAGTTTGCCTATCCATGAGAGAGGTCGAAGGTCAAGAAATGTTTGAAATTAAGGTGTGTAAATGTGAGTGTATGTGTGCGTGTGTGCATACTTAACCAATGTCAGTCCTTCAGATTTAATCCTTGTGACACTGGAACCCCTTTAAATTTTTAAGTGTTGGTGACCTCTGACCTCTCACACATCTAGAGAAATGTAAAAAAAAATGTATACCTTCATCGGCATTCCCAATGTTTTAAAGTACCCCAGGGGAGGGTTGCCGGTCCCATCCTTCTATCGCCTCTAGTTTTTCTTCTTCCTTTGAGTCTACAGCCCATTTAGGGCCTGCCATACTACTCTTCAGGGACGGATGGCCGAGTGGTGTAGATACTCGACTGTCGACCTGAGAGTCCTGGGTTCGATCCCCGGTGAGGCCCATGGAATTTTTCCAGGTACAATTTGGTGCAAAGTCGTCCCACAAGTCCACCCAGCTTTAAATGGGTACCTGACTTTAAGTTGGGGAAGTAAAGGCGGCTGGGCGTTGTGCTAACCACACAATCCCTTCATATGCCGAGGTTATAGAAACAGATGAATTCTACACTTTATCTGCCTCGAAGGCCCGTTAGGGCTAAGAAGGGAACGTTTTATACTACTCTTCTCCACTTTTTTCGATCCATGGTCTTCTTCTCCACTCTCTCACTCCTATGGCTTTAAGGTCTTTCTCCACTTCCTCTAACTATCTGCTTCTTGGTCTGCCTTTAGGCCTTTTCTCATTGGGTGTTGCTTTATATGTTGCTTTTTGGATCTCTGTTTTCCGTTCTTTCTATGTGCCCTAACCTGTGTACTCTAGCAAAATGATATTGAAAATTATGAATGGAATACATGAAGTGTTAACAACGTTAATAATAAAATATTTATATAGTTGTTGCAAACGCAAAAACACATTTTTACTTTTAAAATAAATTTTTTTAGGGTGGGGCTAAGAAAATATTGTGATTATCAAGGTCATGGTGTTGATGTTTGATGATTATTATTTGTAATATATAATTTATATAAGGAAAAAAAACAAAAACATGTGTTCTAAGAAAAAGTAGACCAATAGGTCAAGATATTGTTCTATTTATATCACGATAATGTTTTGTGTCTCCTAGAGTTATACCTGATGTGTATTGTGCATTATATATATATATATATACAGTCGATTCCGCTTAATTTGGACACATCGGGACCGAGGCATTTTGTCCCAATTAAGCGGCTGTCCCAATTAAACATACACATTTACTAATGGCTTCTTGGTTTGGTTTCTTTGAGATTTGTCCCAAATAAACGGCTGTCCCAATTAAGCGGTGTCCCAATTAAGCGGAATCCACTGTGTATATATATATATATCACCTGTTGACAGGTCCGTGACCTAATCAGGCGGTGCACGTGCCCGGTACAGTTCCCGATGGTCAAGGTCGGTGAAGGCAAGTACAAGATTGGGGATTCCCGGAGTCTCATCTTCGTTAGGGTAAGTGACACACACACACACACACAAACGGGTTTTCACTGTTTTAAGTTTTTATATTTACGATATTGAGATTGGGACTGTGAATAGAGCCCTTATTTTTTTTTTACTGCAAATTAGATGACGTCCTATTCCCCCCCACCGCCCGGGGACCTTGGATATCACAAAAAAGTCAATGCCACCCATCCCCACCCCCACCCAAACAAGAACATGAGAAAGGCTCTGGCGGTGATATGGTGTAGGGTTCTGATGTTCTTATTTAACATTCTTGTTTGGAGGTTTTAATTTCTTTCATTCCCCCCCCCCACCATAGCCAATAGTGCAATGGCCATGGAGGCACCACGGGTGGCACAGTGGGGCCCGGGGCGGGGAGGAATTTCAACATGGCCTGAATAAATTTAAAGAACCACGTGGTTCTTACCGTCCCATTAGTGGTTTTTGTAGGATCTAAGGGATTTCATCTCATCCTAACAGGGACTTCGACCACACCGCTGTGACAATTTTACAATTATTATGTTTAAATGTGACTATTTGCATGTTGTATGTAATATTACATTGTGTAGTTGTGACAGTTTACGGCCTGGATCTGCACTTTCTAGATCGCATGACGTGCATCTCTAATCGCCAGATTAAATGTAAATGAATCCTGGAAGTTACCCGTAAGACCTTTGGGCTGGAGGGGGGAGGCACTTCATTTCCCGTCGGTTGCTCAGTGCCATTAAAATTCAAAATTATTTTAACTCTAATCAATGGTCTGAATTATAACTAATAAGGCGGAAGAATTTTGTTGATTTCATTGTGTATTTCTTTCTTGTCAAGTATCAAAGGGAGATAACCGTGAAATATCTCCGAAATTAATTAGCTGTTATTTCCCCGTGAAATTTTTGTTTTTTTAACGTGAACTGGTTTCCGGCTAATTTTGTGTTATTTGCACCTGGCCCGATGCAAGAAAAACATAAAACTTCGAGAATGTCTAAATTTCCCGCTTTTTTTTTTTGTTTTGCATGTTTTTAAATGACGATATAATCCCCTTAATAGATGAGTAGCCTATGTGTTGATAGAAAGAAAGTTTAATTTTTTTTTTTTTCAAGTTCTATTGAGAAACCGTGTAAGCTGGAAACCATATTGTAGGAGGCAAGGCGGTAGCCAGGATTTTGTTTTTGGGGGGGGGGGGGGCTGTGCGGAGAGTTTTTTATAAGAAAAAATTGGAACACAATGATAAAGAAGTATATTTTATAATAAAATTTGATTTTTAGAATTAATTGGGGGGGCTGCAGCCCCACCCCCTAGCCCCCACCCCGCCTGGCTACGGCCTTGGTAGGAGGGGTTGGTATATTATTAACTTTGCTGACTGTTTTTTTTTATTTGTTCAAAAAATCGCTATTATGTCCCCGTTAATTCATTTGTTTTATATTTATTTTTAGATTTTACGTAATCACGTGATGGTGAGAGTGGGCGGTGGCTGGGACACACTGGAGAACTACCTCAACAAACACGACCCTTGTCAGTGTAACTACAGAGGTGAGAGACGGTGGTTGCTTGTAGGCGTCTGCCAGTGTTGGTCAACTTTCTTTCTGATTCTCCTGAGGCTGTGTCAGGCAAAAAATATTGTCAGTGGTCAGGCAAAACATATTGTCAGTGGTCCACTTTGAAAAGAAAATTTTACATTTTTGTGCAGCTACATAGCTGTGTATAGACTTACAGACACATTAGTGAACGCTTGTCATCAGTGATTGGACCAGCCTATGAGTCAATTAAGCAATATTTTTTTTGTTTTTCATTTCGCCAACCCACTTCAAATTAGCTGGTGACCAACCAGTTGGTTGAAACCCTCACCACTGGTCTATTGTTATGTATGTGTGCTGACCTCATTTAGAGGGAACTGTTCTATTGTTATGTATGTGTGCTGACCTCATTTAGAGGGAACTTGTCTATTGTTATGTGTGTGTGCTGACCTCATTTAGAGGGAACTGGTCTATTGTTATGTATGTGTGCTGACCTCATTTAGAGGGAGCTGGTGTATTGTAATGTATGTGTGCTGACCTCATTTAGAGGGAACTGGTCTATTGTTATGTATGTGTGCTGACCTCATTTAGAGGGAACTGGTCTATTGTAATGTATGTGTGCTGACCTCATTTAGAGGGAACACTTGTATTTTTGGTGGAGGGAGGGTTCAGAGGTGTAAAGGGTTTTATGTGTCTGCTTGTTTCACATTTGAAATATCGCTATAGCCAGTTTTCATTCTGGTGTTGAAGGAGATTTGGTCTTTGATACCATTGTAGCTTCTGTCATTCTAAGGAGATTTATTTAAAAAAAAAAAGAAAACAGTGTTAGAAAAATACCTTCGCCTTACCTGGTGAAATAAATGTTTATGTGAATACCGAAGAACTGTCATCCCAATTACAACATAAGTGTATGCTTTATGACTTAAAGACAGGTCTGTAAAGTGTTAATTTGTATACGTTTGATGACGGAAGTTAATTTTAATTTTACAAAATTATTTCATTTTAGATATTGTTACTAAACACATAGTGGGACGGATGGCCGAGTGGTGTAGATACTCGACTGTTGACCTGAGAGTCCTGGGTTCGATCCTCGGTGAGGCCCATGGAATTTTTTCCAGGTGAAATTTGGTACAAAGTCGTCCCACAAGTCCACCCAGCTTTAAATGGGTACCTGGCTTAAGTTGGGGAAGTAAAGGCGGCCGGGCGTTGTGCTAACCACACAATCCCTTCAATATGCCGAGGTTATAGAAACAGATGAATTCTACACTACATCTGCCCCGACGGCCCATTAGGGCTAAGGGAACTTTACTTTTTTTTTTTTTTTTTTTTACTAAACACATAACGTTAAGTTTTGGCTGTTATAATAAAATGTTTCATTTGTATCAAGGTGGAGATTTATTTCATTCCATCTTTTACAGGACATCGGCCCAACACCGCCATAACCCAGCAGCGGAGGCCCTCCGCACAGGGGTATTCCATCAGCCGCCCTGCTGCCCCCAACACCCCTACATCTCCCAGACGCAGCAGCATTCAGTCCAACAACACGCGCGAGAGGTCAGCATCCCCTCAGCTGCCCAGCACCACCACCAGAAGCAAGAGTCCAACTTTGATCATCTCACGACACGCCCCTCATGGGGAGGTCAAAGTGAAGTCCGTCATCAAAGCCCCCCACCCTCCACCTCCGCTGCCGCCTCATCAAGGGTCGATGGTCAGCCAGGCTTCTCACAACAACAACCACGCGCCTGTCAGGTGCAACTCGCCCAGCACAACATCACGCCTGAGAACCCCATCCCCAGTGAGTACATCCCAGGGTCATGTCATCATCAGGTCATCCCCTGGCTACAGGACATCGCGACAGGACAGTGAAATGAACCGTTCCAAGAATCTCAGTTCCTCTATGAGCAGGTGAGACAATGGTCACTATTTTTCCCAGACTGCATATCTAAACTTGTCATATTTTTGTTACTTTTATTATATCGGAATACAGTGGATTCGCTTAATTGGGACATCGCTTAGTTTGGGGACAGCAGCATTTGGGACAAATCTCAAAGAAACCAAACCAATAGTAAAATTTGTATGTTTAATTGGGACAGCGCTTAATTGTGACAAAAAGCCTCAGTCCCGATGTGTCCCAATTAGCGTAATCGACTGTATATATATATAGTTACTTCAACACCTGGATAGACTCAACATACATGGTAATAATAAAAGTTTAAGTCGTGATGAATGAAGTGTGAAATTCACCTGTGTCTACAGCAACGCCGCTGTGTGGCAAGCTCAGTACCCAACCGCCACAAGTCCCCAATTAAAGTAGGGTGGACTTAATTTAACCTGGACCTGATAGAAATCCAGGTGGACAGTCAAGTGTCCAACACACCATGTGCATATGTCCTCCAATCATACACTAGCCGGGTTTTTTTTTATTACAATTTTAACTATGACAATAAATGACTTTTGTATTATTACCCTGTTAATGTGTGATGACATAAATTGTCAGTTTACAATCTACATTTGTAGCACTTGTATTTGACATCCTTGAGGTTGAGCTGATTTTGGCCCCCAGTCACGAAACACAAAGCTGTGCCCTTTATTTCTAGGGCAGTCTTATCTTTTGTTCATTCTGTCATTACATCTGGTTTCTTTTTTTCTTTTCTTCGCTGTCAGAGTGTATGCAGAATGTCACTTCACTATAGTTTGATCTTTTTCAATCTATTTGCGGGAGAAAAAAACAATTTAAAAAAATGCAATAACTTGTGAGATTGAAAAAAAAAGGAAGAATCACTGTTAATTGTTCTATAAATTTGTCTTCTCTTTTTTTAGTTTATATTGGGTCAAAATTTACAGTTTATAAGAACTATTTTTTTTTTTTTGTATTTGTATCACATTAGTACCATTCCTATCATGCAAAATGAGACTGCTGCTTAGGGCTCGTTCACAAATGATGTAATGCAAAAAAACGACATTTTAGACCCCCCCCCTCCCCCCTTGTCACAAAGTGTCACAAATTTTTCACCCCCCTTATGTCACGTCACAAGTTAAAATAAATTAAAATACCTCAAATTACTGATTTATTTTTCTTTCGTTATTTTTGGAGACAAATAATGAACTTTTAGTGTATTAAAAACAGTTTTTGAGTCAAACCTAGTCAAAAAAAGTAATAACTATCGAAATTTTCACGATACAAAATTTTCATAACGGTCAATTTTCAAAATTTCAAGCTGAGAAGAATTGTAATTTTGGCAGAAAATTCAACCAAATTTTGGATTCCCTCATAGATAATTATTTTTTGTGACGTCACAATTTCACAGACCCCCCCCCCTCTCCCCTGTCACAAAATCCTAGACCCCCCTCCAAGCGTTACGTCATTTGCCAACGAGCCCATAGACTCAAGTTTTGGTTGCTGCATCACTTCCCATAACTCTATCTAGAAGATAGACCATTAACTTACCCTTCTTGCTTCCCTTGAATATATGGGTCCAAGTGCTAGAATGTCTTTGGCAGTCAAGATGTGTAAAGTCCCTGTAAGGATGAGATGAAATCCCTTAGATCCTATAAACCACTAATGGGATAGGTTTTATGGTTGCCCCTTCTTTCATCCCCACCACCCCCCCGATAGTGCAATGGTCATGGAGGCACCACGGGAGATATATTGGGAGCTTGAGCCAAGATCTGAAAAATTTCCTTTGGTCCTCTCCGTATCGAACCAGGTACCTTCAGGTCGACAGTCGACGCGTTACCTTACGACCATCCGTTCCCTGGGCAGCTCAAGATAATGTTATTGGTCTCTTTACACTTTTTAAAATAGACGTACTTTTTTTTAGAATAAAACAATGTTTCATAAGATGCACCCTTTCACAGTCTGGTTGATGATGACGTTATTATTGAAGAGCTAGCCATGTATGAGTACCAAGGCTCTCTTGGCAGGAAGGATAACAATTACGGGTATGAGGAATGACATTAAAAGAGCAAGAGTTATTTTTTCTTATCACTCATGCATTGCCTTTTAAAGTCTGTATTATTCATACAGCACAGATGTTTGGCTATGTTTATCTATTCTCTTGCATAAGCTGCACTGCTGCTACTGTGCTTCGATCATAAGTACAGTGTCCTTCACACGTGATCACTTCAACTGGAGCGATTGGTTAATTTTTTTTTCATTCTTTCCATTTGTTGTTAAGAATGGGAGCTTTACATTTCTATTTTTAGCATGACCACTCTGTGCGTTATTGCATGGTATCCGCCAGAATGCATGTTGACATCAGTGTTACCAGATATTGTAACGAGAATCGCCGAAAATCAATAAGAAAAGCCCACCAAATTAGTAACGATGAAAAGAAATGTCAAAATTTACTGCCATATTTAGATTTTATGGGTCATTTTTGTTTCTTTTAACGTAATATAAAAAGCTGAATCCTCCACAAACCCGCCATTTAAAATCCCCCCACTTGCCGATGTGGAAAACACGCCAATCTGGTAACACTGATTGACATTATCTCCATAATATATAGGTCATGTCAATAAAGTGTTCATATGTATAGTACACAAAATAAAAAAATGCTTAAACCGCTAATGACATGTTTTCACAGAAACACTACATGTTCATGCAGTCTGCTGAGTAAATGTGATGTCTACTTTGAATGCTATTCAGAGAAAGTTACCAGTAGTTTACTCAAATATATATTTTTTTACTCAGCAGTAAATTTTGTGTGGCATCTGTCCATTAACTGCCTATGGTGAAGAATGCACACCTCTAAATCAGCTTGCACACCCCCATGTGGTATAATGGAACTGCACCAATGACACCTACACACACTTAATTACCTTTTTTTCAAATACTCTTTAATATCATATTGTTTACAATTAATAAATCTTTGCATCTACATTTAACCCAACTGCTTTTTTTTTTAGTTTTTGTATTTTATTTTTTTATTAGGCAGTGGCTACGGTTCGGTCCGACCGAACCCGTATTTTTTTTACTTCGGGTACCAGCCATAGATAATATTGGTCCACACCCTAACCCTAACCCTATCCCTAACCCTATCT
Organism: Bulinus truncatus; assembly: GCA_021962125.1. NCBI lineage: Eukaryota > Metazoa > Mollusca > Gastropoda > Planorbidae > Bulinus > Bulinus truncatus. The sequence goes on along the minus strand of JAGDYQ010000001.1, from coordinate 31,284,991 downwards.
CTAACCCTATCCCTAACCCTAATCCTGAAAAAAAAATTCTGAAAAATAAAATAAAATTATGTTGTTATATAGCTCAGTGCAGCGACTCGGCCGCTATGCAATAATAAGTAAGGCTGGTACCCGAAAAAAAAAATACGCGTTCGGTTGGACCTTTTTAATTTTTAATAAGCATTTTTATTTCCCTTTTTTTTTGCATTTTACTTTATTTTTCATTTTCATAAATTTTAAGTCTTTGATTTTTCTCAATCTTTTGTTGCATTTACATTCGTTAATTTTATTTTACATATTAATTGTTAGACCTATTTATTGTCGCAGTATAAAATCTTTTTATCTAGACATTTTTTAAAACATAATTTTCTCAATATACCGTTTTTTCCACTGTCTATCTATCTATCTTGCCTATATTCATCTCTTTATATACGGCCTTCTCCTTTATCCCCCCTCCCTCCTCGCTCTGCTTTTACACACAGATATATACAGATTAACCTAATAATTAGACCATGTCTAGCATACCCATATGGGTCCCTGGCAAAGAGGTTTACTGGGGCTACTACGCGAACAACTCAAAAGAATTAAATGTAAAGTTTTATTAGAGATCTGCCCCTAAAATTGTGGGGCCCCCCCTGGAAAGCCTACCCTTGGGTCGGCCCATGAAATTGTTAAAGTCCCTGAATCCAGCAAAACAATGAGATCTTGGCTAAATATCTACCTAACATTTATTTCATTGATAACAATCTACTGAATCGTTTGACTATGGCTAACCAATCATCTCCCCCCCCCCACACACACACTTAGTATTCGATTACAAAAAATAATCAATAATTATCTTGTTACTAATATCTTGTTAGTGCTATCGAATTTCAGTTATTCCAGAACTGCCAGGTTTGGGCTGATTGTTAAACCTTAATTTAATACGTTCAGTAGCTTTGCTAGGGACACTAGTTATAGTGTTGTAGATGTTACACTAGTTTCCTTGGTTGTTGTTTTATCAATTGTCCACTTGCAACTGTTAGAGATGCAAACATTTTTATTTGATATGTGGTTAAGTCTAGCTGTCCATCTTATCTAATGTTAATTAGTTGAGCAATTTTTTCAACTGTAGCCCAAAGTTGGATTTTATTTTGACAAGTTTTGGAGGTATTGTTTGTATGCTTTTTAATTTAAATTTGGTTAATATGAATTTGGTGGATATGTCAGTGTTATAGCGTTATGTCAGAGGGAGATCACTCCTCAATCGAGTTTATTAATTTTTCGTTTGCAAGTTCAGGTCTGATCCTATTTGTGATAATCTCATGCTTCTATTTTAAAACAAACAGGTTAACGAAATGTAACATCTAGCCAACAATTACGTGTCAATGCATGGGCTATGTAGAGGCAGTTAAACAACGGTAGTTATGATCTTGATACCACCTTGGAACCCCCCCACCCCAAAAATGTATCATTTTGCTGGAGCCCCGTATGTCGAGCTTTTGGCGAGAATGAAACCTTAATGACAGCATGTAACAAAGGGTTATTATTGTCGTAGAGATTCACCGGGCGAATTGGTCAAGATGGGGGGGGGGGGGCTAAACTCTCGTTGCTTTGAAAGTGAGCACGGGCCTCGGGGAGACTGGGTGCGTAGCCCGTTCATTGATCCAGGGGCCCACGAAGCCAATCAAGCCCAATACGTTTGAAGTTTTGACTAATCATGTGTATAACTCAGTTGAAAATTTAAAAACATTACTTCGCTAAATATATCAATATATACTACTTTTTGTTAATAACAGATGCATAAATAAAATCCGAATTAATAATTGTATAGGCTATTAATAGAAATTACAATTTGGGGGGGGGGGGGGTCCGCACGTCTTTATCATTCCCAGGCCCAAATTGACTTTCGGTAGCTTAGATTCTCCACTAGGTTGGCCTGACATGAAACGCCAAACAAATATATGTTTTGAAATATCGTCAAAATCATAAATCAAAAATTTGTTTTTAGATCAGCTCTAGCTATACCTTGTAAACCTGCAAGATTCTTTATTGACCATTCATTGAAGTCTATATAAATCTGACGTTGAGATCAGAAAGACATAAATTTGTCAGATTTTTATTGCTTCACAGAGTGCCTGGTTCCATTTGCCACTTGGAACTCGATGTGTTCAAACGGAGCTATAATAGAATCAATCAAAGGGGAGAGCACTCATATTTACTGTGGCAAGATGACCTGTCCTAACTTGTCTAAAACGTGACCAGGTTTAACTTGATACTCCAGTGGCCGCTTGAGAAAAAAACATAACAGCACAGATATACAGTCAGATACAAACAGGTCCAGTTAACCTAAGAATATCGATCCCATTTTTCTGGTAGCTGAAACTATTCCGTGAAGCCTAGGTTTAGTTTATCTGCGCCGGTACAGCGAAGTTATCAGGTGTGGCTACCTATAGTTAACAAAGTTATCTGGCGCTATTACCACTGGTTAACCTAAAGTTATCCAAGGCGTTTACCCCTACTGAATTTTAAAGTTATCAGTGGCGGCTACCACTAGTAAACATCAAATTTTTACCAACTGCGACTATTGCTTCAAAGTTTTCTGTCTGTCTCCCGGACCCTATCCCCTGCCTTTTTTTTTTTAAAAATAGTACCAGTACTAATTACTACTAGCTAGTTTCTTGTTTCCTCTTTTGATGTTATCTCGCTTCTCTCTCTCTCTCTCCCTCCCTCCCCCACTCTGTATTTATCTACCTCTCTCCCTCCCTCCCCCTCTCCCTCTCTCTCCCTCCCTCCCCATCTCCCTCTCTCTCCCTCCCTCCCCCTCTCTCTATCTATCTACCTCTCTCCTCCCTCCCCCTCTCCCTCTCTCTCCCTCCCTCCCCCTCTCTATCTATCTACCTCTCTCCCTCCCTCCCCCTCTCCTCCCTCCCTCCCTCCCTCTCTCTATCTATCTACCTCCCTCCCCCTCCCTCCCCCTCTCCCTCCCTCCCTCCCTCCTCCTCTCCCTCCCTCCCTCACCCTCTCCCCTCCCTGCCTATCTCCCTCCCCCTCTCCCTCCCTCTCTCTCTCTCCCTCCCTCCCTCCCTCTATGTAATATGACACTGAAACGGACATTACGATCAAAGCGGAAATAAGCAAAATCAAATTGCACCGAGTTTTTCACTTTTCAACTCACTTTGACAGCAGGTTTTGATTTCGCGACCCACATGCAAAGACAAAAACCACATTTAAAAAAAAAACAATAACAGATTCGTTCATTTTAGTCATAGATACTCGCCTTATACTTTGGCTTTGCAGTTTAAACAAACTTTCAGTTTGGTAACATAGAGAGAAACTGAGCAGTAATATGCATACATATACTTTTGATACTTTAAAATTATTAATGCGACTAACACTTCCCAAAAAGAAAAAAACACCGAAATAGTAGCTTAACTTTGATTTATTTTTTAGCCCTATCTTGTATAAACAATGTGCCCCCTAGAAAGATCTACATTCAGTAAGCAAACGTCACATGTTTCATTAGTGACTTAACAGTAACTGGTCAGTTGCTGTTAGTTTTTATTTGCCATGCATAATATTTGTGTTCCATTATGATATCTCTTGGTAAAGACGACACCCTTACTGAGTACACTGTGTGTGTGTGTTGTCTACCTTCCTCATTACCTTGAAAAGAGAGAGAGAGAGATAGGCTCGAGACAGCGTTTAGCCTCTTGTTATTTATTAATTGTCTGTGTTTCTTGGTTTGCTGCCTTGTTTAAGATAGACGCATCCTGGTATTAAACCGGCAAGACTCTCGGAATGTTCGTACATATTAAAAGACATACTTCCCCCAGTTTTAGATCCACTGATTCAACTAAATAGATCAAGTCACTCCATTAAATCTTTGGACTGGCTGGTTTTCTTTTTTTTTTAAATATATGTTACCTCATTGAAATTACCTCCTTTTTTTTCCTGCATATTTTGTTCATACTTAAACCCTACCCCCCCCCCCACACACCACCACCTCCCTCCCTCAGAAAGTCCTAGGCCTGGTAAATATTTTTTTTTCCATTCCTCACCCCCCCCCCCAACCCACCGCCCCTTACACTCGATAATCAATAGGCGATACTATTGAATGGAGCATTATATTTAAATAGGGTAAGTGTGTGTGGCAAATCGATACATCGAGCGTGTTCATTTATGTGTGCTTGAACTGGAGTTCCTGCTTATTGTGTCCTAAGCCTCTGATTGGAATTTGTACATATCTACATATATATAATTCCATAGCTAAGCACGTAGAGTTTATGGAACTCTACTATATCATCATTGGGATCTCGTCTATTTATTCTAACACACTAAACGATATTATTATTATTATTATACTGTGAACGTGTTTACAAAAGGATTGTGCTTGAAGAAACCATGTGTTTGAAATTTTCGCTGTTGGATTTACTGTATTATTATTTTTGTTTGGTTTTTTTTTTGTTTTGCGTGTATGGTTTATCATAAGCAAAGTCGTTCCTAAGTTGTTTTTTTTTTTGGGAGGGGGTACAAACACCGCCGCTTTATCCTATAGGCACAGTATGCAGTGTGTCTAGGGCCTACTGACTTTTCAAGGGCCGACGAAAGCCAGAACATAAAGTGAAAACAAGTGTATTCTTGAAAAAATATTAAAAAATGAAATCGGGGAGGGCTTATGACTTTGAAAGTGCCTAGGGCCTACGATGACCTTAAAACGGCCCTGGGTACAAAGACTTTCAGAGAAATGTGATGGGCCTTTGGTGAAAATACCGTGAGCGGCCCTTTAAGTATTGCATTAGTAGAAATTAATTCTTGAAAATACCCCTTTTGTACTGGGGGTGGGAGGAGGCATACGCTTCTGGAAGTTGTATAGATCGGGGGGGGGGGAGGGTCTTTTCACGGGGGGGGGGGGGCATAGTCGTGTTCTAATACAGTGCTTCTCAAACTTTTTGAAGTCACGGCCCCCTTGGAACGCCAATCAATATGTCGCGGCCCCCCTATTTTTTTTTTTTGGTTTAGATTGCTTAAATTTATAATTTTTAGAAATTCCACGGTCCCCCCTCCGAACAGTCCACGGCCCCCTAGGGGGCCGCGGCCCACCACTTTGAGAAGCACTGTTCTAATATACCTATCCTTATCAGTGCTCTAAGCGCAAATTCGTGAGCCTGTTGATGGTTACCTATCGAGGAGCTTTTTTTTTGTGGGGGGGCGGATAGGAAAGATGACCTCTCAATGACCTCTAATAACAAAATTAATAGGAATTAATATCTGAAGGGGCTCTTATGTGCATGTGTGGGGGGGGCCTAAGCTTTCGCTATATCACCCGCTCTTATTACACGGTCGAATTTGGATATGCCGACAAATTGACGGACAGACAGTGCAGGTGGACAGACATAAACAGAAAGGCTTGCTGCACGGTCTATGGGACGTGCAGGAAGGAACGCGACTTACAGACAGATCAGAAATAAACGTACATGATCTATAATATAAATAAATATACTCGATTTAGAAAACCTCTGGCGTTTATATAT
>JAGDYQ010000001.1:31268864-31278990 GCA_021962125.1 Bulinus truncatus | reverse complement strand
GGGGCAAACATAATTTAGTAGTTATATACTATTTTGTCTTTAAAACTATTGTAGACTAACCTTCGCTTGTCGTTAATATTACTGTAAAAATAACGACATTTGTGGGCTGAGGGTGGGGGGGGTAGTCTCCTCTTTTCAGATAGGTTTTTAAAGGGAGGTGCAAAAGCCCACGAGGGTGAGGAAACTACAGAGTGGGGCTGATAATCACCGACATCAGATCTCCGTTAGCTGACCAATCACTTCTAAACAATCACACACATACACATGTTATTATACATATGTTTATATACTTACTCGGTATTAGAGATAAATCCTGTGACAATGATTGCACTGATTTCTTGCGGCACTGACTGCAGGGTTTTATTGTGACGTACAAAACAGATGAAATATCACAGCACACAACAAACACCGCCACACGGCGAGGTAGACACTTGACAGACCTGTCCCGCACTGTTCCGTGTAAAATAAAAAACAAAATGAACTATCAATTGATCGATCTATGAAACGAAACTTTTTAATAATAATAAAAAAAACCAAACTCCGCGATTAGCTGCGAGTTGGTTCAGGTGAGGTGTAGTAGCGACTGCAACAACAACAACAACGCGCGCGCGCACACACACACACACACACACACACACACACACACACACAGGTCAGCTTGGCGGTAATACGGCTGGCTGTAGTTCAGTCGAGTCCCCTCCCTCCCTCCATGCACTGATCACTGCCCTCCACTCCTTACCCCCCCCCCCCTGGATCATATTATGTAGCACATTCCCTACTGGATCATATTATGTAGCACATTCCCCTACCCCCCCTGGATCATATTATGTAGCACATTCCCCTACCCCCCTGGATCATATTATGTAGCACATTCCCCTACCCCCCCCCCCTGGATCATATTATGTAGCACATTCCCCTACCCCCCCCCCTGGATCATATTATGTAGCACATTCCCCTACCCCCCCTGGATCATATTTATGTAGCACATTCCCTACCCCCTGGATCATATTCGCAGCACATTCCCCTACCCCCTGGATCATATTATGTAGCACATTCCCCTACCCCCCCTGGATCATAAATGTGTAGCACATTCCCCTACCCCCTGGATCATATTATGTAGCACATTCCCCTACCCCCTGGATCATATTATGTAGCACATTCCCCTACCCCCCCCCCTGGATCATATTATGTAGCACATTCCCCTACCCCCCCTGGATCATATTATGTAGCACATTCCCCTACCCCCCCTGGATCATATTATGTAGCACATTCCCCTACCCCCCCTGGATCATATTATGTAGCACATTCCCCTACCCCCCCCACCTCCACCCCCACCCCACCTCTTGTTACGATCAGGTACTATTTATGCGTGACAACAGGTGGCTAGCCTACCATTTTTTCCACTTATATCTGTGCGTGTATGTGTGTGTGGGGGAGGGGGGAATAGGGGAAGTCCAGGTTGTGTGTGTGTGTTGTGATTACAATTAAATATCTGTGTATATTGGTTCCACCATTTGCCTCTATTTATTATGGTGATCTGCTTATCAGGTATCGAATCAGGGCCGACTTGTGTGTGAAGTGCTGGACAGGTATCGAATCAGGGCCGGCTGTAGGATGTGTGGGGGCTCGTTCACCAACCGACTTGCACCGTCATCAAACTCATTGACACATTTTTGTTTTAAGTGTTTTTATGATGCAGTTGTCTAGGATAGATATGATAACAATCGAAACCAAACATAATACGCTAAGTAATCGACCAACCAGGTGTTTTCTTACACCAATGAATTACAAGAAACAAACCAATCATGATTTCAACCAATCAAATACATTTTTAGTGTCAGAAAAAGATTCATTGAAAAAAAATTAATCATTGAAAAAACTAAGAAATACAATTTAGGTCAATTGTTTGTAATAAATAATCTTTTTTGTCGAACTTCAAGACGTTACTTGCCATTTAGGCTCACGTATATATTCTAAACATTGCTGTTTTTCCGTGTTATTATCAAAATAGACTTAGAAGTTATTGGGACCAAGCCAAATGCATAAGGATTTACTGGAAGAAGAAAAAAAATAAAAATTAGAAAAGGTCCACAAATGAGTCACAAGATTTTAAAACAAACCAATTCAGCCAGCCAACCAGAAAGTGAAATTAATTACAAGCGTATACAATAGGATTTACAAAAGGAAAAAAACAAGCAATTAAGCCTGTTCCATTCTGGACACAGGACGTGTTAGCGCATTTTCTTGTTATGTATCAGTACGTTTGTTAGCTTTCAGTAAATATTTGTAAATTTTGTAAATGTTTATAAATTCAATTGTGTAATGCATATATTTGTACAAAAAAAATTATAAAGACGTTTCTTTATATTTGAAAAAAAATTATTGTCTCTTAAATCTAACTACAAGTGGTTTGTGGTTACTGAAATAGGACTCATAATTGAAAACATTCTAAATTATAGTCATTTAATCGTACAGCTAAATCAATTATTGCATAGCTCTGATACTTTCAATTAAACTCAGAACACAAGCTTACTATTTCATTTGATGAGTTTCTTAATAAATCTTGGTGAAACTACGTGCTGCAGTATTTCGCACCAAATGAACGGGTTATTGAACGTACAAGGTGTATATATAATATATAAGCCCCTTAGGAGCCCTGAAGCCCGGCCCTCAGAGATCCTATCGCGAAATGAACTTTTGATGTACACATGGCAGGCCAAGACCTACAAAATGATATATACATCATGGGTCTAGGAGTTATAGTTGCTGAGATATAGCGCTCCTTTATTAATATAGCTTATATAGTAACAAACGGTACTAAGGCCCCTTTTACGGCCCTGAGAGGTCAGACCGCGAAATGAAAAAAAGTCATTTCTTGGCAGGCCAAGACCTACAAAATGATATATACATCATGGGTCTAGGACTTATGGTTGTTGAGATCTAGGGTGTACAAGGACAGACGGACAGACAAAACGGGGACAATAGAGCCTTTTTTTTTTGAAAATGCTCTAAAAAGTTTTTCAGACATAAGTTCATTTTTATTAGGGAACTTCCCATCAAGAAGGGAACACATTTTGAATACGATTTAGTATTGAACACGATTTAGTATTGAACACGGTTTAGTATTGAACACAATTTAGTATTGAACACGGTTTAGTATTGAACACAATTTAGTATTAAACATAAGTTAGTATTGAACACGGTTTAGTATTGAACACTTCGTATTATCAAAATTCACTAGGGTAAAATTGTTAACATAATTATCGATCACCCCCCCCACACACACACATAAAGATCGATTCAATGAGCTCCGTTAACTCGTCATATACTTCAATCCCATCGCCATCTTTCACAAACATTACTATCCATTCCTACCTATAGTGTCTTCCTTTCTGATCTCAACGACCCTCCCTGAGTTAGGGTCCTGTTGTGGGCAACGCGTGTTTCTTTAATGTAGGAGATGTTTGCGTGTGGGGGGGTGGGGGGGTGGGGGGGTGGAGAGGGAGGCACAAGAAAGGGGTATACATTTCAAGATAACGAAGTGTTGACAGCTCAATCTATATGGTAGGACCCCTTCCTTCTCTCCAGCCCCCAATCATCCACACACACACACGCACACACACACGCACATGTCAAAAACGTATACACACATACAAAACTCACCCAAATAAATTCACGCACACACACACGCACAGATATGTACTCACGCAAGACAGACATTGACGGAGCAGACCACGGCGAGACTACTGGAGGCAAAGGTTCACGGGAAAGACGGACCAGTTGAAACTCCGCGGAGTTATCGATTATGCTATACATTCCGAATTATACAACGTCGATATTTTTATTCATTCGCACACATTTTATATGACAATGTCTGACATTATGTCCCATTTAGCTGACCATAGCAGTACTGAACATACCCACATTACTATTATTATCTTATTTTTTTTGGTAACGTTGTCAACAGTAGCTAACAATAAAAATAGCCATCATCTTATAAAAGCAAAGATACATGGTTACCAATACTAACTTTGATTCAGAATCGAGTATTCTTAACCTCAACCGTTGATTTGGTACCTAGATAACAGTTGACGAATAGACTTCTTGTGTAAATAAATTAAACCCTCTAGGCATCGATACTTGAAAACCACTCGTGTCCGATACCACCCATAAACACAACTGTCTGTGACATTTATATTAGGAGGGCACTTCAGAACTGTTTAAACAAAAAAATGTAAACTTAGAGTTGGAATTCATCGATATTTTAAGTGGTAGATTTCAAATTCATACTTTTACCCTAGATTCTTGTCTTCATTTGCTCGGGAAACACAGTGTATAGTAGCCACAGGGCTGGGTTTCGATTGTTTTGAATGACAACAGTTCTCTCACCTACCGATTCATTCACGGCCGTGCACAAGTACCAACTAACGCACGCATAGGTAATCCTTACATATGAATATGAGCAGTGCCTCTGGGCAACTTGTAAAAGTTCAAGTGATATTTGGGCTAAAGTACCCAAAAGGGCCCTTTAAGCAACATGTTCAACAGACATTTATATTGGACGGGGTCCCTTATTCAGGGGCTAACCCCAAGACGATTGCCTAGTTAGACTATACATAAAAATGGCCCTGAATGCGAGGGACTGATAACGTTAGATCACGGGGGGGGGGGGGGGCGGGGGGTGCTCGTATTAGCGGTTCTAAATAAATATCTGATGAGTAAAAACGGCTGGAGAATCCGTGCATCAAATTGACAGAATGCAGTATTGTAGAACAGGTGTCAAGAGGATGGTGTTGTGCCAGTACCTGATATACCACATCCGTAATCCAAACTATTCTACTCAACGCTTCAGTCGTTTAATTTCACTCCCCTATAAATACATTGTGACAGTACGCGAATATTACGCATGCTATTTATATATCGCCTTCTGATGCTAAGGTAATCTAGGCTATGAAAGAACAAGTTTATCGTCTAGCTATGCAGGTGTATCGTCTAGCTGTGCAGGTATAACGTCTAGCTGTGCAGTTATATCGTCTGTTTACTTTCAACAAAGAAAGTGAAAATTACTGTCAACAATATTTGTTCACCAGACCGGAGTTGATGGGTAGGTAATAAAGATAACTCTGTTTCATATAACTCATTGAGGACAGGTATTTTACCTCCCTTGATACCTCTGTCAACAGTAAATAGAATCGATACGTAGTTTTGAAAAACTTCAACCACCCCCACTCATAAATCGAGTGGCTGCGGGAGTAAATAAGACGGCGAAAGAGGGTACTGGTCAGTACTGGTCACAGCAGCGGTGGGTTATCATGTCCGTAGTATGTCGTGGAAGAGATAAAAGGGCCTACATTCACCTTGGTATCGCAATAACCGCTGCCTATCTAGAATGTACGAAACTTCGTTAAAAAAAGGTTTAAACATATCACACATTTCTCTATGAAAATCTTGAGCAATTTATAACGAGATTTAAACCCTGGACGCTGAAAATGAGTGGTCTGGTAATTATCTTTTTTTAATAAGTGCTTGAAAGGATGAGATGTTTTTGTCTTAGATCTCACTAACCACCCCAGCCAATAGTGCAATGACCATGGAGTCACCTGAGAAATTCTCGTGGTTCTCACCGGAGTTGGAATCTCTTGACCCTCAGGTGGACAGTCCAGCAGCGCTTTACCGCACGCCCATACGCGGTAGACTGGGTGATTGTGAATGCAAGAGAGAGAGAATCATTTCGCTCAGCTGTGGGTTATTGTTTACCATGAGTCATGGCATACTGATAACGATTTATGAGTAACACCACCAGCGCTGAATCGTTCACTGCTCACGTTGAACTGGGTGGAGTGGGAGTGTCACCAGACACACCTGACTTACTGTGGTTCGTTTCTATTACGTTTGGGCTGAAACTCATTTTCTTTATTTTACAGATATCCCCACCCCCTTCCTACCTGTATCCTAGCCTGTGATGTCGATGTCGAAGATCTTTTAGTAGCTTTTTTATGGACTTACAGCAGAAACCTTAAGAGGTTTTTCGGCTTTGGAGCAGAGGCGTATCTAGGGTGGGGGGAGGGTGTCCAAATTCCAAAGTCCCCCCACGGATTTTTTTACACTAAATATTAAGCACATTATCTCATGAGATGGTGTCGAATGTCAAAATGCAGGGGCCCCCGAAGAGGCCAAGCCCCCAGGCCCCAAACCCTAAGTTCGGCACTGCTTTGGGGACTATTGATGGGGTGGGGGGGAGTCTTATGACGCCAGATTTGATAGTAATTTGTACTGGTAGGGAGCCTTAAATAGTTGTAAAGGGGGGGGTTCTAGTTTGCATGTCAAGAAGAAGGGCTTCTTTGGTACATGTGATGAACCTGTGCCAAAAGCCTTGGTTACCTATGAGGCAGTTTAATGTGCCCTTATTACACATTTTTCCATAGATGAGGCAACATCATATATAACGAGGGCCAGGATTCAAACCTGAAACTTGCACTGGCCCGGTCGACCTCAAAAAAAAAACTCCACCTTGACCCTCTCTAACTCAGCCCTACAGGTTATAATTTTCTCCTAGTCAGTAGCACCCCCCCCCCCTGGTCCAGTTAACACGTCATTACAAGCCAGAATCCCGTGCTAAATATGTTTACCTGGTCAACTCGGCCCGTTGTGTGTCCAGGAAACTGAGTCAACTGACCAGGACACGGAGGCTAACTGTAGCCACAAACAAAAAAATTTCTGGAGATGTTTGCAGACAGAGGCGTAGAAGCATGGAGGGGTGATGTAAAAACCATTCCCGTCACCCCCCCCCCCTTTCTCTTTAATCTAACACCGACACCAGCTCTTTATATTTCCATAATCAGTTAACTGTTAAATGATGTTCAGTGATAGGCTTCCACATATTCCCATAAGTTCCCACATATTCCCATAAGCTCCCACATATTCCCATAAGCTCCCACATATTCCCATAAGCCCCCACATAAGGGAGGAGGTTAATGTCTACTTAAGGAATGGGTCGATTTCTGCTGTAATAATGGGGGCGTTAGCTTAAGTAGGGTCCCGTGGCAGCCAGGTTAACGCTCCTGCTACAATAGAAATTTCTTCACACGGAAGGGATAGGACCACAATTGATTGGACCGAAAGCGGTCGGACCACAAGCGATCGGGCTAGTGACCACAAGCGATCGGGACCACAAAGTGTTCGGGCCACAAGCAATAGGATCACAAGCGATCGGACCACAAGCGGTTGGACCTCAAGCAGTAGGACCACAAGCTAACGGACCACTACAGGTCGTGTCACAAGAGGTCAGGTGACAAACGGTCGGACCACAAGCTTAAACATCCCTATCTGTGTATTTATCTATTATATAGATAATGTTTACAATGTTTCCGTTGCTACATCGACCAATTTGTGTCACTTTCACTGGAGTAGTGATTGGCAGTGTCCAACAAACATTGGTTGAATATTGAAGTGGATGATTGATTGAACGTGTAACGATGAAAATGATTGGATGAAAAGATAATTAAACTCGCAACGTAATCTTTTTTTTTTTTATTATCACTTTGCAATTGTATGCTTTAATAATATACAATGGATGAAACGATTCCTGATTCTCCACAAACTTATTTTTTTTTTCAAAATAATATTATGTTTCTGATTTCAAGGCAAACGTAGAAAATATAAAATAAAACATTCAGACATTACACCAGCACGTTCAAATTTAAAAATACGTTGGTTTTATGGATTTTAAATTATACCAAAGTTAGTTCTCTTTTTAGAATTTCTTAGAGTTTTAGGGCGTTCGGAACTCGAGATATTTTATAATCTTGTGTTTTGTCCTTAGATCTTGGTTGTTTTTTTTTATATCAGACTATGCGCAATGCTCAACACATTATAGGCCTACTTAACGAAATATTTCTGTGTTCCATTGAAATGTGTGAGTGTGTGTGTGTGTGTGTGTGTGTGTGTGCGCGCGCCGGTCAATTCCAATTCTTGGGTTTTGAAAACAAATTTAATTGGCAGAACTGGATCAGATGACCTTACTCAGCGGGCCCAAGTCTCAACAGAACGACGATCTTTGGTACTTTGAAATTTTGTCTAAAGATCTTCCTCCCGACTGACAAGGACTTATATGCAAAGATCTTCCTCCCGACTGACAAGGACTTATATGCAAAGATCTTCCTCCCGACTGACAAGGACTTATGTGAAAAGATCTTCCTCCCGACTGACAAGGACTTATATGCAAAGATCTTCCTCCTGATCGACAAGGACTTATATGCAAAGATCTTCCTCCCGACTGACAAGGACTTATGTGTAAAGATCTTCCTCCCGACTGACAAGGACTTATATGCAAAGATCTTCCTCCTGATCGACAAGGACTTATGTGTAAAGATCTTCCTCCCGACTGACAAGGACTTATATGCAAAGATCTTCCTCCCGACTGACAAGGACTTATGTGAAAAGATCTTCCTCCCGACTGACAAGGACTTATATGCAAAGATCTTCCTCCCGACTGACAAGGACTTATATGCAAAGATCTTCCTCCCGACTGACAAGGACTTATGTGTAAAGATCTTCCTCCCGACTGACAAGGACTTATATGCAAAGATCTTCCTCCTGATCGACAAGGACTTATGTGTAAAGATCTTCCTCCTAATCGACAAGGAATTATGTGTAAAGATCTTCCTCCTGATCGACAAGGACTTATGTGTAAAGATCTTCCTCCTGACTGACAAGGACTTATGTGTAAAGATCTTCCTCCTGATCGACAAGGGCTGATGTGTAAAGATCTTCCTCCTGATCGACAAGGACTTATGTGTAAAGATCTTCCTCCTGACTGACAAGGACTTATGTGTAAAGATCTTCCTCCTGACTGACAAGGACTTATGTGTAAAGATCTTCCTCCCGACTGACAAGGACTTATATGCAAAGATCTTCCTCCTGATCGACAAGGACTAATGTGTAAAGATCTTCCTCCTGATCGACAAGGACTAATGTGTAAAGATCTTCCTCCTGACTGACAAGGACTTATGTGTAAAGATCTTCCTCCTGACTGACAAGGACTTATGTGTAAAGATCTTCCTTCCGATCGACAAGGACTTATATGCAAAGATCTTCCTCCCGACTGACAAGGATTTATATGCAAAGATCTTCCTCCCGACTGACAAGGACTTATATGAAAAGATCTTCCTCCCGACTGACAAGGTTTTATATGCAAAGATCTTCCTCCTGATCGACAAGGACTTTTATGCAAAGATCTTCCTCCCGACTGACAAGGACTTATGTGTAAAAATCTTCCTCCCGACTGACAAGGACTTATATGCAAAGATCTTCCTCCTGATCGACAAGGACTTATGTGTAAAGATCTTCCTCCTGATCGACAAGGACTTATGTGTAAAGATCTTCCTCCTGATCGACAAGGACTTATGTGTAAAGATCTTCCTCCTGACTGACAAGGACTTATGTGTAAAGATCTTCCTCCTGACTGACAAGGACTTATGTGTAAAGATCTTCCTCCTGATCGACAAGGGCTTATGTGTAAAGATCTTCCTCCTGATCGACAAGGACTTATGTGTAAAGATCTTCCTCCTGATCGACAAGGACTTATGTGTAAAGATCTTCCTCCTGACTGACAAGGACTTATGTGTAAAGATCTTCCTCCTGATCGACAAGGACTTATGTGTAAAGATCTTCCTCCTGATCGACAAGGACTTATGTGTAAAGATCTTCCTCCTGATCGACAAGGACTTATGTGTAAAGATCTTCCTCCTGATCGACAAGGACTTATATGCAAAGATCTTCCTCCCGACTGACAAGGACTTATGTGCAAAGATCTTCCTCCCGACTGACAAGGACTTATATGCAAAGATCTTCCTCCTGATCGACAAGGACTAATGTGTGTAAAGATCTTCCAGATCGACAGACTAATGTGTAAAGATCTTCCTCCTGACACAAGGACTAATGTGTAAAGATCTTCCTCCTGACTGACAAGGACTTATGTGTAAAGATCTTCCTCCTGACTGACAAGGACTTATGTGTAAAGATCTTCCTCCTGATCGACAAGGACTTATGTGTAAAGATCTTCCTCCTGATCGTTACAAGGACTTATGTGTAAAGATCTTCCTCCTGATCGACAAGGACTTATGTG
>JAGDYQ010000001.1:31257784-31268364 GCA_021962125.1 Bulinus truncatus | reverse complement strand
AAATGACCAAATATGTCCATAGTTTGACCGTTACCAGCTTGAGGTCTAATCTGACATGTTGGAATACCCAACCACCATCCATCGTCTCTCTCAACCCTTAAAACAACGACTGTACCCCCCACTGTACCACAACACCGCTGTACCCACCCACATATCGATTTCACATAAGTCCAGTTTCTACCCACTCGCTGACCCTTGTTGATTGGGCTCTACTCCACCAGGCAAGACACTTTGAAACGATTTTTTTTATATTTACTTTTACTTCTGGATTGCATCCTCTCAGTGTCTGGTCATCAGATTAAGTGTGGATTATCCACAGATTATCAGTAAACCTATTTCACACTGACCTGGAGCCCCCAAACCAGGTCGTGTGGGCAGTTTTTTTTCTTCAAACTCTCTCTCTCTCTCTCCCCTCTCCTCACTCCCTCCCGCACCTCCCCTTCTTTGTGTCCATGACCAAATTTCCTATTGATATTCTAACTATCGATTACTATTATTGTTTTGTATTCTACTTGTTGTTAAAGTTATTTGTTAATATTGTTTATGTTGTTTCTTGTGTTACAATTTGCTTGTGTGCGCGAGTGCTCATATATTACAGAAAAAATATTGTTTGGATACTATTACTAAAACTCCTATGTTGTAATGTTTTGGTCAGTACAGAGCCAACCACTCGTGAGGCTCAGCCAGGCAGCTGGCCACCTTTCGACCATTTTTCTTACACGATCTAGAAAATACAGAAATAAAACAAAACAAAAAAAAAATTTTTTTATTAAATTTAGTCAATAACAGTCAGACTAAACCTAACGAAGATTTACATATCTGTCGTCATCTGACATCCGCATAAAAATTTAATTATAAACACATTATCTTGTATGATTTGTCTGTAGACATTCAGTTATTGTACAGTGTGACGTTGATTTTGTCTCCGCAGAGCATCGATTCTTTTACTTTCACGTTTACCCCTGTGTAAACAAAGGGAAAAGAAAATCCAGCTACTCAACTAGAATCAGAACTCGACTCACGCTTTGAGAACCTTTGCATTAGACCAGGGCTTCTTAAACTATGGGTCGCGAACCCCATTGGGGGTCGCGTAGCGAAATTCTGGGGTCGCGAGAGATAAAAAATACAATTTAACAGAAATGTTTTTTAACTTGTAAAAATATTAATTTATTTTTTCTTTTATATTTGTATGGGGTCGTCAAGAAACTCGAAATCATAAATGGGGTCGTGAATTACAAAAGTTTAAGAAGCCCTGCATTAGACTCCTACAGGAGAGTTTCATTGATGTATAAGTTCCTTTGTTTTAACTTCAATAAAACTAGGATTTCTAACCAATGAAACTGTTGTATTGTTGGATTTTTGTGACAAATTGAATGAACACATCGGGGTAAGCAACAAGTTTTCAAGTTTGACTAATTGTTTATATATGTCTTTATATGGTCCATTCAAAGGGAAATAATACGATTTCTTCTTTTCATTTATTACCTCCCTTGAATATAAATAAAAGCTATAGTTAAAAAAAAACATAGGCCATATTTACGTTCATCGATTGAACTTGTTTTGTATTCACCATTCACCAGGTGTGTACATAACAAACTGCGCACTTAATTAACTTCCTATATAAAATATATACCCTACCTGTATTTGTGTCGGTATGGGTTACATATCTCCTTCACCTACCACTACAAATCCCAATGGATTTCTTTATCTGTAGCTGCAGTCTTCTCCAAAGTGTATGTCTCGTTGTATCGATAATGCTTGAGTGATGTCCAAAGTATCGTTGTGACATACCATCTTCACCACATCAAAGAAAGTTATTTCTTTGATGTTGTTAAATTTACCTGGTACCAACTCAGTGTGTGTGTGGGGAGGTCAACGCACTTGCTTAGGGCTTTAAAGCGTCAGGACTTTCGCTTTCAAATTGTATTTATTAGATATTTAATATGTTGCAATAAGGCTAGCCTTTATAGGAGGAGAAGTGGGGGGGGGACTATCAGAGACCTTAGATTTCTAGGCTACGGCCATCTACTAGAGATGCTATGAATATAGATGTATTGTTAACCCTAATGAAGAGGCGTGGCGAGGGGTGGGCAAGGGGCATCATGTCCCAGGCGCTACTCACAAAGGGGGCCCCAAATGGTATATTTTACATATTATATGGTCTTCGAATGTGGCGGAGGGGCGCTAAAAAGGTATTAAAAAGATATTGTGCACCGGGCGCCAGTTAAGCTCGCCACGGCACTGCCATATAAAAAAGGTATCAAAAGGTTCGCATGATTGCAGGTCATTATCTCAAAAAGTGCAGTGAGCTGCTTCCGGATATATATATATATATATATAAGAGTGGTCAAACCTAT
Organism: Bulinus truncatus; assembly: GCA_021962125.1. Taxonomy (NCBI): domain Eukaryota; kingdom Metazoa; phylum Mollusca; class Gastropoda; family Planorbidae; genus Bulinus; species Bulinus truncatus. Next base: position 31,266,007 of record JAGDYQ010000001.1, on the reverse strand, counting down.
GTGGCTAAATGTGCAGGGTTACAGTGGACAGCCTATTCTGTGCCGTCCAATCCGGTCACCTAATCTGTGATGGGGAGGGGACAAAAAATGTATAAAACCGGTAAATCAATAAGCTGATATAGATTTATTCTCTCCTCTCCCCCTCTCTTTGAATGGCTGACCAGTCCATCGGTATAGCCAAAATTACCAAAACGTAACTTATTGGTCCGGACGTGGTGATGACCTTCCTGGGTGGTGGGTCAGAGTTAAGTGAATCTGTGAAACTAAGTTTGTGTGCCCTGACATTTCTCAACCGGGGCTTGGGGGTAATGGATGTAGACGGGGGAAGGAGCACCGGGTAGATCGGGGGTGTGTGGGGGGGGCGGGCGTTGAAAGCCCTTTGGGTAAGTCTCGCAATGTCAATGGTTGATTTTGTTTACACTAGGAGATGGGGGAGACACGGTTGGGTGGAGTTTGTTGAAGACAGGAGATCGATACGGGCGCAGGCTATTGGGGTTGGGGGTGGGATGCAAAAAGGAGATTCGTTATCGATAACAGTCAACCCCCTCTTCCTCCTTCACTTTCTTATTCTTTCTGTACTGATCAAGCTGTTATGTTCCTAACTTGTGGTTTAGTAATATTGAAACGAAAATTGTATACTCTGTGGTACTGACTTACAACACTCAGTGCGAGCCACCACCACCACCCCTCCACCCACATCCACACTCACCAATCGATGGAAAATAATTTAATTTAACAACAAGAAAAAGCTAATCACTTGAATGAACGAAGTTTTAAAGAATTGTGAATATTTGTCGAATTGTCCCCATTTCTTAATTCCCGCGCACCACAATAAAAACAACACTTGTATGTTTCCTAGATGTATTTTTCCTCTAATATTTGTCTCTTCTAAATACATACTGTGTTTTGACTTTCTAGCCCTTTCAGAACTAATAAAGCCATTTTTATTTTTAATGATTTGTACCCTTCAATGACATAAATAGTAAATTATTCATCAACATTCTAAACTCATATTGTTTTATCTAACGTTGATGTCGTTTTATTTATAGATATCTATGGTTTTGGCTATAGATATCTATTGTTTTGGCAATATATATATATATATATATGTATGGTTTTTGGCTGCTTTTATCTGTTTGGCATTGTTTCGTTCATGTGTTAACGCTTAATAAGCTGCCCAAAAAAACATTTCTTCATGGAACTGTAAGAAGTAGGTTGTCGCAGAGAAGAAATGTTGGTTTGAAATATAAAAAGAATGGACAGGGGCTGCCAGTGAGTCGAACTAAAGACAGCCGTGAGGGATAGGCAACTATGGAGAAATATGTCTGTTCCACCAGGCAATAACCACACCGATTAAGGGGATGATGTTCTGTGTGAAAAATTTTGCACGCCATATATTTGATGGCACCGTTTGGCACTTATAGTATTGGTCTTGTTGTATCTAACATCAACATGGCGAGTTGTTTTGGCTTTGTATGGCAATGTCTTTTTACCTGAGTAAGTACTTTTACTGTGGTGATGTATGAAGACTTGGCTTGAAATTGCGGGCGTTAATTTCACTTAGTCGTCTGTTATGCCTGTCTCATACTAGGGTATCTGTTTGTGGTAGTTTTTGATGGTTCCAATTTATGTTTAAAGAAATATGTCAATATGTAGAACTACACGTTTTGGGAAGTAGAATTTCAGTTTTTTTTTTTGTAAACAGCATCTATTGTCCAACACGATAGTTTGGTTGTTTTTTTTTCTGGTCAATAAATATTGAAGTTTGTTTTTCTTTAGTCTTCATGGTCTTTACTTGTCCCTTATTTGGCTGCAATATATGCTCCCACATTCACTGGCGGCGGAGCGAGCGGGGCAAGGGGCGGCGCCCCCATAAAACTTTTTAAGGGGTGGCGGCGCCCTCCCCATTGAATTTCAGTCTGCCCGCCCCCCCCTAAAATTTTAACTTTTTTTACCACTTTCGTAATTCATTTTGGTTTATATGTATCCATTTTCTATTTTCATAATTCATTTGATTTATTTCTTAAGTGTAATATTTGAAAAAAAAAATTATAATTAATTTACATTTTACAGTAATCACATTATTGAGAGATGTTTGTAGCATATTATTTAAAACTAGTTGCAAAAATTATCCGGCTTGGCCCGATGAGTTTTAAATAAGGTTTTACCTCTGTTTTATTTAAGAGAGGGTAATTTGACGTTTAATTAAGATTTAAAAGATAGACGCGTAATCAAGGTTTTATCTTTATGCAATAAAAGGGTACATTTATCTTAAAGCAATGTGATACATTTATAATATTGTTAGGCAGTTCCTCTCTCTCTGCCTCTCTCTCTAATCTCTCTAACTCCCTCCTTCTCCCTCTGAATTCCTCCTCCCTCTTTAACCCTCTTTTCTCTCACTTCCTAGCTCCCTCTCTGCCCCCTCTCTCCCTCCCTCCCCCTCTCTCCCTCCCTCTCTCTCTCACTCTCTCTCTTTTAGGCCATGACTAGTAGCTAAAGATGATAATTCTTAATTATGAAGGAATGGAATGTAATAATGTATTAAAATGTAACGTCCTATTTGGTTCCCCTTACCGATCATGTTTATAGTAAGTTAACCAGCTATGTGGGAGAAAGCTCCGAAAAACCTGAAATCGGGTAAGTTTTAAATTTATTTTACCAACTTTTTATGTCTTCGATATCCAAAATATTTAATTATAATTAAAGTACTCATTGGGATTGGAACCGAAACCTGTTTAAGATTACCTTCCCCTTATTATAATGTGTTTGTATTTTTACCAATTTTCACGTTATTTGGTTGTCTGGATCTTGAGTTTTAGGGGAACAGACATAATTAGTTATTAAATACGTCTTTATAAGTATAGATTTATTATTTACATCTACCGAATAGGCGGCTAATGTAATTTTTAAAGAAAATACAATTATTTTATTATCTTTTCATAAATTACTTTTTGTTTATTGAATTTCCCGTTTCGGGTTTCAGTTTTTATGTTCATCATTATTCATGATAATTATCAGTAATTTTGTGATCTAATTTCTATATTAAATTTGTAAATATTAAGCCTTCGGCCTTTACGGATCAGTTGACGACATGAAGTGCTCAATGTTCATTTTTATTTTTTAATATATTATTGTTTTTATTCATATCGATTAACGACTTGCCCTTTTAGAATTACTATATTACCTATTATTGCATTAAAGGGGTACAATTTATCTTTCGGTTATTATTTTGTCTTGCCCCCCCCCTATAAATTTTCAAGGGGGCGGCTTGCCCCCCTTGAGTTTTGGCTTGCCCCCCCCACTTAAAATATTTCGTTCCGCCGCCGGTGCTCACATTCTACATTTTAACCAGCTTCCGCGGTGGCGAACCTTTATCACGCGCGCCACAGTCGGCACGGAATTTACGTGGATACCTGCCTCATCAATCGCGCAAGACTAAAATGTAATTTTCTTTTTCTTTTTTAGTTTGAGTGCTGGCACTTTTGCTATAAATAATTGTTGTTGTTGTTTTTTTGTATTTTGTGCACGCGGCCCCGAAAAAGGTTCTCCACCACTGTCCTACCGTTGAATGTTTATTTATACTATTTTAATGACTAACTCATATGTTCATTTGTCCGTTGACTAAATCAATTGCTCATGTATCTACATTCCTACATAGAGAATTACATGCTCTGTATGCTACAGTTATCACGATTGTATTTACATTCTGTGTATCTTCCATATTTTAGCGTTTCTTTTACTTGTTTCATTTTCCTGTGTACTGCCCACCTCTTTTTCCCATCAATTTACCCAGTACACAACGTGTGGATTTACCCCCTGACTACATTTTTAGCTTTCTTCAATATACTTGATCTGTTCGTTCTCAAATTTTACGATTCGCTGATCACCTAAAAAAAAACGTATGTTCATTTTTTCGAGACCAACCTGTAAATAAAGAAAGTTAAAATTAGATTTGTTCTGGAACATATTTCCGGTCTGTTAATTTGTTATTTTTTTGGGCGAACCACTTCAAATCAGCCATGACGGCCCACAATTTGAGATCCACTGAACTAGCTTCCAATTAGAAGGACATGTATTGACGTCATCAATTTAGAGACATACCACATTTCCTATATGTTGGGTCTGTTTTTGGCGTTTTGGATTAGATTTGATTTAATTCGTCATTGAAAAAACCAACTCTACAAACCCAGATTTACCGCAATATTATAATCATACAGCCGTACATACAAAAACAACAGCAACAACTACGTCATTTACTTTGTACTTTAATGACTTCACTGAACGATTCCATGAAGCGTTTATTTTTCTTGTGTTTAATGTGCATGCTTCATTGTCTTGCGTGTTTACATTGTAACAAATTAGAGTAACGCGATTCTGAAAGTTTTTTGTTGTTGTTTGTTTTTGCCAACCCATAAAATAACAAACACAATTACATTTCAAGAAATTCTTAATGCGTCCATCGTCGTCGGCATTTTCGCCTTGTTTTTACATCGGAGGATTCACTTGATAAATATTTCCTAGCAGTTTCGTTAACTTACGGCTCCACTCGGCCCAGGGGGAACCAGTGGTCTAAGCATTTTCCCGGCCTTACGGTTAGATGTGATAAATAGGTACCTTTGAAAGGAAAAAGAAAATACTATGTTTTTTTTTCTAATTTTCCATGTGTAAGGACGCTGTCGTTCAGCTTCTATTAGTGGTAGTAAAAGAGGCGTTCTTTTGTGTGGGTAGAATTAAGTGACAACACCTCCTAGGACTCTTAAAACTTAAGAGGGACCCCCTCCCCCCTTTTCCCAAGTATAAATATATCCTTAGATGGCCCCCATCCTTGTGCAATTTCCTTGGGTCATTGTATCTCTGAAGTTCTCGCCTGGGGGGCAGAACGACATTACTAAAATCCATATCACTTATTTCAATAATGTACAATAAAGTTGAATAGTCCACCTATTGTTTCGTTTTTGTCTCAAACCATCAGTGCCGCTCTTGGGTATTTGGAGGTCCTTGGGCAGAGATTGAGAGATACTTTGGAGGGGAGGCGAGGGGGGGCTAGACTGAGACAGTGGGATTCACGGGAGCCCTTTGGAAGTGGGAGGAGGGGGGCGTAGACGCTCGGTCTACAGTTACTTATCAATAAGGGCGGATCGAATACCATCTTCACACCATCTGAATACTAATCCACCTCGTCTGAATACCATCTTCACGCCCATCTGAATACCTATCTCCATCTCTGTCTGAATACCATCACCCCCCGTCTGAATACCATCTTCACTCCATCCTGTGGGTTTCAAACGACTTCTCGATATGTTTCGATGCATCAAAAGGAAAGAATTATGTTAAAGGCCTACTTGTACAGGTTATATTTAACAGTAAATTGCGTGTGTGTTTGTGGTGGCTGAAATGACATATATTAGGACATCGAATAATTTATTTCTTTCCATTAACATCAAATGCTTGTGTCAGAAACTGATAAAACCGTCGTCGCCCCTCTACACTATGTCTTCAATCAACTGGCACACATTATTCAATGCTGCACAAAAACGTATCAGGGGTTCACATAGGGTACCGAAATATGTTTTACAAAACTGTGCAGTGTTATTGTGTGTGATCTGAGGTTTTTTTCCCTTAGAAGAAGTGTTCTGTAACGCCTAGTCCCCCAATATTTAAGAACGACATGGCATAGGAGCCCAGGCGATTAGGGCACCATGCGTTTCGAATGCCCTGTCTTGTGCGTATGGTACGCCCTGCATCGTTGTTTTTTTCTTTTTTATGCATGTCCAGTGTGAATCTAGTAACCAATAGGACGTCAGTATGAATCTATTAACAATAGGACGTAATTAGCCCCGAATCTAGTAACCAATAGGACGTCGTTATCCTTGTCTTTCCTGGAAATTGTCACGAAATAGATAAGATGAAGGTCAGACATTGCCCCCACGTCCCAATGTTGAATATATTTCTTTTGAAAAAAAAAATATATATATATATATTTGATAGAAGAGCAATAGGTCTCACAACTAGGTTAATACTCTCGAACGAAATCAAATGAAACACAAGAAGGAAGCTTTGATTTTACTACGATGTACGGTATATTTTTATTTTACCGATTGGCCGACCGGAAATAGAAAGATAATCGCTGCAAATTAAAAGGCTATAAAAATGTTACAATGATACCATTTCAAGCCCCTGAGCAATATTTCTGTCACGTATTCAGTTATGTTTGGGTTTAATTATGTTCTTGGCTAGTTTCTACTGTGGTTTTTTTTTGTATGTAGTTTGGTCGATAGCGCACCATACAGCGCTTACATGCAATGTAACGAATTTCTTTGATCAACTGAACATGGATATGATTATCTCTTGATTAAATTCATACCTTTTTCATGTTGTCTACAATTTTTATTTAATACGTTGTTCACATGATATAGACTATCGATTATATTTTTAAAGGTTTTATTTTTTTCATCTATATTTTATTATTTTTTAACTCTACTTTTATAATGCCCACAAAACGTCGCCTTTAACATTGTCATGATAATTGTGGCGTAGTGATTAGCTGAAAAGTAATTGACTTACCCAATGCACCTTGCACGCGCAGATTTAAATCTTCATAATCCACATGAGATATTTAATGACTCAAAGGTATTTTGGCATTTAATTTGGGAGGTACGAGGGTGCGGAGGCGTTACCTGGAATGGAGCGAGTGTCAAGGACTTTAATTTGTGTAAAGACACAAAGAACGGCTTCATCTGACGACATGTCAGGTGCCTTAATCAAGTGAAGGTAATCAATCAAGATGGGGGGGGCTAAAAGATTAGTAAAAAATTTAATACTTTTGTAACAATTTACTAACATTTGTTTATAATTGTTTGTTTTGTTTGTTGTTTGTTCTTTGTTTGTTGTTGTTTTTTTTACACGGCCCCCAAATGTATCTTTGCCTGACCCCCCCCGAAAACGTTGTTTTTTGACTTTTTTATTTGTCGTTTTGTTTTTGTTTTTTTTTTTGTTTACAACTGCGATACTTTATACAGCTAACATACCACATACATACGCACACACACACACACATACACATACAAGACATACATACAAATATACATATGTTCTGCTTACACTCAAACCCGGCACATATTATTAACTCATGGCACGCATTCCAGTACGTTTCAACTTTATACATTTACAGGTTGATTTTTTTTTTTTTTTTTTTCTTTATTAGCCACTACTCACTCTTGTACTTTCGATCGCATGTTGTTTGATATTGTTGTTGTTGTTTTTTTGTGCCTAACAGGAAAAATGTTGTTTTTTCTTCAGATCGATCGGTAGACGTTTAAGAAAAAGGCTTAATCTCTCAGTGACCACAGCCTGGACACGCTCGCCCCTGGCAACGGCTGTTGCCCTATATGCGTTCTTTGTAGCTGCATCACCTTCAGTCAAGTATACTAAATCTCCACCGCTATGTTAGTCTGAACTAATGCAGCCTTATGTATATGATTCTCTACAAGTTTCCAAGGTTTTAGTCATTTTATAGTTTTATGGATAACACAAGCCTGGAGGTCTACACCGTTTGCCCAAGAAGTTTAATACCGTGGTTATGTCGATGACACGTGATGAAGGGAAAGTGTCCCTAGACACCATTAAATCACCTCCTAAAGTAGTGCCTCGGGAACATCCTGGGTCAGCCATGGCGTCAGACAGCCCAGGGGGTTACCCCCACATCACCCAGCCAGTTGACAGTCAGATCCAGGTCATCCGGCGGCCTCCACGCCGGCCACATTCACGGATGAGCCAGCATCCTCATCGTCAACTGACGGTCACTGCAAGGACTCTGGCACCTACGTCAACTGCAGCGACGGCGCCCAGCACATGCAGCAGCAGTACCACCGAGGCCGGGGACTTTTTGGGAGGACGCTTCTGGTCCTGGAGCCAAAAGTCCCTGAGGAGCTTCACACCAGCGACGAGTACCTGCATACCATGCTGAAGGAGGACCTGGCGGCCACCGGTTCTTGCCTAGCCACCGGAACCGCGGTCATCACCGCGGAGAGCTTCGCTTGATCATCACCGGAGACTGCAGTGCTGCTCTGCAAACACGCCAACAAGAATTTAAAGACTTCCGTCTCAGCAAGATCATTGGCTCCTTGGGGGAAACATTGTTCCCTCTAAGCTGAGCGCATGAGCGGTCGCCACACGAATTCAGAGCGTCTATCGTACTTTGCACTTGATCGCTCACTCCGACGG
>JAGDYQ010000001.1:31238587-31257284 GCA_021962125.1 Bulinus truncatus | reverse complement strand
TAAATAAGACAGAAAGTTTTTTTTTAAGTTTTAATAATGAGACCATGACCAGTTTTTTAGAGAATTTCCCAAAAATAAATAAGCATGCAACATTCCTTAGCATCTCATTAAATTTTAAGTACTTAAATAATTTTTTGTAATGACACTAATGGCAAAAGTTTATTATATTACTTACATATTTAATCTTTTATGACGTTTTAAGACATTTGTGAAAAATTAAGGTTACTTGTAATAAAGTATTTTTACAAAATGCTGTGCTAAAATACCTAACAATATTATTATTTAAAAAAAAAAGTTAAATGAATGAGAATGTAGAGATAGAAAACCTTTTTGAAAAACAAGTATGAACAAATGATGCCTGTAGAACTAGAAGAAAGTTTTTGTTACAATTTAAAGAATAAATTTTTTTAATACTTTTATTTATCATGAAGTTAAACAAAAATAAAAGGAAAGCAATAATTATACAGAAAATTTCCTAAGTATTTAAGTAATGATCAGTGTAAATCTGTATTGCAAAATATTATTAAGAAAAAAGACACAATTAGCATACAATCGGTTTGATTTTACTTTCCAGAGATGTCCGATACAGAATGTGGCGCCATTTGTGTGCGCAAAGATGTAATGGACAAATTCAATGTTATTATGGAAGAAACCAAACTCGATGCTAATGAACTAATGGAACATTTTTTTGGACTTTATAATTGGTAAAAAACAAACAAAAAAAAAACAGATTAATCAACATATTATTTTTCATTGAACATTTTATGACTTTATTTTTTTTTTATTTTTTTTTTTTCTCTCAATGGCATGCTTTATAACAATTATTAACTCCTCTGTTCATTTGCAGTTTAAACATGAAAAAAATAAATTAAAAGAAAAATAAAGATTATAAGTGCTGCTATCTGTACAAGCTGGTATTCTGGTTTAGCCTATTCCCATAAAGGACACGTGAAAGAATTTTAGCTCCAATAAAGAAACGTTCGGATGGCTTTCTAAAAAACATAATGCACCTCTTACAGACATTTTCTGCGCTGACTTTTTAATAGTAACATTAAGAAAACACACAAGTATGGTGCATTTATTTCAAGCTATTTAAATGCTTCTACAGCATCATTCACTATATCAGCAAAAGTTAGTATAAGCTGTAAAAGGCATATAGAAATTTAAGAGAGTAAATTGTGATAAAGGCAATAAAAAAAGAATTGAAGGTTCTTTTTTTTTTTTTAAGATACATTCTGATTTTACACCATATTTTGTGTAGTGTTTGTTTAACGTGTGGTTTTATACCATGTGAATACATTACTCTCCGAGCCAACCAATGTACTAAACTCCCCAGCTGTGTTAAGCTCGCTCATCCCAACAAACTGCATTTCGCCCAGAACCCTGGTGTGGGACTGACAGCTCAGATCAACCCTGCTCAGCTTGTACAGATGCAGCAGCAGCATAGACAAATGTAAGCTCATGAAGAATTTGATTAAATATCCCTCACCATCATCATCATCATGTCACAGAATCATAACCAAATGTGTAAGTTCATTCAGATTTGATTAGATTAACCTTGGCATGCTGTGTGCTGCAGTTTTTCAACAATGTAAGTGCTTTTTAGTCAACAGTGTAGGTTTAAGTTTAAATTGGCTAAGATGTATTTAGATATAAATTAACTCATAAACTAATAGTCATTCATAAAAGGCCATTTATTTAAAAAAAAAAAAAAACGAATCCCAGTTAATTGACATTCTTTACATTTTTCAACAATTTATTAGAGCATATTATCAGGATATTTTTTTGTTCTTTTTAACATAGCAAATCTCAGTTCTCTATAAAAAAATTTTAATTTATTGTTCATCTTTATACCATCATTTCTTGTTTCATCTTTTCATTGATTTTATTATTAACACCTGTCATCAAAAATTTTACCATTTTTCTAAAATGCTTTATACAGATAGGCTATATATCTATATACATATTTAGTTTTAATTTTAAAAAATCTAAACTTATTTTTATTTTTTCAATTGTACTCGATAGTTAAGAGTTATTATTGAAAACTGAAAAATTTAATTTGGTTCATAAATGTTTTTTTAAGAGTTAAAAGTTTTTATGAGTCACAATTTTATGTTATTTTTATTATTTGATTAATTTGCTTAACAGTTGAGTATCTTATTAATGAATGTATGTATGCAATTTTTCAGCAATTCAGAAGTTAAGACAGAAAATGAAGATTTCATACCTGTTGGCATGACATATAACAACAATAACATAAACAACAACAACATGGCAGACAGCAGCAGCAGTAGCAAGAATTCCTCAATTAGCGAGAATGATGAAGTGACCTGTGTCGGAGTTTCTCAGATCGGAGGAGATTGTAGTGTTGAAGATAAGGTCAATGTCAATACATGTATTAGTGTTTTATTTCAAAGGGACTTACATTTACATTTTTTCAGGGTTTTTATTTTTAGAATATGGTTAGTATATTTTTTTAAATTGTTATAATTTCAATTTTAGGTCCAACAAAGCCCTTTAATTTTTTTACAATTATCTGCAAAAGCCTAGGCTATAGGAGAAGGATGATGTTGGTCCATTATTTATTAAATATCTTAAACAAAATAATTATTTTTTGTGGATTTTTCTAATCTCAATCACCTGTTCCCTATAGTATTGCTTTATCAAGAACCAGTTGCAAAAAGGGGCAGATGAAAAGTTTGCTAGTACATGTATTCCTATATTCTTAAAATTTATGTAATTAATACACTAAATAATCGATTGTCAAAATATTTGAACATTAGTTTTTTAAACTATTTAGCGGAAATTATATACTCTTCAGACTTAGATGTTGAAAACTTTATCATATTGTACTTCTGTCACTGGAATGAAATAGCTATTATTTTCATCCACCGTTTGATGCAGTTCAAATTTTCCTCATGGAATTTATGTTTTAAAGTATTGTTTAGCTATGAATATATACATTAATTTGAACATTAAAAATTTTTTAATTGATTTTTCTACGCAGCCACATGTAAAACTATCTTAGGTTGCCACCTGACCAAAAGTTAGTTATCTAGTCACCTTGCAAATTCTGTCTGTGTTTCGCAATGATATTCTTGTATACTACTGTAAATGATTTCTATTTGAATTCATGTTTCTGGTTTACAGCTATAAAAACTGCATCTGCATGATAAAAACTCTGCAAGTAGCAGAAACAAAAAATGTTAGCTGCTCTGCAGCAGAAATCCGAGATGTCTAAGTATTTTGATTAGTGTGTTGCAGCGAAAATAATTTTCATGTTATTCTCTATCTGCCACCCACCACTAAATATGGAGTAAATAGGTCCCTTTACTCTAGAATCTTTGTTACTGAAGGGAGGTGAGAGGGCAGGGACTATAAAGCTTATCAAGGGCTCCAATTCTTTGAAGCCCATTCACTTTCAAAATTTTTCATTGTTTTCTTGCGATGAGGCTGGTTTTTTTTTTTTAATGAGAATGGGATAGAAGGGGTTCCAGTTCTCAGAATATTACAGAGGTTCTGTTTAATGTTACCCTTTTATTTAAATAAAAAAAAAGTTCTGTGACTTGAGCTCTTTAAAAAAAAAAATATGTGTTTACTTTGTGATAGGTACATTTACTTCAAAGATTAAGGGAGCAAGCCAATGCTGCCAACTTTAGTTCGGGCGCAGGAGGTCAGCAAGGAGGAGGTTATCCACATTATAATTCATTTACAGGTTTGTTTGATTGCTGAAGTCGCTCACATTTTTTGGTATTTTACATAGGGGCTGTATATTTTAAAAATAACGAATATTTAAATTCAAGAATTAATTCAAGAATTTATTCATTTTTTTTAATTACTGAGATAAAAAAACATTTCAGCATCATCTATGGGGCCACCGTCCATGGTACCTTTACCCAACTCTTCAGTGTATACAGGTGACAATGGGCAGCCAAGGAAAAGAAAGAAAAAACCCAAGAAGGCAAAGCTTTTGTCGTCACCTGCACAGGCAGCTTCTCTCACAGAAGGAGAAGGTATTTGATGATATTCTCTATCTTTTTTATAACCCTTAACTAACTGCAAACTTTCTATTATTTGATATTAATTGAAAGGTGGCTAGCTTTTAATTAAAACCATTATAAAATTTGCATTTAGAGTATCTTATTAACTAATAACACATACTTAAATTATTATGTTTTTTCAGATTTGCTGAAAAGTTCAATGTGCTCACTATGTCAGGCTGTATTTGCAAGGTTCACAGACTTACTGGCGCATCATAAAGCTGTTCACAACTCCGATACTAATCACCCTTTGCGTTGTAGAGCTTGTGGTCGCACTCAGACATCTGAGGCAGGTCTGATTTATCATCAGGTGTACGTTTGTAAGATGGTAGAAAGACCGCACCCCTGCCACATTTGTGGCCTTAAATTCCAGAGTGAAGAAATGGTCTTGGTGCATAAATGCAGCGGCTGCCCCAGAAAGAAGTATGCCTGTGAGTTCTGTGATCATTATCGCACAGAGTCATCCAGTGACCTGGAGAAACACATGCGTATTCACACTAATGATAAATGCTATGTGTGTAGAGTTTGTGGTTTCTCTACGGCCTGGAAGAAAAATCTCAAAGAGCACATGGTCAAGCACTTAGGCCTGAAGCCTTATGTTTGTGATCTTTGTGGGTACAGTACATCAGATAGGCATAACCTTCGCGCCCATCGACTCAAGCATTATCAGAAAGGAGAAGGTTGTGAAAAGTGTGGTGGGGAATGCCACTGCAAGCCTCTTGCAATCAAGAAAAGAAAAATGAGTCTTGGTGCATTAGATGCTGGTGGTCCTGGGTCCATTGGGGGCAAAGAGCTTGAGTGTCCTTACCCTCAGTGCGTTTATCGCACCAAACTGGAGTATATGATGACCAATCACATGCTGCGTCATCAGGGTATGGCAGAGCAAGGAATGGGTGGAGGCAATAATGCAACTAGCAACGGAGGTGGCAACTCATACTCCAACAATCAGCACGGCAATCAAGATCAGAATAAAAACCCACACCATCGTGGTCAAGGGGTGATGGCCAACAGCCAGTACGGAGCTGGTGGGCATCACAGTGCATCATCCCCAGCTTCATCTATATCTTCATCCTCTTCCATTCCTCCAACATCTTCTATCTCATCCAGTCAGACCAACCCTCCTACTCTGGTGTCCTCTCAGGCCAATCAGATACCAATAGAATGGAAAGCCATTGGGCAGGTTCCACCGCCTGGTGTGTGCGGGGTCCTGGCAGGTCCTACCCACTTTGCACCTCTGGTTCATCATCAACAAGTAAACCTCACAGCCCAATCAATGGGTGCCTGGGCCTCTCCTCTCTCGCCTCCCACTGTCCCACCTGGGCTACTCGCTAACAGAATGAATGTTCAAATGGCTGGACAGAATATGGTGGCTCGGCCCATGCCTGTATTTCCAAATATGCCGAACTGACTATAAATGTCAGGAGGTCCTTTACTGTACCTTCATCTCGATCACTTAACCACAAGAAACCACAAGTGGCATAGCTAGCAAAGGTGCCATGAAGAGCGATTCCCTGGACACATAGATAAATATCTATATTTGATTATATATATACACACAATTTGTTACAATATCTGTGCTTCTTATTAACATTACTGTTGTCGATTTGTGTGAAGAAACTTTCTAAAGAAATAAAGATTTAACTGTTGCAAAGTTGTGGCCACTCGTCAATACAATAAAGGAGGACTAAGTGCTATCTTAAAACATTTTTGATGAAATTTCATATTGATGATTAGTTGATACTGAATCACGTCAATTGATTATACATAAAATCACCATAGATAAAATTTACAAGTCAAATATTCCTTCATTGTTTTTTAAGAGAGGGCTATTTTTTAAAGCTCTGACAATGCAATGTCAGATGCATTTTTTGAACTGCAATTGCAAAGTGCACAGGGACTGTACTGGAATTCATCTAGATATATATGTATATACAATGAAAGGTACAAGAATTCATATTGAATTTCTTTTCAATCAGTGTAACATATTTACAATCAGACATGTGTATGTTGTTGGAAACATAAAATGTTTTTTTTTTAAACTGATATCAAGTTCAAAAGATTGGAGAAAAAAAAACCCCATCAAAAACTTATTTCTTATTGTATGCTGTTGAGATGCAGTTGATATGTAAGGCAACATTATCAGCTAATTAACCTATCACTTTATTTTCAGCTTCACTTTTTAACTGAGAATAAATTTTTGATCAGTTTCATGTGACAGATATTATTGTTAACTGAAGAAATAATTTTACATTGACACTTCTGGTGTTTTTGTTTACACCAATTGATGTCATTTTTTTTACAGCTTTATTGCAGAAATGATGTTTTTTCCCCAATTTTTGTTTTGTTTGTAAATTTCTGGTCTTATGATGCTGAACATTTTGATACTCAACTGTTTTTTTTTTTGTTTTTTTTAAGTAAATGAAAAAAAACCCATTATATTTATATTAAAAAAAAAGTTACATTTATTTTTTTAGCATAATACTTAATGAAATTCTTAAATTTATCATTTCTCCTGAGATCTGAGGACATTAAACTTATCAGTTGAACATTGTCTTTAAAGTAGCACTTAGGGATCTGGAAATCTCATATATATATGTCTAATTAACTAGTCATAGGATCATATTTTGTTATGCAAATAAAAAAACTTAAGGGTTGTGCCCTCTAGGACTTGTGGGGGAATTAGATCATTTCAAAAGAAAATTATAAAGTTATGTGTAAATATTTAATGCATCAGTTGTGGTGAGCTCTTAATGTAACTGAAGTGCTCATTGAGCCAAAAACAAGGGGAAAAAGATAGATGCCCATTTTGTTGGTATCTAAACTCACTGATTCCGTATTTGTTTTTGCTGCAATGACTTGTTACTTGAAATATTCGCACGAGTTTGGATTTTCTGCTGCTGAGCGGCTAACATTTTCACTGCTTGTGGAGCTTTTTTTTTTCTTTTTAGGTGTAGTTTTTACACTGGTAAACAAACGGAAACGGCTGCTGAAAAACATCAACTTGAATAGAAAAAATATATAAGAAATACCATTGCGGTGAAATATATACAGAATTCACGAGATATCTTTGAATTTGGGACTGTTGGGGATTTAGCATAATTCTCCGCCATGGTAAACAAACTAAAATGGCTTAAATTGGCTCAAATAGTAAAAATTAATGTATAAAAAATTTGTATTTAATAAATGTCCAAAGTATTATTTATTTATAAAGGAAAATTAAACAGCATTTAATAATGGATAAACACTAACAGTTAAGGACATTTTTGCTTAGTAAATAGCTTTTTTATGTCTGATTATAAATCCCAGTATATAAATGGATAGAAACAAGAAATTGATGTGGCAATTCAAAAATTTTGATTGGCAAGTGAAGCAGCCTTTATTATAGTATAGTAACATCTATTTAGGAATACGAATTACTAGTAAAGCTCATTGGGCAATAGCATTAAGTCGGCTTTAATTTTTTCAAATTAAAAAAAAAATTATATTTGTTGTTTATAAATGCATTGTGACAAAATTTTACTTTTTTTTGCTACATAAAAAATGACCTTTTTTTTTGACAACTTATTATTTATTATTATTTAACTGAGAACTTCTCAGAAAATGAAACTTACACATTTCGTTACAGCCATTTAATGTCTATCATTTTCATACAGTTTAATTGTCAGGTGAAATTTTAGATCTGAAAATTTGTTTGTGAAAATCATGTTACATATATTTCAAGTTATTGCGTACATATTAATAAAAACTTGCCATCCCAGAAGAGTGTGAGGCGTTTATTTAATTGAGTAGCTTGGTGAAAGGGTTAGCTTTGTCCTGTTGTCGTCTTTTTATGCATTGATATTCAATAATCTTTTGCTAAAACATGATTTTGATGTTTCTCATAATTTAATGTTTTAAGGACTACCATTAAAATGAAACAAATAAAAAGCAAATATATATGTATATTGAAGTTATGCACAATTTTTTATTCATGTATACACTTTATTTTTATGTTCATTATTTCATTACTGTACATCATCAATTTTTTCCTTTTATTGTATATAAAATATATAAATATGTATACCAGTTTTTTTTTTCATTGTAAATTTTGTCCTTCAGTAATGCAGACATAAAAACCAGTATTCGAGATCATTTCTGGACATTGGAAGGTTAGGGTTAGGGGTTATTACAACTTTCACGGAAGACCTCACGTCTTAAACTCGGATGCAGTTCAAAGCTTTAATAGACTTGTATAGCAGATTGTGACTGACATTTATACGGATACTATTTGTTAATCTTACGTTTCATTTCTGTTGATAATTTTTTATTTAGTTGTTCATTTTTCCTCCATAAATTACACTGTACTGTCTTTTTTTAAAGGGGAATGGAAAATATGTGACAAAAAAACATTGGAGTATCCACATCTATTAATCGATTTATATTTTATTCAGTCTTCCTTTGGGGGGGGACATAATTTTTTTGAATTAGCAGCAATCTACATCATTGCATGATTTCTTCACAAAAAAAAAATGCAGTTTTCTTTCGTCAAATAAAAAAAAAAAACCCTTCTATAACCATTGTTATTATTCTAACAGTGAAGCTTGAAATTGAGTCATACTCCAAATTATATGATTTATTTAAACCAAAGAAAAAAAAAAGAAGTCAGATTTATGACATACATTTTTTTTTATTTATTATGTTTTATTTTCTACATCATAAACTGTGAATGTACACACCTAGAGACAATAAATGAAAATAAATTTAAGCAAGGTAGTAAATGTACAAAACACAATAAACTCATCTGTCTATTTACTGACATAAATATTGACAGGTTACATTTTCCAAGTTGCAAAATTCATTTATTGTTTTATTTTTACTTTTTTAGCCTTTTCTAAAATCAGTTTTTAGAAAAAAATAGTTGATAATGTTTTATTTGATCAGTTTTTTTTTTTTTTTTTAAGTTGTTTTAATATGTTATTCTTGTTTGTTGAGAGTCTGAGCTTGTCATTTTCTTTAAATGGAAAAAAAATTTGTGTAATTGAATAAACAATATTATACATGTACAAAGAAATCTTGATTGTTTTATTTATAAAAAAAAAAAGATTTTTCATAGGTTTAACCCGATTGATACAAATTGAACTTTTATGCAGCTTCATGAAATGCAATAATTAAAATGTCCTTTTCTCGCTTAATGTAGCAATTGTCTTCCACTCATTGAAACAATGATGGATCAATGATAAAGGGAAGAGATTTTTTTATTTGAAATTTTCTAGTACTTCAAATTTTCGTATAAATAATTGAAAAATTACGAGGAAAAACAAGTTTATTGCAAGCTCATATTCTGAACAATATGAATGTAAACAGGTAAGTTGTTATATTTAACAACTTCACTCGTCTGTTGTTTTTGTTTGGGATAAAAATAAAGTTCATAAAACTTAAATTTTTTTTGCTGGAAATTAATTGGAAAAAAAGATATTTTTACCTGTCAATACATTGTGCTCTGTGACTTGTCAAATAAAAAAAAAGTTCTTTTTCAGTATCATATCCATGTAGATGCTCTTTTTATATTTCAATTTAAAATAATATTTTTGATGCTTAAAGATGTATATCTTATAAATAACTGACATTTTGAAATTTAGCGTTAAAATTTCCTTTGAGCTGCTAGCAGTCAGCAGATAAAAACTGTGCTCCATTTTTTAAGAAAATGGAATTACATTATCTAAGCAGGCAAGATATCTTTTGTCTGATTAAATATGTATGTCCAATACTCCAAGAGACTGCATGTTAGTTTTATATGTTAAACTTATCAGAATCAACAAATCTAGGCAACATGGTCATTTTGATTTATTATTTTGAATAAGTTATTAATGTAAGTTCCAAAGATATTTTAGCAGGACATTTGTAACAATAAATAATTTACATTATACAACATTTGTTTCTTGAAGAAGCCATTTGAAATAATTTTGGTATCAAGAACAATCAGGATTTTTCATTGTATCAAAATCTTTTTCTTTTTTTTTTTCAATTATAGATGTTAAAATATTCATGACAATAAATATAAAAGATAATGATGTGGAATGATTTCGTTGGCATGGTTTTTTTAATTTATGGTTCCATTGGAATTATTTGGTCTTGCTTTTTTTTTTTTTTTGGAATCCAAATGTCGATATTTTCATATTAATAACCTTTCAGTACTGAGACCAAAAAAAAAACATAGCCCAGGCTATGAATGATCAGGGGTTAAGTATATTGATAAAATATTTTATGTTGCTGAATTATTCTTTCAAATATAAAATAATTTTTTTCAGTCACACGTTTATTCACAAACTATATTTTTTTAGCTCTTTTAAACATACTCAAGGCGAATCAGTTTATAATGATGTAACATAAAATTGCTTCCATTTAAGCACAAAAAAAATAAGATCAGTATCAAAGCATTCGTAAAACTAGGTTATTATAGAGCAGAACAAGCCTATTATGTTTCATTTTAAAATAGTGATACATAAAAAGGAAATCATATTTTCAATAATACATGTATAAAGTTGGAAGAAGACCTAAGAAAATCACAACAAAGATTGTTAAAGAGTAAACAATAGGTTCTAAAATATTTTAATAGATTATAGAGGACTCTAGATTATTTTGGCAAATGTGCCTGATGGGTAAGCTAGATAACCAAAAGTTGGGATATTGCAAGAAGCTATTACTCGAACACATCTAGGGCACTTTTCCCTTTGGCACTCCATCAGGCACAGTATTCTGCAATAAATGTTCTTATCAGGTCTGTATCAGAGGGGCCCCGAGATGGTGGAGAATGTCAGGAATTCAAAATAGCCTGATGGTAGCCCAGTTTCCGCCCATTAGCAATAAAAATGCCACCTCTTATTGAACTATTTTTTGACAAAGACCAGATAATCCAGAGTCTTGATAGTTGCGAGCCGGATATTCTTAATGTCATCTAAAAAAGAAAAGTATTCTAACATTCTTTCAAAAAATTTATTTCTGTGTAAATAAATAAAAAACTTAAGGACTGGAAAATTTTGAGTAAAAAATTTGTTTTCATCAAAACTATCACATCAGCGAGTTAAATAATAAAAGAAATAAAACAAGTTTTAACAAAAGTTTTGATGAAGCCATCAGCCAATACTGTGAAGGTCTGTCTGTATCACAGTTGTGTTTAGAAAAGCACTAATCTATAAAAAGGAAGTAAAAAAACAGATCATTGGCAATCAACACACAATGTAAAAGACGGGGGGGGGGGGGGAACACCTTTGAACACTTTTATAAAATTTCTTCAAAACCTTAATAGCAAACCATAAATATAGCCAATATATTTTGGGAATGAAAAGATACATTAAAAGAAAAATACTTCACTGTTGCTCTGTTGAGACAAAGGGGGATTTCACATGTTTGTTATGGCTTACACTTTTTAAAAAGACTAGTAGCCAATAACTGCAATATAGGGTATGGCTATTCAGTGCAACAGACAACTACTTTTACCATACCTGGAGTAAAAGGTGCCAACCCCCTTATCAAAAAATATTAGCTCTAGGTATTCAGGATGTAATCAATGATGGACAATAATTTATCTTGAATCAAAACAACAGAGATTCAATCCACTTTGTTTTAAGAAGGGAAAAAATTGTAAAAAAAAATTTTTTTTTTTGTCTATGAATGTAATCCATTCTAAAAAATCAGCACATTATAAAAAGGACTTAAACAAAGGTTAAAAAAACAGCAATGGCATAAAACATACACTATTTTTCATTTTAAAAATTTAGCTTTTTTAAAAAGAGCATGAGAACCAATTAAGATTTGAGTAAAAAAAAAATTAAGTTCAGCATTAGTTGACTGCACATTAGTATACAAGGTCATACAAATGGCTAACATTTTAGGGATTGTTCTTAATATTACATGACACAATATGGGGTTGGGATTTCTTTTTATTATCATTATCCATTATATAGGTGATGGTAATTGACCTCTGTTATGTCTTGAAAATTTATTCAAATTTATTTAATAAATATAAAAAATTAAATAAAATTGGAAAACTTTCTAAGAATGAGGTGTGGTCTATGTTTATTAGAATAGATGTTCCTCAGTCTCATTACGTTGTTATAATTGGTACAGGGGTGGGTAAAATTTTGATAATTTACACGTTATATAATATGACATTTGAAGGGGTCTATTAACTATCAGTACTCAAATTCTGAATTTAAAAAAAGTATAAAAATTACACATTCTGTTTAGCAGTTCATAAATTATATGTTGGCAATGTAAATAAATCAAAAATATAAATTGTGGTTATGGAACAAACATTGGTCATGATAAATGACAGTTCATACAGTTTAAAATGGACTGAATGTACAACAAACACACATAATTAAAATATAAAAACAGACTACATTTCAAAAGCCCACAACCATTAAATCATTAATGTATCATTTTATTTTACTGATTAATGTCAGACTGTTCAATGTTAGAAGATGAATAATGAATTTTAGAATGAAATGATGAGTGAAAATGTATTTGTATTAAAAAAAAAAAAACCCTGAATGTTTTTTTTTTCATAATTACCGGCAAAAATGTTACAAGTGGAATATAGCTCGGTGAACTGTTAGAATTCAACCTCATAGTTTTTTTAAGTGCAAATTTTTAACTTTTCATCTATTGATTTCTTTTTTTTTTTTCATAATTTTTTAGCAGTTGTTAATTTATAGTGGGGTTGAAATGTGTAGTTAAGTCATTAGAGAGATCTGCTTAGATAAAATTTAAAAAAAAAATGTTTTTATACATTTGTACAACTAAAAAAAAAACAATAGTAAAAATAAATATCAGGTTAAGGTCAGAAATGCTGTTGCTAAAAAAAAAAATCAGATCAGTTCTTAGATATTTGGGGCTCCTAGGCAGATACTTCCAGAGATGTATGGTGGCCCTAGGTTAAAGTACCTTTAAGAGCCCTCTTGGCATCAGATTTAACATTTGAAGAGGCCCCTTTTGCTGTGGGAGCCCTTGGCTGATGCCTAGTTGGCCTATCCATTAGAACAGCTTTGAATGAAGTCATCTCCTTCACGAAAATCAGAGAAAGCATGGATGTACTCTAGCATGTGTATTCAAAACAATGGAATCATATGTTCTTATGAGACAGTCCCTGATTCTTCTTGTCAGACTTTTTTCTGAATTAAGGTCGAACGGCCAGTTGTGAGAGGTGTGGCTAGTTTTGGAGCAGGAGTTTCTGATCTGCTCTGGCCATCAGTGAAATCTGACCTGCCAGACCAAGTGTGACTTAGTTCTGACCCATCATCCTGACTGTTCGAGTACACAAATTCTGCGTAAGCAATGTTACCACTGGTTGAGTTGTTACTGTTGTTCCTTCCAAGCTGGGGATGAGTGCCATCAATTTTACAATTCAACGTTAGGGAAAAAGTTCTCCTCTTCTGCAATATCCTCATCGCAGCTACTCAGCTTGTTGCTATACAGATTTGTCACAGACTTGGACCTGCTGCTCCTGTTTAAGTTGGAGGGACCTGGTATGCAGTGGGTATCTCACTGGTTTCATCTTTTGAGGCCTGACTTTAAGGATTTCTTTGATTTTGGGAGACAAGGGCTGTGGGATTATTAGCTATTTCAGCATCTATGTCCTGAAGAGAATTAGGCAATTCATGAACAGTGGCAACTGTGCTGCTGCTGGAGTCTTTATCATAATGGGAGGCTGTCATGGATGCATTCTGGAAAGAAAGGGGCACACTTGATGAACGCTTAAACCTGTTATCCTCTAAAGATTTACCACTGTTGATGCCATTAGCATTCCCCGTGGACAAACCTGAAGAGGAGACATATGAACCACTAGAAGTTTTCACAGAAGTGATAGATGAAGCAGATTTTGGAACCTTATTTTCATTAGCTTTGTTGGAGTTAGGATCCACTTTGCTGCATCCCTGAGTGTCATTGACAGAAGCTCGAAGTTCCATTTCTCTGTATTTCTCAAACAGTTTTTCCATTTTTCTAAAGAGTTCTGGGTCTTCTGGAGGTGCCTCTGAAATCTCAGTTTTGACCTGGACATAGCCATTAGTGGACTCTGAGAGCAAGGCTTTTATTTCCTCCAGTGGTCTGGACTCAAGTTCACTTGTTGGAATGTCATTCACAATGCCTTTGGGTCTTTTTGGGTGTGGTGGCTGTTTCTCTTTGGGATCTGCCAAAGTGGAATCAACCCAAGCCTCAGTACGATTTAGGGATTTATCAACTGCTTCATGACTGGTAGCCTTGGCCTTGGATGCACTTAATTTCTGTTGGTATGCGGAGGAGTCTGGTGTCATAGACCTAGATCTAATTGGATCTGCAGAGGGAGTGCGCCGCATGATGGCTGTCTTGGAAGCAGAGTTGTATTTAACGCAATCTTTCTTCAGAACCTGCACCCCGTGGTTTCCAGTGCCATCCCTGCAAATCACCAGACTCTCTTCCTGAGAGCTGTTGGCTTTTTTTCTTGCCAGCTTCCTGGCATCCACGCTGGAAGATCGGAGCCTCTTCTTGTCAGAAGCCATTGAGATCAATGCTGCATTCTTAACCAGCTCATTAATTTCCTCGGGCTGTCTGAGAATGTGATTTCATTGGTGATCGGAAAGTTAGAAAAAACTGTGTGAATATCATGATTTATTTAGTTGATTCTGAGGTAAAATTGCTTTTGTTTGACTCCAGCAAACATCGAGACTTCCCCTTCTTCCAGGACCAACTGCATCCTTCTCTCACCATTAGTGCATATGGACCATGTTTTCCCTTGGCCCTGGAGTCACGGCCAGCCCAGATATTGATGAGACCTGGTCCAGGTGTAATTGCCCTCCGTGTTGTGCCATTTTTAGTTGACGTCTGCTGTTTTCTGGAGATAATGGTGGTTGGTCTGGACGATCTTAGTGACTTATCATCCCCCTGGCTTCCAGATGGCGACTGGGGTCCATCTTCAGATCTGATGCTGGAGGCATTACTGCTTGACCTGGAAAGCAGCTGTGGTCTTGTGATTGAAATGTTGTTTGGCCTGTTGTGATGAAAGGAGAGTGTTCCACTACTTTCTTCTAGAGTGGAGTCAGACAGCACTGATTTTGGTGTGCTTGGACGGGAGGCAAAGCTAGGCTTGGGGATTCGACTAGGTGTGGATGGCCTTTCCTTCACGCTGGAGGACAACATTTGTAAAATGAGTTTTTGACAAGGAAGATGCGAGGCTGCTGTCATCGTCATCATTGGAGTCATCATTGTCAAGTTGCTCTGAGTGTGACGCCAGCAGAGCCTTATATCTTGTTGGAGTCTTGGGGCGACTGGAATGTGTGCTGGTGAAGCCGTTGCTGTCAATTTCATTTCTTGACTCAACCCAGTTGGAGATGGCCCCCGCAACTTTAGACACTGCGTCCTTCTTGATCTGACTCGGGGTCATAGGCCTGGACATCTTGTACTCTTCTTTCGTTGGTGTCTGAGGCCTGTGCGAGTTGAGTGATGTTGGCGTCTTTGGCCTAGAAATGGCTGAACCAAGATTCCTTCTCGCAGCCTTGGGTGTCTTTGGCCTGTCAGTGCCGGGCAGACTGGCACTTTCTTTATCAGGAGACTGAGGGATGTTAGACCTGCTTTGACTGGAAGCTCGTCTGGCGCTCACTTTAGAAGACAGAGAGTCTCTAACTGAACGAGCTTTGTCCCTTAAGGATTCCAAGTTTGATCCGTGGCTGGATTCAGCCTCAAAGCTCTGAGAACCTCTGGTGTCCTCTAGCACAGCAAAAGATGAAGAGTGTAGAAAGGGACTTGAACTCTGATAATGTCATTGTGCTTATTCACAATGTCCATGTTCAGGTTTGTGCGACTTCCAGCGTCTAGTGAACTGGTTGACCCTGGCTCTGGTACATGGTCTAAAGTGGACAAAGGACTCTTGGAGACTGAATACATCTCTGTGTGGTCATCCAATGACACTGACCTGAAAGGATAAAATTTTTATTAGTTAAAAACATTGGCACAGGGTCTAATTTCAGAGTGTCTCAAGCTGTGACGTATTTTATCAAAGAAATGGCAGGCAACATTCCGAGAAAGACATGAGGGTGGGGATGGTAGAGAGAAAGAGAATAATAAATGTGAAGTGAAATATGGAGAGTGGAATAAAGAGAAGAAACGTAAAGAAATTAACAAGATAATAGTCAACAAATTAAAAAAAAAATATTAAAAGAAAACTGTCACTTTATTGTTTTTCTAAATCTTCAACAAATTCAGAAGAAAACCGCGCCAAGGTATTCTCTAATATTCCCTAGGGGTGTTGGCAGTACGTGACAATATGGCGCTCAGATACCAACTGAATGCAATCATTGAGTAAATCGATCCATAGGAATGTGATAAAGTGACTGGTGTTTCAGTCAATATGCCAGGTATACCATTGTATTATTGTTCACCAATACCGGGTCAGTCCAGACAAGACACTTGGATAAAGGCGTGTGTGTCACGCCATTGGCAAGCGAAGAAGAAATTCATTCAACCAGAAAGAACAAAGGTGTCGTCTGCCGTAGCTTTTTTTGTTTGTTCAACAAACGACAACCCTAAAAAAGAAATTCACACGCACATTCCCAAAAATTACTCAGACACACACGCAAGAGTTTTTTGGTCAACATTAACAGAGAAAAAACTAAATGTAAGAAAAAAAAAACAAATTTAAGGGGGAAAAAAAACAAATTTAAGGAAAAAAAACCAAATGTAAGGATTGTCACGAAAGTAAATAACACCATTGGGACCAGTTAGTACAAAACAAGAATTCTTTAAATTGTAAGCGTACTTAAAAGTTGTAATAGTACATGTAAACACATGTACAACTTAACAAAACAACGACAAATAAAATAAAAAACTAAGGCAATACTTTAAAAAAAGCAATCTAAGCCTGTTCCATTCTGGACACAGGACGTGTTAGCGCATTTTCGTATTATGTATCAGTACGTATGCTATCTTTCAGTAAATATTTGTAAATTTTGGAAATGTTTACAAATTCAATTGTGTAATGCATATATCTGAAAAAAGATATTAAAAAGACGTTTCTTTATAATTGAAAACAAAATTATTTTCTCTTAAATCTAACTACAAGTGGTTTGTGGTCACTGAAATAGGACTCATAATTGAAAAATTCTAAATTGTAGTCATTTAATCGTCCGAAAACTCCGTCATTGTTGTTTGATAAATTGTTGTTGCCAATCTTGGTGAAAGTAGTTCAATGTTGAAGTTTGTTTCGAAAAAGTTTTCAATTTCTGCCCCAGGCTCTTTGAAATCTTGATTGAAGTCCCCACAAATGATGATGTTTGGTTGATTGAGTTGTGCTGCAAAGTTGTCATTGAAGAAACCGTGACTTAGCATTTTAGGAAGTTACTCTGAGAACAACGAGTTCGTTACTTTAAGATAACACGTTCGACTCGCTTGTCGCTGTAGTAATTGTTCCAAGTGGATGTATTAGTTTAGATTAGGAGTTGTAGATTTAATTGTAAAGTGAATATGTGACTGAAATAGGACTCATAATTGAAACATTCTAAATTGTAGTCATTTAATCGTCCGAAAACTCCGTCAATTGTTGTTTTATATAAAGTACGGGAAGTAAGTCATGTTGAATAACTGTTACAAAAATAAAAAATGATTACGCCCCTTTGATTAGCTTTTATTATTTATATTTAAAATATAAGCAAAACGGTACAAAAAACTCTTATATTTTGGCCCTGAGAGGTCAAATCGCAAAATGGACTTTTGATGTACACTTGGCAGGCCAAGACCTACACAATGGTATATACATTATGGTTGCTGAGATATAGGGCGGTCCATTATTAATATAGCTTATATAGTAAAAAAACGGTACTTTATAAGGCCCCTTTTACGGCCCTGAGAGGTCAGATCGCGAAATGGAAAAAAGTCATTTCTTGGCAGGCCAAGACCTACAAAATGATATATACATCATGGGTCTAGGACTTATGGTTGTTGAGATCTAGGGTGATGACGGACGGACGACGGACAGACAGACAGACAGACAAAACGGGGACAATAGAGCATTTTTTTTCGAAAATGCTCTAAAAAAAAAAAACAACAGAGGAATGTCAACAGTTAAAACTTAAATAAAACTTCCAACGAATTTTTTTTTTCAATTCCATTCTGCAAATATATTTTTTAAACTGCTAACTGTACCTAGGTAGAACCGCAGGACCGAATTCTCGTTCGATTAGGGCTCTTCTAGCAGGATGAGTTGACGACTTGATGACCACTGGTCTCCTGTATTCGCCGTTGGTTCCTTCTGAATCGTTTTCCGAATTGGAGCGGGAAACGTTGGCTTTATTCAAACTCGGCATATTGCCGGTGAACAAACAATTAAGATGCTTTAAAATAGAGGATCTGCAATACTGTGCGTGGTGACCTTTCACCTTGTACATCAGTTTATCGTCGTCATAACGAGACAACGAACACATCCAATGGCAGCGTAGGTGTAGTTAAAATAAATAAAGTGAACCGACGGATGGCCACAGAGTCAGAAGAAAAATTGAGTTTCACATTTAAATGTATTCCCGATGAGGAATATGTTCCTTTCAAACTCTGCGAGGAATTACCAACAATTTATAGAAATGACAAATTCTACGGAATCATGTCACGAGCTTCTGATATGAGACTAGGTGACACAACAATTACTAATGTATGTA
>JAGDYQ010000001.1:31041797-31238087 GCA_021962125.1 Bulinus truncatus | reverse complement strand
CCGCCCTAGGCGAACCTGTATTTACACTCCGCCCCTGCTAAAGGCAACTAAAAGAACCAATATTTAAAGTAATATTATAACTTTCACGAAGAAAACTATGCTGTTGTTTGTTTCAAAAGCTATTTAAGTTGCAACAGAATCTCTACAATGTCATGTATAATTGTGTTTTATGGCTATAGGCTACAATCGTAGGCCAATAAAATAAATCTATAATTAAATTTCAAAACTTTATTTTTCGAGCTTTTACTTTAGAAATTGTAGAAACGAGTTCCATCAGATCAATGTCTCTAGCAATATCATGTTCGATTGACACAGTAGCTAATCCAACAAGTCTTTCTTTTTAGCTTGGATGTTCTCAAATATGTCTTTATCAGTTTGAGTTTTGAGAAGCTTCGCTCACCACTGGCCACAGAAACTGGAAGTGTCAAAAGGATTCGGAGAGCTATAACAGTGTTGGGCACACTATCTGTTAGATTATTTTTCAATATAAAGTTTAGTACATCCTGTGGCGATGCACACCTTGCAACTCGTCTTGAAATGGCTTTCAGTTCACTGCTTGGATCAAATGCGTCAATATCTTTGGAGTCTCCATGTCGCAAAGCTTTCTCAAGATTCAAACAATGTTCCCTAACTTCCCTGCTAGTTTTATTTTGTAAACTATGAACATCATACAGGAAACCAAACACCGAACTCATGTTTTGCATCAGAGTGAACCTTTCATCAACTGATTTTATGGTTGTGTCAAGAATAGCGAAGTAAAAGTTTACTTTGAATTTGTCTTTTGGATCATGAATGGGTTCTTCGTCATCTTTTTCATATGGAAATTGTTTCTTCTTTCTTCTGATACGGGTTGGTTAGGGTTCGAAAAGTGCTGGTATCTCTAAATTGACTGCGATTTTGTTTCAGCCAGATGATTGATGGCGCCATGTATATCTAATTCTTTTTTTTGAAGTTCTTCACTACTCATGTTGATCTCAAACAACACACCATACCACACAACCAGAGAAACGACAAACTTAAAACTAAAAATGGCTTTTGCAATAACCCGCACATCTGTTCGTGATGTATTACCAGATGCTCCTGTTAAATTTGTGTCATCCGCAATATCTGCTTGAGCATCGTAGATATCATCAAGCTGATAACGAAAAGGTTTTAAAGCATCAATTCGACTTTCCCATCTTGTTTCACTAAGTGGTTTAACAGTGAGATTAGAAACATGTCGAGTTAAAACTTCCCAACGGCGAGTTGATGCAGAAAAGAATGTATAAACACGTAGATCAAAGAAGGTTGTTGCTTCTAAGCAACATTTCTCGGCATCATTTACAGTCTAATTCAAGGTATGTGCACAGCAAGGAACAAACAATGCTCGTGGATTGACATCTAAAATTCTTCTTTGGACACCATTGACTTTTCAATTCATATTGCTGCCATTGTCATAGCATTGACCGCGTAAATTTTCGATAAAGACATCTCTTCTAACTGCTTAAAAATAATTTCAGTCATGCCAGCACCAGTGTCATTTTCTGAACTTGAAATCACATCCACAAAGCGAATGATCATGGTCATTTGTTCAACATGACCAGCATCTGGTGTGCAATCTAGAATTATTGAAAAGTACTTTGCATCACGAGCAAAAGCCAGAATTTTTTGTTTGATTGCATTGGATAAAAGCTGAATCAATTCATTCTGTATGTCTTTGCCTAGGTAATGTATATGGGTCTCATTGTTTCTAATCCTTCGGAGATGGTCAAACAAAGCTAGAAATTCCACAAATTTCAGGAAGTTACCGTTATAAGAAGTGTTAAGTTTATCATGTGTTCCACGAAAAGCAAGATTTTGCATACCAAGAACTCTAACTAAAGCAATCAGCCGTCTCAAGATTTGCTGCCAATACTGTTCTTCTTTTTTAATGAGACGCATGTGTTCGGCATCAATTGTTTTCATTTGTCGCAGTCTCAGCTCAAGTTCCTTCCATGACTGAAAATTCGCTAGATGCTCACTGCTTTTCTCATGCCCTGATAGAATTGCGGACATGTTTTTCCAATCATGTGAACCTGAAAGAGATGACGCACCTACGCTACGGGTAGTGGTAAACAGCTTGCAGCAGAAGCAATAAACAGAGTCATTACTTACAGAATACTGCAGCCAGCATCTGCGAATTTCTTCTCCATTGACGAGCCTGCGGTTGTAATGATCTTTTGAGAATTTTCGTTGCAAACTATCTTTGGGAAAATCAAACTGCTCAACTTGTTCTGGTCCATTTGCTATCAAATTTTGTCTCATATGATCACCAATTTCGGTCCAAGCAGCGGGATTGCCAAAGTTAACATTGAAATTATCTATTTCTTGACCTTCAGATTTTGTTTCTTGGTACGTAACGTGCATTTCATTTTGTGATTCAAACTCTTCTGATACTGTAATCTCGGATTCCTCCGCTTCCTTGCCTGCTTCGGTTTGATTTTTTAACTCATCTGGTCGATCTGGACCATCTTCATCTCTGTGCGATGTACATAGATACTTTAACAACGATTCTCCTTGTTTTGTTACATTTTTTTCAACCCGTCTTTTACGATACTGTGCACCAGACAATCGTTTTCTCTCTGCCATGGTGGGTTAAAATAACCATGGAAATTGCAAGATCGAATTTTATTGTGGTTCATTATTTTTCAAAATTTGTAATACATTCTTGAAAAATAAAATAATTACAATTTACATTTACAAATTTAGGACTAAATATCTGAGGACTAAACTTTCAAATGACAATTAACCAATGACGTCTATATATAATATTACTAGATGAAATGTTTCTATATTGGCTTATGCAATAGAAACAGGCCCATTTTTCCAAATAGCGATGACAATGGCATGACGTCATTAACGGTCGTTTACATATTTACATAATCGTTCACATTTGAACGTCGGCCATTTGCAAAATATCTTCTGATGTTAAATAATTGGACTCGGGCAAAAGGCGAAGCGTTAACCCCTGCTATTAACTAACTTTAATCTTCACAGTCCACTTAAGTAACGTCTTTTAAAATGAGATCGAGCACCGACGTTATTTTTAAGTGCTTTTTAAGTTCAAAAGACACAGATTGGCCGCATTTGAAAACACGTTGTTTAAGCGGAGATTACAGACAGCAGTTACTTGACGTTGTCAAATTTCTCCCCAAATCAAATGATTTGAAATATAACGCTGTTCTATAGTATTTACATAAGAAAAATAAATATCTTACCTGCAGTATAAGTTGGCAGTCGAGTAACTCTACGACAATTAATTTTCAATTATTTAATTAATTTTTTTTAATACCTATATATAAAATTCTCTTCTTCACCCAACCATGCTGAACAACAGCAGCAGCATGCAAGATGCAATCCTATATATGTATAGATAGATGTGTTACGTTTGTGGTTTTCCCGAATATGTCAAAGCATGCATGACGTATTCAACCACGTTCGACAACTCGCGTTGTTTTCTGATTTCTTTTATAAAACCAGATTATTTTAATTTCTAATATGACGTTTTGTCCTTTTATTTAGTGAAATATATTAAGAATTTCAATAATAATAAACTCTTAGCACTAAAATATTATTCAATCCATTTATTACTAAAGGACGTCAATTTTTTAATACTTCTATTTTTACGTATCTTTTACTACCACGGCTGCCGCCCCAGAATTTTTGCCGCCCTAGGCGGCCGCCTAGTCCTGCCTAGCGGTTAAACCGGGCCTGTATATATATACATTAGTAATTGTTGTGTCACCTAGTCTCATATCAGAAGCTCGTGACATGATTCCGTAGAATTTGTCATTTCTATAAATGGTGGGTAATTCCTCGCAGAGTTTGAAAGGAACATATCCCTCATCAGGAATACATTTAAATGTGAAACTCAATTTTTCTTATGACTCTGTGGCCATCCGTTGGTTCACTTTATTACGCTGCCATTGGATGTGTTCGTTGTCTCGTTATGACGACGATAAACTGATGTACAAGGTGAAAGGTCACCACGCACAGTATTGCAGATCCTCTATTTTAAAGCATCTTGTTTGTTCACCGGCAATATGCCGAGTTTGAATGAAGCCAACGTTTCCCGCTCCAGTTCGGAAAACGATTCAGAAGTAACCAACGGCGAATACAGGAGACCAGTGGTCATCAAGTCGTCAACTCATCCTGCTAGAAGAGCCCTAATCGAACGAGAATTCGGTCCTGCGGTTCTACCTAGGTACAGTTAGCAGTTTAAAAAATATATTTGCAGAATGGAATTGAAAAAAAAAATTCGTCGGAAGTTTTCTTTAAGTTTTAACTGTTGACATTCCTCTGTTGTCTTTTTTTTTTAAAGTATTGCCTTAGTTTTTTATTTTATTTGTCGTTGTTTTGTTAAGTTGTACATGTGTTTACATGTACTATTACTACTTTTAAGTACTTTTAAGTACGCTTACAATTTAAAGAATTCTTGTTCTTGTACTAACGGGTCCCATTAGTGTTATTTACTTTCGTGACAATCCTTACTTTTGGTTTTTCCTTACATTTGGTTTTTTTTCCTTAAATTTGTTTTTTTCCTTAAATTTGTTTTTTTTTTCTTACATTTAGTTTTTTCTCTGTTAATGTTGACCAAAAAACTCCTGCGTGTGTGTCTGAGTAATTTTTGGAAATGTGCGTGTGAATTTCTTTTTTAGGGTTGTCGTTTGTTGAACAAACAAAAAAAGCTACGGCAGACGACACCTTTGTTCTTTCTGGTTGAATGAATTTCTTCTTCGCTTGCCAATGGCGTGAGACACACGCCTTTATCCAAGTGTCTTGTCTGGACTGACCCGGTATTGGTGAACAATAATACAATGGTATACCTGGCATATTGACTGAAACACCAGTCACTTTATCACATTCCTATGGATCGATTTACTCAATGATTGCATTCAGTTGGTATCTGAGCGCCATATTGTCACGTACTGCCAACACCCCTAGGGAATATCAGAGAATACCTTGGCGCGGTTTTCTTCTGAATTTGTTGAAGAGTTAGAAAAACAATAAAGTGACAGTTTTCTTTTAATATTTTTTTTTTAATTTGTTGAATATTATCTTGTTAATTTCTTTACGTTTCTTCTCTTTATTCCACTCTCCATATTTCACTTCACATTTATTATTCTCTTTCTCTCTACCATCCCCACCCTCATGTCTTTCTCGGGATGTTGCCTGCCATTTCTTTGATAAAATACGTCACAGCTTGAGACACTCTGTAATTAGACCCTGTGCCAATGTTTGTAACAGATAAACATTTTATCCTTTCAGGTCAGTGTCATTGGATGACCACACAGAGATGTATTCAGTCTCCAAGAGTCCTCTGTCCACTTTAGACCATGTCCCAGAGCCAGGGTCAACCAGTTCACTAGACGCTGGAAGTCGCGCAAACCTGAACATGGACAAAATAAGCACAATGACATTATCAGAGTTCAAGTCCCTTCTACACTCTTCATCTTTTGCTGTGCCAGAGGACACCAGAGGTTCTCAGAGCTTTGAGGCTGAATCCAGCCACGGATCAAACTTGGAATCCTTAAGGGACAAAGCTCGTTCAGTTAGAGACTCTCTGTCTTCTAAAGTGAGCGCCAGACGAACTTCCAGTCAAAGCAGGTCTAACATCCCTCGGTCTCCTGATGAAGAAAGTGTCAGTCTGCCCGGCACTGACAGGCCAAAGACACCCCAGGCTGCGAGAAGGAATCTTGGTTCAGCCATTTCTAGGCCAAAGACGCCGACATCACTCAACTCTCACAGGCCTCAGACACCAACGAAAGAAGAGTACAAGATGTCCAGGCCTAAGACCCCAAGTCAGATCAAGAAGGATGCAGTGTCTAAAGTTGCGGGGGCCATCTCCAACTGGGTTGAGTCAAGAAATGAAATTGACAGCAACGGCTTCACCAGCACACATTCCAGTCGCCCCAAGACTCCAACAAGATATAAGGCTCTGCTGGCGTCACACTCAGAGCAACTTGACAATGATGACTCCAATGATGACGATGACAGCAGCCTCGCATCTTCCTTGTCAAAAACTCATTTACAAATGTTATCCTCCAGCGTGAAGGAAAGGCCATCCACACCTAGTCGAATCCCCAAGCCTAGCTTTGCCTCCCGTCCAAGCACACCAAAATCAGTGCTGTCTGACTCCACTCTAGAAGAAAGTAGTGGAACACTCTCCTTTCATCACAACAGGCCAAACAACATTTCAATCACAAGACCACAGCTGCTTTCCCGGTCAAGCAGTAATGCCTCCAGCATCAGATCTGAAGATGGACCCCAGTCGCCATCTGGAAGCCAGGGGGATGATAAGTCACTAAGATCGTCCAGACCAACCACCATTATCTCCAGAAAACAGCAGACGTCAACTAAAAATGGCACAACACGGAGGGCAATTACACCTGGACCAGGGTCATCAATATCTGGGCTGGCCGTGACTCCAGGGCCAAGGGAAAAATGGTCCATATGCACTAATGGTGAGAAGGATGCAGTTGGTCCTGGAAGAAGGGGATCTCTCGATGTTTGCTGGTCAAACAAAAGCAATTTACCTCAGAATCAACAAATAAATCATGATATTCACAGTTTTTCTAACTTTCCTATCACCAATGAAATCACATTCTCAGATGACGAGGAAATTAATGAGCTGGTTAAGAATGCAGCATTGATCTCAATGGCTTCTGACAAGAAGAGGCTCCGATCTTCCAGCGTGGATGCCAGGAAGCTGGCAAGAAAAAAAGCCTACAGCTCTCAGGAAGAGAGTCTGGTGATTTGCAGGGATGGCACTGGAAACCACGGGGTGCAGGTTCTGAAGAAAGATGGCATTAAATACGACTCTGCTTCCAAGACAGCCATCATGCGGCGCACTCCCTCTGCAGATCCAATTAGATCTAGGTCTATGACACCAGACTCCTCCGCATACCAACAGAAATTAAGTGCATCCAAGGCCAAGGCTACCAGTCATGAAGCAGTTGATAAATCTCTAAATCGTACTGAGGCTTGGGTGGATTCCACTTTGGCAGATCCCAAGAGAAAGCAGCCACCACACACAAAAAGACCCAAAGGCATTGTGAATGACATTCCAACAAGTGAACTTGAGTCCAGACCACTGGAGGAAATAAAAGCCTTGCTCTCAGAGTCCACTAATGGCTATGTCCAGGTCAAAACTGAGATTTCGGAGGCACCTCCAGAAGACCCAGAACTCTTTAGAAAAATGGAAAAACTGTTTGAGAAATACAGAGAAATGGAACTTCGAGCTTCTGTCAATGACACTCCAGGATGTAGCAAAGTGGATCCTAACTCCAACAAAAGCTATGAAAATAAGGTTCCAAAATCTGCTTCATCTATCACTTCTGTGAAAACTTCTAGTGGTTCATATGTCTCCTCTTCAGGTCTGTCCACGGGGAATGCCAACGGCATCAACAGTGGTAAATCTTTAGAGGATAACAGGTTCAAGCGTTCATCAAGCGTGCCCCTTTCTTTCCAGAATGCATCCATGACAGCCTCCCATTATGATAAAGACTCCAGCAGCAGCACAGTTGCCACTGATCATGGATTGCCTAATTCTCTTCAGGACATAGATGCTGAAATAGCTAATAATCCCACAGCCCTTGTCTCCAAAATCAAAGAAATCCTTAAAGTCAGGCCTCGAAAAGATGAAACCAGTGAGATACCCACTCGCATACCAGGTCCCTCCAACTTAAACAGGAGCAGCAGGTCCAAGTCTGTGACAAATCTGTATAGCAACAAGCTGAGTAGCTGCGATGAGGATATTGCAGAAGAGGAGAACTTTTCCCCAACGTTGAATTGTAAAATTGATGGCACTCATCCCCAGCTTGGAAGGAACAACAGTAACAACTCAACCAGTGGTAACATTGCTTACGCAGAATTCGTGCACTCGAACAGTCAGGATGATGGGTCAGAACTAATTCACACTTGGTCTGGCAGGTCAGATTTCACAGATGGCCAGAGCAGATCAGAAACTCCTGCTCCAAAACTGGCCACACCTCTCACAACTGGCCGTTCGACCTTAATTCAGAAAAAAGTCTGACAAGAAGAATCAGGGACTGTCTCATAAGAACATATGATTCCATTGTTTCAAATCCACATACAGATGCTAGAGAACATCCATGCTTTCTCTGATTTTCGTGAAGGAGATGACCTCATTCAAAGCTGTTCTAATGGATAGGCCAACTAGGCATCAGCCAAGGGCTCCCACAGCAAATGGGGCCTCTTCAAATGTTAAATCTGATGCCAAGAGGGCCCTGAAAGGTACTTTAACATCTCTGGAAGTATCTGCCTAGGAGCCCCAAATATCTAAGAACTGATCTGATTTTTATTTTTAGCAACAGCATTTCTGACCTTAACCTGATATTTATTTTTACTATTGTTTTTTTTTAGTTGTACAAATGTATAAAAACATTTTTTTTTAAATTTTATCTAAGCAGATCTCTCTAATGACTTAACTACACATTTCAACCCCACTATAAATTAACAGCTGCTAAATATTTATAAAAAAAAAACAAAAAAGAAATCAATAGATGAAAAGTTAAAAATTTGCACTTTAAAAAACTATGAGGTTGAATTCTAACAGTTCACCGAGCTATATTACACTTGTAACATTTTTGCCGGTAATTATGAAAAAAAAACAACGTTCAGGGTTTTTTTTTTTTAATACAAATACATTTTCACTCATCATTTCATTCTAAAATTGATTATTCATCTTCTAACATTGAACAGTCTGACATTAATCAGTAAAATAAAATGATACATTAATGGTTGTGGGCTTTTGAAATGTAGTCTGTTTTTATATTTTAATTATGTGTTTGTTGTACATTCAGTCCATTTTAAACTGTATGAACTGTCATTTATCATGACCAATGTTTGTTCCATAACCACAATTTATATTTTTGATTTATTTACATTGCCAACATATAATTTATGAACTGCTAAACAGAATGTGTACTTTTTATATTTTTTTTAAATTCAGAATTTGAGTACTGACAGTTAATAGACCCCTTCAAATGTCATATTATATAACGTGTAAATTATCCAAATTTCACCCACCCCTGTACCAATTATAACAACGTAATGAGACTGAGGAACATCTATTCTAATAAACATAGACCACACCTCATTCTTAGAAAGTTTTCCAATTTTATTTAATTTTTTATATTTATTAAATAAAGTCGAATAAATTTTCATGACATAACAGAGGTCAATTACCATCACCTATATAATGGATAATGATAATAAAAATAAATCCCAACCCCCATATTGTGTAATGTAATATTAAGAACAATCCCTAAAATGTTAGCCATTTGTATGACCTTGTATACTAATGATGTGCAGTCAACTAATGCTGAACTTTTTTTTTTTACACAGATCTTAATTGGTTTTCATGTTCTTTTAAAAAAGCTAAAATTTTTATATAAAAAAGAGTGTATGTTTTATGCCATTGCTGTTTTTTTTAACCTTTGTATTAGTCCTTTTTATAATGTGCTGATTTTTTAGAATGGATTACATTCATAGACAGTAAAAATTTTTTTTTACAATTTTTTTCCCATCTTAAAACCAAGTGGATTGAATCTCTGTTGTTTTGATTCAAGATAAATTATTGTCCATCATTGATTACATCCTGAATACCTAGAGCTAATATTTTTTTTACAACTTAAGATTTTGTTAAAAATATAAAATTAATTTTAATAAGGGGTTGGGCACCTTTTACTCCAGGTATGGTAAAAGTAGTTGTCTGTTGCACTGAATAACCATACCTTATTTCGCAGTTATTGGCTAATAGTCTTTTTAAAAATTGTAAGCCATAAAAAACATGTGAAATCCCCCTTTGTCTCAACAGAGCAACAGTGAAGTATTTTTCTTTTAATGTATCTTTTCATTCCCAAAATATATTGGCTATATTTATGGTTTGCTATTAAGATTTTGAAGAAATTTTATAAAAGTGTTCAGTTTTACTAATTATTTTGAAATCAAAGGTGTTTTTTTCCCCCGTCTTTTACATTGTGTGTCGATTGCCAATGATCTGTTTTTTTACTTCCTTTTTATAGATTAGTGCTTTTCTAAACACAACTGTGATACAGACAGACCTTCACAGTATTGGCTGATGGCTTCATCAAAACTTTTGTTAAAACTTGTTTCTTTCTTTTATTATTTAATTCGCTGATGTGATAGTATTGATGAAAACAAATTTTTTACTCAAAAATTTTCCAGTCCTTAAATTTTTTATTTATTTACACAGAAATAATTTTTTTTAAAGAATGTTTGAATACTGTTCTTTTTTAGATGACATTAAGAGTATCTGGCTCGCAACTATCAAGACTCTGTATCAACTGGCCTTTGTCAAAAAATAGTTCAATAAGAGGTGGCATTTTTATTGCTATGGGGCGGAAACAGGGCTACCATCAGGCTATTTTGAATTCCTGACATTCTCCACCATCTCGGGGCCCCTCTGATACAGACCTGATAAGAACATTTATTGCAGAATACTGTGCCTGATGGAGTGCCAAAGGGAAAAGTGCCCTAGATGTGTTCGAGTAACAGCTTCTTGCAATATCCCAACTTTTGGTTATCTAGCTTACCCATCAGGTACATTAGCCAAAATAATCTAGAGTCCTCTATAATCTATTAAAATATTTTAGAACCTATTGTTTACTCTTTAACAATCTTTGTTGTGATTTTCTTAGGTCATCTTCCAACTTTATACATGTATTATTGAAAATATGATTTCCTTTTTATGTATCACTATTTTAAAATGAAACATAATAGGCTTGTTCTGCTCTATAATAACCAAGTTTTATGAATGCTTTGATACTGATCTTATTTTTTTTGTGCTTAAATGGAAGCAATTTTATGTTACGTTTTCGCCTTGAGTATGTTTAAAAAGAGCTAAAAAAAATATAGTTTGTGAACAAACGTGTGACTGAAAAAATTATTTTATATTTGAAAGAATAATTCAATAACATAAAATATTTTAGCAATATACTTAACCCCTCATCATACATAACCCAGGTTATGTTGTTTTTTGGTCTCAGTACTGAAAGGTTATTAATATGAAAATATCGACATTTGGATTCCAAAAAAAAAAAAAGCAAGACCAAATAATTCCAATGGAGAACCATAAATTAAAAAAAACCATGCCAACGAAATCATTCCACATCATTATCTTTTATATTTATTGTCATGAATATGTTAACATCTATAATTGAAAAAAAAAAAGAAAAGATTTTGATACAATAACAAATCCTGATTGTTCTTGATACCAAAATTATTTCAAATGGCTTCTTCAAGAAACAAATGTTGTATAATGTAAATTATTTATTGTTACAAATGTCCTGCTAAAATATATTTGGAACTTACATTAATAACTCATTCAAAATAATAAAATCAAAATGACCATGTTGCCTAGATTTGTTGATCCAGATTCGTTTAAAATATAAAACTAACATGCAGTCTCTTAGAGTATTGGACGCACATATTTAATCAGACAAAAGATATCTTGCCTGCTTAGATAATGTAATTCCATGGAGCACTGTTTTTATCTGCTGACTGCTAGCAGCTCGAAGGAAATTTTAACGCTAAATTTCAAAATGTCAGTTATTTACAAGATATATATCTTAAAACATCAAAAATAATATTTTAAATTGAAATATAAAAAGAGCTCTACAAGTATATGATACTGAAAAAAAACTTTTTTTTTTATTTGACAAGTCACAGAGCACAATGTATTGAAAGGTGAAAATATGTTTTTCCAATTAATTTCCAGCAAAAAAAAATTTAAGTTTTATGAACTTTATTTTTATCCCAAACAAAAACAACAGACGAGTGAAGTTGTTACAACTTATCTGTTTACATTCATATTGTTCAGAATATGAGCTTGCAATAAACTATGTTTTTCCTCGTAACATTTCAATTATTTATACGAAAATTTGAAGTACTAGAAAATTTCAAATAAAAAAATCTGTTTCCTTTATCACTGATCCATCATTGTTTCAATGAGTGGAAGACAATTGCTACATTAAGCGAGAAAAGGACATTTTAATTATTGCATTTCATGAAGCTGCATAAAAGTTCAATTTGTATCAATCGGGTTAAACCTATGAAAAATCTTTTTTTTTTTTTATAAATAAAACAATCAAAATTTCTTTGTACATGTATAATATTGTTTATTCAATTACACAATTTTTTTTTCCATTTAAAGAAAATGACAAGCTCAGACTCTCAACAAGCAAGAATAACATATTAAAACAACTTTAAAAAAAAAAACAAAAAAAACTGTGATCAAATAAAACATTATCAACTATTTTTTTCCAAAAACTGATTTTAGAAAAGGCTAAAAAAAAGTACAAAATAAAACAATAAATGAATTTTGCAACTTGGAAAATGTAACCTGTCAATATTTATGTCAGTAAATAGACAGATGAGTTTATTGTGTTTTGTATATTTATTACCTTGCTTAAATTTATTTTCATTTATTGTTCTCTAGGTGTGTACATTCACAGTTTATGATGTAGAAAATAAAACATAATAAATAAAAAAAATTTTATGTCATAAATCTGCCTTCTTTTTTTTTTCTTTGGTTTAAATAAATCATATAATTTGGAGTACGACTCAATTTCAAGCTTCACTGTTAGAATAATAACAATGGTTATAGAAGGGTTTTTTTTATTTGATGAAAGAAAACTGTCTGCATTTTTTTGTTTGTGAAGAAATCATGCAATGATGTAGATTGCTGCTAATTCAAAAAAATTATGTTCCCCAAAGGAAGACTGAATAAAATAAAAATAGAATGTGGATACTCCAATGTTTTTTTGTCACATATTTTCCATTCCCCTTTAAAAAAAGACAGTACAGTGTAATTTATGGAGGAAAAATGAACAACTAAATAAACAATTATCAACAGAAATGAAACGTAAGATTAACAAATAGTATCCATATAAATGTCGGTCACAATCTGCTATACAAGTTTATTAAAGCTTTGAACTGCATCTGAGTTTAAGACTTGAGGTCTTCCGTAAAAGTTGTAATAACCCCTAACCCTAACCTTCCAATGTCCAGAAATGATCTCGAATACTGGTTTTTATGTCTGCATTACTGAAGGACAAAATTTACAATGAAAAAAAAAAACAAACTGGTATACATATTTATATATTTTATATACAATAAAAAGAAAAAATTGATGATGTACAGTAATGAAATAATGAACATAAAAAGTGTATACATGAATAAAAAATTGTGCATAACTTCAATATACATATATATTTGCTTTTTATTTGTTTCATTTTAATGGTAGTCCTTAAAACATTAAATTATGAGAAATATCAAAATCATGTTTTAGCAAAAGATTATTGAATCTCAATGCATAAAAAGACGACAAAAGGACAAAGCTAACTCTTTCACCAAGCTACTCAATTAAATAAACGCCTCACACTCTTCTGGGATGGCAAGTTTTTTTTAATATGTACGCAATAACTTGAAATATATGTAACATGATTTTCACAAACAAATTTTCAGATCTAAAATTTCACCTGACAATTAAACTGTATGAAAATGATAGACATTAAATGGCTGTAACGAAATGTGTAAGTTTCAATTTCTGAGAAGTTTTCAGTTAAATAATAATAAATAATAAGTTGTCAAAAAAAGGTCATTTTATATGTAGCAAAAAAAGTAAAATTTTGTCACAATGCATTTTTAAGCAACAAATATAATTTTTTTTTTTATTTGAAAAAATTAAAGCTGACTTAATGCTATTGACCAATGAGCTCTATGAAAACTGGAATGCACACTTATCATGTTTATTAGTAATTCGTATTCCTAAATAGATGTTACTATACTATAATAAAGGATGCTTCACTTGCCAATCAAAATTTTTGAATCGCCACATCATTTTCTTGTTTCTATCCATTTATATAGTGGGATTTATAATCAGACATAAAAAAAGCTATTTACTAATCAAAAATGTCCTTAACTGTTAGTATTTAACCATTATTCAATGCTGTTTAATTTTCCTTTAAAAATAAATAATACTTAGGACATTTATTAAATACTAATTTTTTATACATTAATTTTGACTATTTGAGCCAATTTAAAGCCATTTTAGTTTGTTTACCATGGCGGAGAATTATGCTAAATCCCCAACAGTCCCAAATTCAAAGATATCTCGTGAATTCTGAATATATTTCACTGCAATGGTATTTCTTATATATTAATATAAATGATTTTCTATTCAAGTTGATATTTCTCAGCAGCCGTTTTGGTTTGTTTACCAGTGTAAAAACTACACCTAGAAGAAAAAAAAAGCTCCACAAGCAGTGAAAATGTTAGCTGCTCAGCAGCAGAAAATCCAAACTCGTGCGAATATTTCAAGTAACAAGTCATTGCAGCAAAAACAAATACGGAATCAGTGAGTTTAGATACCAACAAAATGGGCATCAATCTTTTTCCCCTTGTTTTTGGCTCAATGAGCACTTCAGTTACATTTAGAGCTCACCAAACTGATGCATTAAATATTTACATATAAGTTTATAATTTTCTTTTGAAATGACCTAATTCCCCCACAAGTCCTAGAGGGCACAACCCTTAAGTTTTTTTATTTGCATTACAAAATATGATCCTATGACTAGTTAATTAGACATATATATATGAGATTTCCAGATCCCTAAGTGCTACTTTAAAGACAATGTTCAACTGATAAGTTTAATGTCCTCAGATCTCACGAGAAATGATAACTTTAAGAATTTCATTAAGTATTATGCTAAAAAAATAAATGTAACTTTTTTTTTAATATAAATATAATGGGTTTTTTTTCATTTACTTAAAAAAAAAAAAAAAAAAAAACAACAGTTGAGTATCAATATGTTCAGCATCATAAGACCAGAAATTTACAAACAAAACAAAAATTGGGGAAAAAACATCATTTCTGCAATAAAGCTGTAAAAAAAATGACATCAATTGGTGTAAACATAAAACACCAGAAGTGTCAATGTAAAATTATTTCTTCAGTTAACAATAATATCTGTCACATGAAACTGATCAGTTAAAAAGTGAAGCTGAAAATAAAGTGATAGGTTAATCAGCTGATAATGTTGCCTTACATATCAACTGCATCTCAACAGCATACAATAACGAATAAGTTTTTGACTGGGTTTTTTTTCTCCAATCTTTTGAACTTGATATCAGTTCAAAAAAAAAACATTTTATGTTTCCAACAACATACACATGTCTGATTGTAAATATGTTACACTGATTGAAAAGAAATTCAATATGAATTCTTGTACCTTTCATTGTATATACATATATATCTAGATGAATTCCAGTACAGTCCCTGTGCACTGTGCAATTGCAGTTCAAAAAATGCATCTGACATTGCATTGTCAGAGCTTTAAAAAATAGCCCTCTCTTAAAAAACAATGAAGGAATATTTGACTTGTAAATTTTATCTATGGTGATTTTATGTATAATCAATTGACGTGATTCAGTATCAACTAATCATCAATATGAAATTTCATCAAAAATGTTTTAAGATAGCACTTAGTCCTCCTCTATTGTATTGACGAGTGGCCACAACTTTGCAACAGTTAAATCTTTATTTCTTTAGAAAGTTTTTTCACACAAATCGACAACAGTAATGTTAATAAGAAGCACAGATATTGTAACAAGTGTGTGTGTATATATAATCAAATATAGATATCTATCTATGTGTCCAGGGAATCGCTCTTCATGGCACCTTTGCTAGCTATGCCACTTGTGGTTTCTTGTGGTTAAGTGATCGAGATGAAGGTACAGTAAAGGACCTCCTGACATTTATAGTCAGTTCGGCATATTTGGAAATACAGGCATGGGCCGAGCCACCATATTCTGTCCAGCCATTTGAACATTCATTCTGTTAGCGAGTAGCCCAGGTGGGACAGTGGGAGGCGAGAGAGGAGAGGCCCAGGCACCCATTGATTGGGCTGTGAGGTTTACTTGTTGATGATGAACCAGAGGTGCAAAGTGGGTAGGACCTGCCAGGACCCCGCACACACCAGGCGGTGGAACCTGCCCAATGGCTTTCCATTCTATTGGTATCTGATTGGCCTGAGAGGACACCAGAGTAGGAGGGTTGGTCTGACTGGATGAGATAGAAGATGTTGGAGGAATGGAAGAGGATGAAGATATAGATGAAGCTGGGGATGATGCACTGTGATGTCCACCAGCTCCGTACTGGCTGTTGGCCATCACCCCTTGACCACGATGGTGTGGGTTTTTATTCTGATCTTGATTGCCGTGCTGATTGTTGGAGTACGAGTTGCCACCTCCGTTGCTAGTTGCATTATTGCCTCCACCCATTCCTTGCTCTGCCATACCCTGATGACGCAGCATGTGATTGGTCATCATATACTCCAGTTTGGTGCGATAAACGCACTGAGGGTAAGGACACTCAAGCTCTTTGCCCCCAATGGACCCAGGACCACCAGCATCTAATGCACCAAGACTCATTTTTCTTTTCTTGATTGCAAGAGGCTTGCAGTGGCATTCCCCACCACACTTTTCACAACCTTCTCCTTTCTGATAATGCTTGAGTCGATGGGCGCGAAGGTTATGCCTATCTGATGTACTGTACCCACAAAGATCACAAACATAAGGCTTCAGGCCTAAGTGCTTGACCATGTGCTCTTTGAGATTTTTCTTCCAGGCCGTAGAGAAACCGCAAACTCTGCACACATAGCATTTATCATTAGTGTGAATACGCATGTGTTTCTCCAGGTCACTGGATGACTCTGTGCGATAATGATCACAGAACTCACAGGCATACTTCTTTCTGGGGCAGCCGCTGCATTTGTGCACCAAGACCATTTCTTCACTCTGGAATTTAAGGCCACAAATGTGGCAGGGGTGCGGTCTTTCTACCATCTTACAAACGTACACCTGATGATAAATCAGACCTGCCTCAGATGTCTGAGTGCGACCACAAGCTCTACAACGCAAAGGGTGATTAGTATCGGAGTTGTGAACAGCTTTATGATGCGCCAGTAAGTCTGTGAACCTTGCAAATACAGCTTGACATAGTGAGCACATTGAACTTTTCAGCAAATCTGAAAAAAAATAATAATTTAAGTATGTGTTATTAGTTAATAAGATACTCTAAATGCAAATT
This sequence comes from Bulinus truncatus, assembly GCA_021962125.1. Classification (NCBI taxonomy): domain Eukaryota; kingdom Metazoa; phylum Mollusca; class Gastropoda; family Planorbidae; genus Bulinus; species Bulinus truncatus. Next base: position 31,220,932 of record JAGDYQ010000001.1, on the reverse strand, counting down.
TTACAATGGTTTTAATTAAAAGCTAGCCACCTTTCAATTAATAACAAATAATAGAAAGTTCGGTAGTTAGTTAAGGATTATAAAAAAGATAGAGAATATCATCAAATACCTTCTCCTTCTGTGAGAGAAGCTGCCTGTGCAGGCGACGACAAAAGCTTTGCCTTCTTGGGTTTTTTCTTTCTTTTCCTTGGCTGCCCATTGTCACCTGTATACACTGAAGAGTTGGGTAAAGGTACCATGGACGGTGGCCCCATAGATGATGCTGAAATGTTTTTTTATCTCAGTTATTAAAAAAAAGGAGGCAATTTTCATAATGAATTAATTCTTGAATTTAAATATTCTTTATTTTTAAAATATACAGCCCCTATGTAAAATACCAAAAAATGTGAGCGATTTCAGCAATCAAACAAACCTGTAAATGAATTATAATGTGGATAACCTCCTCCATGCTGACCTCCTGCACCCGAACTAAAGTTGGCAGCATTGGCTTGCTCCCTTAATCTTTGAAGTAAATGTACCTATCACAAAGTAAACACATTTTTTTTTAAAGAGCTAAAGTCACAGAACTTTTTTTTTATTTAATTAAAAGGGTAACATTAAACAGAACCTCTGTAATACTCAGAGCACTGGGACCCTTTCTATCCCATTCTCATTAAAAAAAAAAAAACCAGCCTCATCGCAAGAAAACAATGAAAAATTTTGAAAGTGAATGGGCTTCAAAGAATTGGAGCCCTTGATAAGCTTTATAGTCCCTGCCCTCTCACCTGCCTTCAGTAACAAAGATGCTAGAGTAAAGGGACCTATTTACTCCCTATTTAGTGGTGGGTGGCAGATAGAGAATAACATGAAAATTATTTTCGCTGCAACACACTAATCAAAATACTTAGACATCTCAGATTTCTGCTGCAGAGCAGCTAACACTTTTGTTTTTATCATGCAGGTGCAGTTTTTATAGCTGTAAACCAGAAACATGAATTCGAATAGAAATCATTTACAGTAGTATACAAGAATATCATTGCGAAACAGAGACAGAATTTGCAAGGTGACTAGATAACCAACTTTTGGTCAGGTGGCAACCTAAGATAGTTTTACATGTGGCTGCATAGAAAAATCAATTAAAAAATTTTAAATGTTCAAATTAATGTATATATTCATAGCTAAACAATACTTTAAACCATAAATTCAAACAGGAAAATTTGAACTGCATCAAACGGTGGATGAAAATAATAGCTATTTCATTCCAGTGACAGAAGTACAATATGATAAAGTTTTCAACATCTAAGTCTGAAGAGTATATGATTTCCGCTAAATAGTTTAAAAAACTAAAGTTCAAATATTTTGACAACCGATTATGTAGTGTATTAATTACATAATTTTTAAGAATATAGGAATAAATGTACTAGCAAACTTTTCATCTGCCCCTTTTTGCAACTGGTTCTTGATAAAGCAATACTATAGGGAACGGGGGATTGAGATAGAAAAATCTAAAAAATAATTATTTTGTTTAAGATAATAATAAATAATGGACCAACACATCCTTTCCTATAGCCTAGGCTTTTGCAGATAATTGTAAAAAAATTAAAGGGCTTTGTTGGACCTAAAATTGAAATTACAACAATTTAAAAAAATATACTAACCATATTCTAAAAATAAAAACCCTGAAAAAATGTAAATATTAAGTCCCTATGAAATAAAACACTAATACATGTATTGACATTGACCTTATCTTCAACACTACAATCTCCTCCGATCTGAGAAACTCCGACACAGGTCACTTCATCATTCTCGCTAATTGAGGAATTCTTGCTACTGCTGCTGCTGTCTGCCATGTTGTTGTTGTTTATGTTATTGTTGTTATATGTCATGCCAACAGGTATGAAATCTTCATTTTCTGTCTTAACTTCTGAATTGCTGAAAAATTGCATACATACATTCATTAATAAGATACTCAACTGTTAAGCAAATTAATCAAATAATAAAAAATAACATAAAATTGTGACTCATAAAAACTTTTAACTCTAAAAAAAACATTTATGAACCAAATTAAATTTTTCAGTTTTCAATAATCGAGTACAATTAAAAACATAAAAATAAGTTTAGATTTTTTAAAAATAAAAGTAAATATGTATATAGATATATAGCCTATCTGTATAAAGCATTTTAGAAAAATGGTAAAATTTTAGATGACAGGTGTTAATAATAAAATCAATGAAAAGATGAAACAAGAAATGATGGTATAAAGATGAACAATAAATTAAATTTTTTTATAGAGAACCGAGATTTGCTATGTTAAAAAGAACAAAAGAATATCCTGATAATATGCTCTAATAAATTGTCGAAAAAAAAAAAAAAACAAAATCCTCTTAATTTTTTCTAATAAATATTCCGAAAATTAAAAAATAAACATACAAATTATTTTATTAATAAAATGTAAAGAATGTCAATTAACTGGGATTCGTTTTTTTTTTTAAATAAATGGCCTTTTATGAATGACTATTAGTTTATGAGTTAATTTATATCTAAATACATCTTAGCCAATTTAAACTTAAACCTACACTGTTGACTAAAAAGCACTTACATTGTTGAAAAACTGCAGCACACAGCATGCCAAGGTTAATCTAATCAAATCTGAATGAACTTACACATTTGGTTATGATTCTGTGACATGATGATGGTGATGGTGAGGGATATTTAATCAAATTCTTCATGAGCTTACATTTGTCTATGCTGCTGCTGCATCTGTACAAGCTGAGCAGGGTTGATCTGAGCTGTCAGTCCCACACCAGGGTTCTGGGCGAAATGCAGTTTGTTGGGATGAGCGAGCTTAACACAGCTGGGGAGTTTAGTACATTGGTTGGCTCGGAGAGTATTGTATTCACATGGTATAAAACCACAGGTTAAACAAACACTACACAAAATATGGTGTAAAATCAGAATGTATCTTAAAAAAAAAAGAACCTTCAATTCTTTTTTTATTGCCTTTATCACAATTTACTCTCTTAAATTTCTATATGCCTTTTACAGCTTATACTAACTTTTGCTGATATAGTGAATGATGCTGTAGAAGCATTTAAATAGCTTGAAATAAATGCACCATACTTGTGTGTTTTCTTAATGTTACTATTAAAAAGTCAACGCAGAAAATGTCTGTAAGAGGTGCATTATGTTCGGAACGTTTCTTTATTGGAGCTAAAATTCTTTCACGTGTCCTTTATGGGAATAGGCTAAACCAGAATACCAGCTTGTACAGACAGCAGCACTTATAATCTTTATTTTTCTTTTAATTTATTTTTTTCATGTTTAAACTGCAAATGAACAGAGGAGTTAATAATTGTTATAAAGCATGCCATTGAGAGAAAAAAAAAAAAAATTAAGTCATAAAATGTTCAATGAAAAATAATATGGTTGATTAATCTGTTTTTTTTTTTGTTTTTTTTTTACCAATTATAAAGTCCAAAAAAATGTTCCATTAGTTCATTAGCATCGAGTTTGGTTTCTTCCATAATAACATTGAATTTGTCCATTACATCTTTGCGCACACAAATGGCGCCACATTCTGTATCGGACATCTCTGGAAAGTAAAATCAAACCGATTGTATGCTAATTGTGTCTTTTTTTCTTAATAATATTTTGCAATACAGATTTACACTGATCATTATTTAAATACTTAGGAAATTTCCTGTATAATTATTGCTTTCCTTTTATTTTTGTTTAACTTCATGATAAATAAAAGTATTAAAAAAATGTACTCTTTAAATTGTAACAAAAACTTTCTTCTAGTTTTACTGGCATCATTTGTTCATACTTGTTTTTCAAAAAGGTTTTCTATCTCTACATTCTCATTCATTTAACTTTTTTTTTTAAATAATAATAATGTTAGGTATTTTAGCACAGTATTTTGTAAAAATACTTTATTACAAGTGACCTTAATTTTTCACAAATGTCTTGAAACGTCATAAAAGATTAAATATGTAAGTAATATAATAAACTTTTGCCATTAGTGTCATTACAAAAAATTATTTAAGTACTTAAAATTTAATGAGATGCTAAGGAATGTTGCATGCTTATTTATTTTTGGGAAATTCTCTAAAAAACTGGTCATGGTCTCATTATTAAAACTTAAAAAAAAACTTTCTGTCTTATTTACCAATCTATAAAACTAAAAAGAGGGGAATTTGTTTCAATAAAGGCTAAGTCAGGCTAATTTTGAGGGGCGGACACATTCTTTTCAGTATTGTCATTGTCATGGTGTCTAGATCAATTGGTGGGCAAACACTTTGAAGAATGGGTCACATTGGGTTAGTAGATTTGGGTTAGTTGCTTTGAGCAACACGCGCAGAACTTGTCAACTCAAACTTCGCCAGATGCAAGACACATGGCTGAGCAACAGGGCAGATGAGATTCAGGCCTTTACTGACAGGCACGACATGAAAAATTTCTATGCTGGTCTGAAAGAAATCTTCGGCCCGACTTCAAACGGTTCGTCACCGCTGCTCAGCTTAGATGGGTCTCACCTGATTACAGAAAAGGAAAAAATTTTGCAGAGATGGGCTGAACATTTCGACAACGTGCTCAATCGCCCGTCTACCATCAGCGACGAAGCTATCCAGCTTTTACCTCAGGTCGCCACTAATACCACACTTGCTGATCCGCCCACCTTTGTTGAGATCACCACAGCAATTAGACAGCTGTCCAACGGCAAAGCGCCTGGATCAGATGCCATCCCGGCAGAAATCTATAAGGAAGGTGGCCAAGCTTTGACAAAAAAATCTCCTTCAGCTCTTCATTCTAATATGGCAAACAGAGACACTACCCCAGGACTTCAAGGATGCCTCCATCATACATCTCTACAAGAAAAAAGGAAATCGCCATGCCTGTGACAATCACCGCGGCATTTCCTTGCTATCCATACCAGGGAAAGTCCTCGCCCGACTCCTCCTCAACAGACTCAACGTACACCTGGAACAACAAGGTCTCCTGCCTGAAAGTCAGTATGGGTTCAGAAAAGAACGGGGAACAGTTGACATGGTGTTCGCTGTCAGGCAGCTCCAAGAGAAGTGTCAGGAACAGAACACTGATCTGTACTCTACTTATGTTGACCTCACCAAAGCATTTGACACCATCAGCAGAGATGGCTTATGGAAGATCATGGCTAAATACAGATGTCCCTCAAAGTTCGTCTCCATCGTGCGACAGTTTCACGATGGCATGCAGGCCAGGGTGCAGGACAACGGTGAAGCATCCCAACCATTCGCAGTCACAAATGGAGTGAAACAGGGCTGCGTCCTAGCGCCGACCCTATTCAGTCTCATGTTCTCCGCAATGCTGACAGATGCCTTCAAAGGCAGTGAGATGGGCATTGGGCTGAGATACCGCACTGATGGTGGCCTATTCAACCTCAGAAGGCTCCAAGCCAAAACAAAGGTCCTGACAGACACCACGAGAGAATTCCTATTCGCCGACGACTGCGCTCTAAACGCAGATTCAGAAACCAACATGCAACACAGCGTCGACCAATTCTCACGTGCATGCCTCAACTTTGGTCTCACCATCAGCACACAGAAAACCGAAGTGATGTACCAACCAGCCCCAGGCAAACAATACATTGACCCCAACATCCACGTTAACGGCCAGAGACTGAACACGGTGGAGAAATTCACCTACCTTGGCAGCACTCTCTCTCGTTGTGTTGTAATGGACGACGAAGTTATCGCACGAATCGCCAAAGCCAGTGCAGCCTTTGGTAGACTTCACTCCAACGTCTGGAACAGAAGAGGTATCAGCCTACCCACCAAGTTGAAGGTGTATCACGCCATCATCCTCCCAACACTACTGTACGCAAGCGAAACCTGGACAGTTTACCAGCGCCATGCCAAGAAACTCAACCACTTTCACACAACCTGCCTCAGGCGCATAATGAGGATCAGATGGCAAGACAAGATTCCCAACACTGAAGTCCTTGCAAGAGCCAACATGTCCAGCATCTACACCATACTAATGCGCTCACAGCTTCGCTGGGCAGGCCACCTCGCTCGCATGCCAGACCACCGACTGCCTCGAAAGATCTTCTACGGAGAACTGCAGCAGGGAAAGCGCTCTCGCGGAGGCCAGAAAAAGCGCTACAAGGACACGCTGAAGTCCTCTTTGAAGGCTTTCAACATGGATCCTGATTGCTGGGAGGAAGATGCCCAGGACAGAGCATTGTGGCGTCACGCTGTTCACATAGGCGCTGGGTTATATGAGGCAAATAGAACTGTTGCTGCTGAAACGCGATGCCTGGTTCGCAAAGCTCGCGCTGCCGACCACCATCTGACAGCCACCATTCCCTGTCCCCACTGTCATAGACATTTCCACGCAAGGATTGGACTAGTCAGCCATCTGCGCACACACCGACACCCACCAACCAACACTCCAACCTCTGATGACTAGATGGTCTTCATCGAATACGATGGACGAACTATATATAGATTTGACCAGCATGCCGGACCAAGAGCAGAATATGGAGAGCTGACATGAAATTATTGATTAATTAAAATTCATCAAAGGTAAATGACTAAACATCATAAACATAAAAGGCTAGTGCTGTGTTTCACTCTGAAATGAGTGCCAGGCCTTCGGATGGATTAAAAGTCTGATGGTCCATTGTTTTCCCACAACTAGTCTAGATCCCAAAATTTGAATTGATCTGGTTCCAGTTTATGTTGAAGTCATTGTTATTGTTTAATTTCATAGTCCGACATAGATACCATACTAAAGTATAACTATATTATAAGCCTAATTTAGTGCTGTGATTACAAAAAAATATTTTATTAGTTTTTTTTTTTTTTTAATATTCACATTAGTTTCTTAATATAAGACATAAGATTTTAAAATGTAATTTATTTTCAATCTTTGCTAGCCTTTTCTCTTTTTATTGGGCTAAGCTGCTTCATTTTATTTGGAATTTGGCAAGTTAAGGAAAAGTAACTCAGTTCACTCAGACAAGCCAACCAATGGTGGAGTGTTCAACCCTGACATAGATGACGTCATAAATCGCTGGGGGGTATCGAATAAAATGTGTGCTCATTCAAATATATCTTTATTTAGTGTGATATCTGATAGTATGACTGAAATAATCGTTGCCTCAAGTTACTTAAACAATCAAGTCAATAAAACAAGTTCACTTTGATGCAGAACTATTCTGCGGAATTGTTTATTTACAAAAACTACGCCTTGTCGATCTGTGAAAAATGGCCGACAGCATATTTCTGTCAGAACTGGGGGGAACGGGGGGAATCTAAAATTGTCTAGTTGTACAATATAATAAAGTTACTAGCATTGTGGGGTAGCATAAAACGTAAAAATGTTTGGCATTTATCTTACCTGTGTGTGAAATTCATGAAAAAAGATTCAGTAAAATTTCAGCGAAAAATAAAATTCCGCCAATGTACCCCCCTGTCTCTCATGCAACCATTAGATGCAGAAAGGGAGGTAATGCGGGGCAAAAAGAAGGGAGGAAACAAAACAGGAAGGCTTCAAGGAGAGGGCAGGCGGGCGAGCGCGTCTGGCTCTGCAGCGGAGAGGGGGGAGGAGGTAGACCATTTGGATTTGCCAGCGGTCGGGGAACGTCAAAATAATGATCGAATTTTTTTTTCTAGGTCAGAATATGAGATTGACGCCGCTTTTGTCACTTTTGAAAAAATACACTTCTTTTTACAGACTGTTTTTAAAATAAGATGCTTCAAAATCCTAAGCGCTTTAACTTTAAAAAAAAATTCTTTCACTTATACTAAACTTCTGAAATGAAAAACACAATTAAGAAGATTAATGAATGGGGGGAAATATTAACTCTTTTTGCATTGTCACAGCTAATTAAGTATTGTATTGTTATTTTTGAAGTTGTAGCATTTTGATGATAGAGGCTAACTCACTTCTTAAATTAAAAAAAAATGTAATTAGTTAAATTCATAAACTATTCCTGAACTAAAAGTTTGAGGCCTGTTTGTGAAAAAAAAATTCATTAAACGCCATATATTTTTAAAATGCTACTTTGTCTTTAAAATATATATATTTCTCCCATTTTTATCCCCCTTCCCTTTATTTTTCCTTTAAATGCATCATATTTATTAATTATTGTAAGTTATGCTATGGTGGAAATACGATGTGAAGACACCCCCCTCCCCCCTTCCCCCCAAGCTGTTAATACCAGTCAATTCCTGGACACTCATTAACTTTTTTTTTTTTTCAAAATACTTTTGCAGTAAAACTAAACGGAAGTTGTGAAAATCACTTAAGAAGCTTACACTAAAATGAAAAAGATAATGTGGCATTTAGTGCTTGGGGGTTAAACCTATAACATGCTAGGCATTTGACTTCCAAAGATGTTTATATTATAGTGCAAAGTTATATCCCAAAATTTTTATTCTAAGTAGTTCAAGTGTTAAAGCATATGTATTTTTAGATAACACTGTTTTTGTTTTTTTTATAATTTTTTTTTATTAGCATATTCTTGGGTTTTGGGAAAAAAAAATCCTAAATGGCAGTCATGAATATCACCAGTAGCTCTGGCTTCCTAAGTCATTGCAGCCTCTTCAAAACAAACCTTCCTCTAATTGTCTATAGGTGTTCACTATTTAGACAAGAGATAACAATCCCACTTTGCCTTCACTATTTTCCCTTTCCTATTTATCAAACTTATATCCCCATTTCAGACCTTAGGACTATTGCAGGCTAGCAGCTGACTTTATTAGTTGGAGCAATCCTGAAGATAGTAGCTAAGTGGGTGCTTGTAGGAAATAAAGCAAATTTTTAAATTTTAACTACCCTTTGACAAGTGTTTTAGGTGTGTCATATTTAGAAAACTTCCTAGTTCTTTTTAATATAAAACATCACTTCTAAATTGCTCTTTTTAGAAAAAAAAAGCCTTTTCAAGCCTATTGCTAAATCCACTAAGGGTATTTTGATCGATGCTCATTTAATATATTCTTTGCATGGTACAAAAAGCATTAAGTTTTGGTTAACATTTCTGTAGGCCAAGTAGAAAGCAACAAGCGATATAAGGGAAATAATCATCTATTCACTTTTTACTGAAACAAGAGTTCTATCTGTAATCTAGTCTGGCTTTAGTTGTTGCATCAGTTCATGATTATTAGTAAAAACAAAATACTCTGAAAAGCATTATTATTTTTTTTACAAAGAAGCAGAAATTGTAGAAAAGTTAAGAAATCAAAATATAATGTTTGCCATTTCTGAGTCAATTTGAAAAATGATTTTGTGATCAAGAAAATTTATCTAAATCAGAATTTATACAATTAAGGTCATAGAAATAAAATTTTAGGACCACACAAATATTACAGCTACCTGTATTATCTTTTTTTGGAGATTGGCAAAAACAACACACACAAATATTATTCCAGTTTTTCTAATGTACAATTTTGCTTAACATTGTAAAATAATTTACTAGCTCAGAGACCAGCAGTGACACCAAAAGTTTTAAGTCATGTGATAATAGCCCTTTATTGTCAATTATTTTAAATTGAGTAATTTCATGCAGAGAATCAATACAGAAATAGTATATTTAAACATTATACAGTATTTACAATTTTAATCAAATATTATCATACAGTTGTTTTTTTTTTCCATTGGTTATAACAATATACAGACATCTTAATTAAAGTGTAAGCAGCAATAAAATGTCAATGAGGAAAAAAAATATCTATTTTAAAAAAAAAATAGTCTCATACTTCTCATTTTGGTTGCAGCATTTTTTTTTTGGTTTTATTACTGCACGTATTACTTTCATGCACACTTATGAGTGATTTGTAGTGGAAATAAAAAGAATTAACACATTTTTAATGGTTCTTTAAATTATGTACATCAATAATGTTTTTTTTTTACTTCAATTGGCATTCGTCTGCACCAGCATATGAGAAAAAAAGTCCACAACTATCTAAGATAAGATGTAATTTAAAAAAAAAAATTTATATAAAAAATGATTTTTAGCTTGATGAAGTATGGTAGTTAAAACAAAAATTGCATGAATGCAATGCCTAGGAGAGAAAAAAAAGTTAAATTTTTAAAATAAATTATTTGAACTTTTATCAAACATAGAGTAATGAGTTAAAAAGTTCAAAGCATTATATAAAAAAATATCCACACAAAAAAAAAAAAATCAGATTTTTCTTTTACCTGAAGTGTTCAACCAGTATTGCTTGTTTCCTGGGATGATATCAGACATACACAACAAATTTGCAATGAGGTTGTGTACAAATAAATTGTTTAGCTTTTGAACGAATTCGCCATGTGAAAAAGTAATGTTAAAAAACAAAAATGTTGATAGTTGTGTGAAAGAAAGACAATTTTGTCATGCTAATAAATGATTACGGTGATTTTCTTTTTTTCTGTATAAATTAACTACAGGACAATATGTCTCAATATTTTTTCTCTTTGGTAAAGACTTGACAATGTTTCAAAATGCTCAATGTTGAAAGGGGCATTAGACAAATTAAGTTAACATATTGTGTCAAAGATTTATAAAAAAAAAGTAATCTTTAAATACATTTCCATACAAAAAATTGTGTTAAAAAAAAATCCCCAAAAAAATAAAAATAAAAGATTTGGTTTTCTTTCAGCCAACATAAAAAAAGGGTGGCTTATTTGTGTAACTGTTCATTCCCCTGCACCAAAGAACAATTCTTTCAAACTCTATGAATGCATGGACTTTTCCATCAAACTTAACAAACGAGTACCATGTTCCAGAAAATTGTTTAAGACATTAAAGCTGGCTGTGCACTGTATTAGCTACAAAATCCCATGGAATTTGATGGCTAAAGAAACACCTGAACTCTTTACCCAATAATCTTTATTTGTTTTTTACTCTCATAAGATCAATTTTTTGTATACCGTTCAATAATTTATTTGGATTCATTAATCTTAAACTCAAAGGTTTTTCTCTCTTCAAATTTACAGCATAGAATTTTGAGAATATTCTTTAAATTGTGTACAATTTTTTTTTTTAAATTGGTCTCAATTTACATAGATTAAAAAAAAAATTTCACATCATTTTAAATGTATAAATTGCATACATCAATGATCAACATATTCTAAAGTAGACTACAGTATCTGGTCAAGATAAAACATTATAATACATAATACAACAATGATTTGATCAAGAATTTGGGAGTTAAAAAAGAGTTGTTTTTTTTATTGGTATAGGCGAAGCAGGAATCAATTACATATAAAGCTCTTGCCTATCTGGCTGTGGTAATATCCGGCTTGCTTTTGTGCTACCTTTGACCAGATAGTCAAGAATTTACCCAATTTTCTGGTAGAGAAAAATATCATGGGATAGGGATTGGGAGTTTACCTAAATAGCCTTAGAGACCAGTGACTTGCCTGGTAAAATAATCCTAAATAATTGTATCATTTTATTTTAACTCAAAAAAAAAATCTATATTAACTAAAAAAAATGTTTAAATGAATATCGAAATCACATGAAGTCATTTCGACAGCAAAATTAAAAATATAAACAAACCATAAACCGAAATCCAAAAATAAGGTTAGTAATCACTTGTTTCACTGAACATAAATGTTAAAAAAAAGAAATTATAAAAAAGTAACATTTCACATATTGTAAGAAAGTATATTTTAAAAATGAAAGCACATTTTGGATTATCCAAAATTAACGCTGCAGAATCAAGTCAAAATCCTTGAGTTTGTGGCCACATCAGCCTCAGCAAAAAACTAAGTTTGATTTACATCCAGACAAATAGTGAACTACATTATCAAAAATAAAGCTCACTTCTTTCACCCTCAGATGCCCCATTTTTTGACTATTTACAATTGTTAGTCAATATTTCAAAAGCATTTAAATCAACTTAAGCATTGGTTACTATGTAAGCAAATATCAATTAAAAAAAATAAAAACAACTGGCATCAAGCTAATAGGTAGATATATCACACAGAAACCTTATTTTTTTTTTTAAATCTTTTTTTAAAAATAATCTGCGGATTAAAAATATGAGAGAAATGGATAGAAATCTGAATAAATTATTTTTGTTTAACTTGGAGTCTCGATATAAAATTATGCCAGCCAACAAAATATCATTCAGCTTAAGGGTATCATTTTTCATCTAGAGTGTTAATTGTCAAGATAAATGTAATATACAATATTTAGACCAATATTAAAAAGGAACTTTTTCACATTCACTGCACCAGGTTAAAAGACTTTTAAAAAAGATACTTTTCACATAATTGACAAAATTCAAAAGAATTGCATCTAAAAATACCATATTTGCCTTGTAAAATTAGAGATATGTTCCACAATTTCTAAAAATGCATTAGTACAAGGAGACGAGTTAAAATTAGCATAGGACAGCATAAAAAAAGTAGCAGGCATTAAAATTTTGTAATTATTTCATGATTTCCTTTGAAAGTATACAAGAATTAGTAAATAACAAATTAAAAATAGATAAAATCATTGAAAAATGCGAGGTTCAGAATGATTATTATGATTATTAACAATTTTTGTTATTAAGTGAAGGGAAATTCCCCAAATCAGATAGGGATAAATATATTACCTTCCTCTGAACGTTAAAATAACAATATGCCAAATCAAGGCCGTACCCAGGATTTTGTTTTGGGGGGGGGGGGGGCTGTGCGGAGAGTTTTATATAAGAAAAATTGGAACACAATGATAAAGAAGTATATTTTATAATAAAATTTGTTTTTTAGAATTAATTGGGGGGGGGAGGGCTGGAGCCCCCCCCCCCCGGTACGGCCTTGGGCCAAATTCATTTTAAAAAATAATAAAATTTATATTAAATCAAAAAAAAAATTTTTTTTTAAATAACATTTAGATTTCATCAAAAAATTACAATAGCAATGGAAAGTGTTGAAATGATGCAGACCATTCCTAGTGATTCAATTTTTAGAAATGACAGATATGTGAAAAAAATGAAGTAAGCCGTTTGTGCAAAATAATTTTCAGTGAATGTCCTAACATGAATTTCTCTCAACAACTTAATACCTTAATGTTTTTCCAAATACATAGAAGAGCTAAATTTCATTCTTAAATAAGAAGAAATGTACATAAACAGCGAACATTTCATAAATATGGCATAAACAAAATTCTAGTGTCATCCTTTTAACATATGATAAGGGTGCTTAATTCAATACCCTCTGTAACATGCTGCATTCTTAAAAGTACACTGTCTCCAACAGTTTTTGAACTTCACAGCTAGTATTAGCACCACAGAATGGGGCCTTGTCTATTTCCATAATACGTCATTTTGTGTAATTGTGCTGTTGTGTATCAATATTTAGGTGCATCACTATTAAAAAAAGGAAAAAACAAATGGCACCTTTTTAAGTCATTATTAGAGAGCTTTTTAAAATAGCAATGCACTTTTTTTTTAATATATAGGTTCTGTTAGTCGCTCTATATAGATTAATGGGTAGAGTTTAAAAAAATCAAAAAGAGGGGAAAAAAAAAACCTACCTTGTAATATTAAAAATGTATAATTTTTTTTGGAACCGGTGAAATAAATCTAAATAAATAAAAAATACCATTAGTTAACATTATCTGAATTTTTTTTAAAAATGTAACCAACAAAGCCAGTAACAGAGCTGGGATAAAAAAAAATATGCACTGTAAAATACATAGTTCAATGTAATTTCAACACTATGATTTCTGTGAAAAAACATACCTTGTGCCTAATGCATAGTAAAAGCACATATTACAATGCAAGTAAATACATTTTTAGTGCCACAAATTGAAAGATACAAGCGTAAAAAAAAATATAAGTAAAATGTCCATATTCGGATTTCAGCAGAAAACACAAAACTTCATTTTAATTTTCTTTCTTAAAAGTTAAACAACAATGGTCCAAAATTATGCTTAATCCTCAAAAGCTTAATCTGGACCAAGATATGTACACCCGGAAAACAAAGAAAAAAAAAACTCACTAACTGAATTATTTTATTTATGATAGTGAATGCAGAAAAACAACCTGAGAACATAAGCAAGATGAAAATGTACAGTTGTATTGATAGGCAAAAATAATATAAGATCACTGACTGAAGGAAACAGATTTGAAAAAATTTTATTTCAATATCAAAGTTAGTATTAACAGAAAATAAAGGAGCTCCCTGAGCAAAATTTTTAAAAATTGTATCAAATGTGACAGTGATTTTTTTTAAGGACGATTGTGTTCTAATTAAAAGTCATTGGCTATTATTCTTGTACCTCTAAAGAGAAGGAAGGAATGCAAGTTTGTCTCCATAAGAGATATAAACTAATTATTATCTAAGACAACAGTATTATAAGGTGTGTAAACACCACTATTTTTTTTTTACTGTAATTTATAATTGTCAAAGAAAGAGGAAGGGAAAAAATGACAAATTATTGCTAAAGATTCTTATGAAGAGAGAAATTCTAAAAATTTAAGTTTCATGTATTATTTTCATGAGTTTTCGTATGTTCCAACATTTGCCGATGATCCTCAAAGGTTTCTCCACAAAAACAGGACCATTTCAATCCAGAAGCATTCTTAATAGAATCTTCAGCTCGGTGTGGATGTTGCTCATGCTGTTGATGTTGCTGCTGTTCATGGGAATCTGACGTTGGTTGTTGAGATGAATTGATACTTTCGTGGCTTGATGGTGGAAACACATTCTGAAAGTCTGTTATGGGAGCACTACTCATGTCTACCTCAAAATCAATAGGGTTGCTGTTCAATTTCTCAAGTTTTTCCTCATGACATTTTCGGATGTGGCGCTTTAAATTGTCTGCTCTTGTAAACAAGGCCCCACAAAAACACTGATGTGTTCTCTTTTTTCTACCTGTATGTTCACCGCCGCCATCTTGTGTGGCTGGATAAATAAAAAAAAAATATTAATTGTGAAATATGGAAACAATTAATGAAAGAATAATTTAACTAAATAAATAAAAAAAGCTATAAATGTTTAAATTTCAACAGCTTTTAGTTAAATAATAATGAACATATTGGAAGATAATAATGAGGTGATGCTTTCAAACTCAAAAGATCATCTGAATATAATAAAAATATTCAAGTGAGAAAAGAAGCAAAATACAAAAAATTGTACAAAAATCATCTTCTACACTACTCTCGGCCTCACCAAATGATTTATCTATATCAGTATCTAAGGTCAATCAACTTCTCTAGCTCAAACAAATTCTTCTGTTATTTATAAAATGTCAATCTAGCTTGGTTTGTCTGAAAATCTGGTGGTCTATATGGCATAACCTTTTTTTTCAAAAAAAAAATTTTATTTAATTATTATGAGTTTTTTCATATAAATTTTTTTTTTTTTTTAACCAAAAAAAAACAAAATAACACAAACATAAAAAAACTGTATATATATTGAATGATGAAAGAGAGGGGGAACCCCCCACGACGCTTGTTTTGTTTTTTTATTAAAAAAAAAACAGTGTTTTATATAAAAAAATAAAAATTACTTTCTGTGTTTTTTCTTTTTTTTAAAAAAATAAAAAAAAAAAAAAATCTAATGCACAACATGTAACAATTAAAAAAAAAATGTATATACAGAGGACAAAGATTACTACCATGCGGAATGCACTTGTGACGTTAAGAGTGCTAAAAAAAAAAGACTTTAATTATGTAAATTAGACAAATTATTTTTGATCAAAAGTAATGTAATTAAAAAATCAACAAAAATTGTTCTAACCTTTAGATCTTTTCCCATGTTTTCCATGGGGAGCTTTACGCACATGAGGTCCTTCTAAAGGTCTATGTATAGCACTGTCAACTTTACACTCACTTGTTGCATTGAGCGCAACATTTTGTCTACCATCATCATGAGGAGGTGTTGCCAAGTTGTCTGGGAAAGGTGCTGATGCAGGGCTATAGGGCCTGTTGCCCGGCTGGCGCCGAATCTGGCTAAAAGGTGGAAGTGGTGATGAAGACTGGGTGTGCCTGGCATCCAAGTCAGCAGAATTTAGTTCCATTTTGACCCCTGGACCCATATTTTTATTTCCGGACGCTGCATAACTATCGAAGGCTCTTAAAGCATTAACCTGATTGTACTCATGATGCTGCCCTAAGTAATTTAAATTCCCATGAAAGTTTGGTGGATCTAGTTTTATCTTTTTTCTGTGCCCATCTAGAACTCCAGGCTGGATACCTCTGGGAGACTCTGACAACCGCACTTGTCCAGGAGACTGTAGATGAGGTGCATTACCCATGTTGCCCATGTTGCTCTGCTGGTGATAAGCATGGTGACCTCGTCCAGATGATTTCCTGTTGTGATTAGAATCTCTGCGAATAAAACCTAGACTCTGAGGTGAAGGAACATTTTCTCTTTCTGCCGGAGCAGCAGTACTGTAAATCAATTAGAATCTTTAAAAAGAAGAGTTCCTTCAAGTAAATTAAGTCTAATTTTTTTTTTATTTATTACTGAATGTATTTTCTGTTTTTTTTTAAGATAGTGTAAACACGCAATTTTATATTTAAGTGATTATGTTTGTTTACAAAAGAAAAAAGTCAAAAAAAAAGAAATTTTTAAACCATACAGATGAAGTGGGCACCCCATAAAAAATTGAGATTGTGAGAATAGGACTTCCATACTTTTAAAAAGTGATAACAGTCACCAATAAATCACAGTTTTTTTGTTTTAACATTTCTCAAATGAATATAAAATTGTTTGTGTCATGCCATCTAACAAAGATGGATGAATTAAACAATTTATAATAAAGCACTATTCAAGTGTAGATTATAATAAAAATTAATTTCATATAAAAAAAACTATCATGTCATTTATTTAAAATAATATTCTCTGCTTGTCATAATGAAGAAAAATCTTTGAAATAAATGAAATACACACAAAATACTTACATATGACACCTAATCATACCTGTTATACAAGGAGAAAAGATATTCCAGTAAATTATTTGCATCCAAGCAGGTGTCATGCATCGTGGTTTCAAATCTATGAAATATATCCTTCCTGACAAGTATAGCCCCATGTAGCTGCTCTGGATTTGAAGGCATGGTAGTAGCCTATGTTGTTTGGATTGAAAACTTAAATTATTATAAAATAAAAACCAAACATAAATTCACAACCGTAATATGAAACATTCTTTTGTATATCTAGAGTATTAATTCCAAAGCTGAATCTGCAATCACGCAAACCAATGCTGATTTTAGCTTAAGATAGAATGATCACCTTGTTGCAGCCATACTCAGATCAAAATGGAGGATTATTAAAAAAAAAACAAAAAAAAAACTCCGTCCCCACCCCCTTCAGAATATCAGAAGAGGCAGTTTATATTGTGACCCCTGAGACTGAGTCATTTGGTCATCAACGTTAGGGATTGAATCAGGTTTTTTTTTTTAAATAATAAATACTATTTCTGTAGGGTGGTAGAGGGGTGAATGCCAGGACACTTACTATGAAAATGGGTCAGCTGACATTTGATGGGGAAAGTAAAAGAGCCTGGACATGATAATAGCCACACAATCGCAAAGAATGGCAGTGGATAAAGAAAAAAGGTGAACTCTTCTTTATCTGGCCCCAGAGATCTGTAAAGGCTTTAAAACAGAATCTTTTACAGTTTCTGTAGATCCCAGAATAACTATCATAACATTGTAGACAACATGATATGGATAGAAATTTTTTCACTTTGATTACAAATGACTGATTTTTTTTGTAAATAACAAAAAATACTTGACTAAAAAGTAATTAGTGTATTAGATGAGGAAAGCCATAGTGGAAATTCCTAGAGGTTGAAAGGGAAATACACATTATGAAACCTTTGTTTCAATGGACTGTCACATATGACAAGATAGTGAGAGACTGGCACTCTAAGACAAAGCTGTATTACACAAGATGTTTGTACCAGGAGTCTTATCTTGCTTAGTGATAATTAAAGATAGGACATGACTATGACCAACTGGAATTGAGTGCTCAAAATGTAAGAATGTAGCCCAGAGCTGTCACCGACTTTTCTTGGTCCTTGTCATTCTCCACTAAGTGAGACCCATGTTATCAATACTAGCACCAGTTGCTATGGCATTTTCAAGCAGATTACTGTTACCATAAGGACAAGGGACCCTGAAATGAATTCAGGTTACAAACCTTCTCAGCCTATACCCTGTCAAGAGTGTTGGGTGATGATGATGAAATTTTCAGCTTAAAATGTATTGAAGATAACATTAAGCAAAAGTCTAGTGTTAAATCCTAAGATCATTGATTTACTGACAGCAAAATCTAGCCAAAAATGAATTACTTGCCAGATCTAAATCTAGCTTTAGCACTAACTTTTAAATAATTTTAGAAACTGGGTAATTGAATTGTTTATAATCAATAATGTTTATATTTGTAACAAAAATTACCATTTTTTGCATGCCTTGAACAGCGGCTGGTGTCCAACATAAACCTAGCATTTTTGTCAGATGATAATATTGTCCATATCACATGAAACAAATAGCAAAAAGCTATTATAAATCTATACACAAATAGTATTTCCAATACAAAATATCTCCAAATAGTTACTTTCGTCGAGTTTTCAATAAACAATGCAATGTAGTTAACTGTAGTGTCTACTTAAAGAAGCACTGTACAGTTTTTATTGTTTCATCAATTGACAATTCAATGTTGAAAAGCGTTAGATTGAAGATGAGTAGCTCCTACTATCCTTATCTGACTTGCCCAAGTCCATTTAAGTGGGAATTCTACTAAAAACATAACTGTGTCTAATAACTATATTTTGAAAAGATTATCTATATCATTCTCTTTTTTTAGAATGTAGATTCTAATGTTTAAATCGTATCAAAATTCTAAAACAACCATAACCTGAAATTTGCAAAGCGGAAATTGCTCTCCTGTATAGAGAGCTACGATTTAAATTTCTAACGCCGTCTAAGTAAAATAGATGCGGAGTGAACGAACTAAACGACCGTTTTATGGATATGTATCAGCAAATATTTAAAGTCGAAAGAAATATTGTTGACATTTTTCAAATGAATGTTCAATTAAATGTCCACCAATTTTCCTTAACTTTACAAATCATATGGTTTCTTAGAGATTCTCAATGCATACATGTATGTTTCTAAATTCTGGAGATAGCCATTAAAATACAACTTTCGTTTTCTCACCGGATATAACTATTGCCTGTGTATGTGTAACACATCAACACGTTCCAAATATGCCGCAAGTAGATGAGACTGCTTCTGTGCCTCTTATTGCAGTAACAGCAGCGGTTGGTGCAATTGTGTTACTCATTGTTTTGCTCTGCAGTGTATTTAAGCGCGCGAGAAGGGAAGAGCAAACTGATAACGGTATTTTAACTTCATCGAGCTTTTTAAGGATTATTTTGTCCAAATAAAACCAACAACATTACACCTACCCTCATTCCTTGTAGTTAGTCAGTGACATTTTTTATTGTATTGATACACACATTATATTTACTTTACAACATCCTAAAGACTTTATAATATGACTAAATTTTACATACTAGTGCAATACTAGAACATAAAGTTTAAATCTAAAACCTTATTTTAGTACATGATTAATATTAAATTTCATTCCACTTAATTATACTTTTATAGTCATACTCATAGGATCCCCATCTCACTGGTTTACTTGAGAGCCTTTTAACAGTAAGGAGGCTCTGCCAGGGAATACCTATTTCATAATAAACTATACTTCTTTCTAGGATGTTAACTTTTTTAGTGAACTGTAGAAGCTAAAAACAAATGGGTGAAACTCCAAATTTATGAACTGTAAATATTGTTTGTTTCCAAAGAAAGGATATTTAAAAAAAAAATTTCTTATGGAAAAATACAACCATATCCTTACCACGTATTGTTGACTTAACCTTTCTTTAATCTGTTTTCATTTTTTCCCTTTTTCATTATTTTAATTTTGAATAGACTGGCTGGCATCACTCTAGTCTACAAAATGTTTCTTTTCTGGCCTCAACAAGAAGCAGTCATGAAGTCTTGGGAAATTTGATTCTTATGTTATATATATGCCAGCCTTTTGGAAAGGACATGCTAAAGAAATGAGGAAGAGGAGATGAGGCTGGATAGGCCACACCATTTCTAAGCTTCCAGATAATATTTATACAGTAAAACCCCTCTTAACGCTGGGTATATGTTCCATCAAAGTAGAGTGTAATATGAAACTGCTCTAGACATGGTTTACTCATCATGTATATAATGAGGTTTGGGGAAAGTTTCACTTATGTCACTTGCCTCAACTTGAATGTAATTAAAAATTCTTCTTGCTTTTTCCATTATAATAGATTCGCTTAATGGTATATTGTATTCAATTTCATTGTCAATCCATGTAGATTGTCATTTTTCCATTTCCACTATTGTATTATTTCTAGAACGGGTAATTCTAGTTGCAGAGCTTGTCGTAGTTGTAGTTGTCGATGACAGTATTTTCTCTTTATTCTTAAGAATAGTCATTATTATTGAAGTTGCTTAAATTCAATGCAGCACCAATTTGAGATTGATGTTCACCAGTATCTAATCTTCTAATCACTTTCATTTTAGTTTCTAGTGAAATGCTTTTTCTTGTTGCTTTATTTTTATGTTTTTTATTATCACCCATGATAAAAATTAAAAATCATAATATTGGTCACTATTTCAATTGTTTAATTATATCAATTTATACAGTACTTACAATAGCGTCAAAAATGTTTGAAGCAATAAAAAAATATTCGTATAACACAGCAGGAAAGAAGAAACACAGATAAACTGCTTCGGATATAGGTAAGCCTAACGCTGCCCAACAGCGCTAAACCAAACAGCTTTAATTGGGGTCTTACTGTATTAGCAAAGCACACTATTTTCCAAGTAGAGTGAAAAAGAAGTGATATTTATGTTATGAGAACAAAAAACACTAATTTATGCAAAAAAAATTGTTTTCATATTTTTCAGATTCAGGAAAGAGTAAAGGAGAAAACAATCATTCAGATGAAAAATTCATTGGATCCAAAAAAGCCAAGCCTGTGCCTACAAAAAATGTTAAAAAAGCTGCTTATGTACCCTTTTCTCATCTCTGGTTGTCTTCTACGTTAAAAGGTCACAGCAGTCGCATTGTTTCATTGGACTTTAGCCCTAATGGAAAATATTTGCTGACAGCATCAGAAGGTAACACTTTACATTTTTTTAATCTCAGTTGCATGCACAAAATTTTTTTTTTTATTTATATTTATAACTCAATATTATACTTCTTATGGCTTGCCTTAGAAAAATTAGTGAACTATTACTCTCTATTACTCTAAGCCAGATCCTAACAGATTTACGGAATGTATCAACCTCTGTGCAAAATATATTACTAGATTGTAAATAATATTAAGTCAAAACTTTTTGTTTTTTAATTATTTGATTCTGGTTTTTTTTTTTTAAATTAATTTATAATAAAAGTGTGTATGTTTATTTCAAAAACTTCTGCACTGAAGAAAAAGTTGTAGAATATTTCTTGAGAATCAAATGTCCTTAATAAAACTTGTACTTCTATAAATATATATATATATGCATATACATGTAAAAGTAAAGTTCTCTTAATCCCCTAATGGCGCATCAGGGCAGATGAAGTGTGGAATACATCTGTTTCAGTAACCTCAGCATATAAAAGAATTGTGTGTTTAGCACATTGGTAACTTAAAGTCTGGTACCCATTTAAAGCTGGGTGGACTTGCAGACTTACACCAGGACCTGAAAAAGTCCTAAGGCGCTCACTGGCTCAAACCCAGGACCCCTTCTGGTCGACAGTCGATCACTCTACACAGCACTACCACTGTCCCCTTATATACATGTATATCTTTTATTTTAGCTTATATAAAAGTAAATAAACAAGCCTACCATATTTAGATTTTTTTTATCAATGAAAACTGTGATAATGTCAGCCATTTTGTGACTGAAATTTTTTTCAAATAGTTTATTAAAATAAAATTGTTTATAAAACATTATTTTTATATCATCCCGAAATTGCTAATGTAAAGGTTTGCTATTTGAACAAATATTACAAGCTCTATTTTTATTAAAATAAAGTAATGAAGCTTTTTCCTCTGTCATGATTTCATTTAGATCGTGCACTGATGCTATGGAGTGTGAAAGAATTTCAACAGAAAGATCATAAGTAAGTGTTTGTTTATCTGGATAATTTGTAGAAATTTTTTTCACTTTGTCATTTCCGTTAAATTTTTTTTATAGATATATTCGTGGAAATGTGGATTTGGATTCTGCTACTAATGTTGCCTTCAGTCCAGATTCTAGGTAATGTATTTTTCTCTTTATCTTTTACTTTACTTGGCCCTGGCAAAAGTTTTTTTTTCTTTTGTTCAGAACATCTACACAAAAAAGTGCAATTGATTTTTTTATTAAATACATATAAAAACATCACAGCTTTTTTCAAACTGTATTCTTTGTTCTTTTAGATATATTAATTCATTAGAAATTAAGGTTAGTATTATCATTGATATTTTATATGTGTTCGTAATTTTATGGTCAATTAGATTTTAAAAAGAGGTTAATGTACTTCATCGGTATCTTTTATATTTGTAACTTTTGATCAACGAAGTGATTTGTGACTATCAATTTTTATTTGCTATGTAGCATTGCTTTGCTGTAGTTTTTTTTTCTTTCATTCCAGAGCATTTGTTGGTAGTCTTGCCAATGAAAATGCTGTCAGAATCTTCAGACTGGTAAAAAAAGAAGATGGCAGTCACAGTGTGTCTATCACCGGGGCTTTAACATTTCCAAAGGTAGTGGACCGTTTAGAACAGTGGTTCTCAAAGAGCGGCTCACAAAAAAATTGTTAACAATCGGTCACTTAATTAAGAAAGAATACAATCAATTTCAGCTCTCCCCCCTTTCTTTCTATCATCCTTTTCCTCTTTCTTTACAGGTGGATCGCGTAAAAAAAAAATTTAGTTATCTTTGTGGGTCGCTGATCACTATACAGTGTGTTAAAACATGTTGAAAGAGAGTGTTGCTTAGCCTTATAAATGATTGCTTTGATTTGTCTGCAGCTAACTGTTTTTATATTATTTTCCCTCTGAGTTGTTTTGCTATGTATCCATTAGAAACACAAAACTGATATAATAGGAGTTGGAATTGCGTCCACTGGTAAATACATCATGTCATGCAGTGGTGATACTACAATTATTATTTGGGACCTGAAAGGTAATTACGTGACACATTTAGTAATTAGTTGCTAAACTATTTTCATACCATTTGTGAGCATTTGTTTTCGAAAAACATGTAGAAATTACGTACACTGTACATTAGGGTGTCCCAAAAATGCTCGAAAAAATTTTTTTTTAAAATCTTTGGTGTCTCACCCCCTGAAATGTGTCTCTTGGGTACAATGAGTGAATTGGTGAAGTTGTAGCTCATTTGAACAACATTTAGAGGTCCCCCAAGAGCTTTTAAAATTCCAGTATTAGGCCAACATAAAAATCCAGACGAATCATGGCTCAAATAATTTGCAGTTTTTGCATGCCATAGTTGAATAAAATGAAGTTTTAATATACTTATATTTATCTCATTGCTACCATTAACTAGAGTTGAAATTGTGTGATTCTTAATTAGAAAATGTAATAAATGCTAGAAAACATATAAAATACCTATTGCGCAAAATTTAAGCAATGTGCATATTTTTTGAAGATTTAATTTTTTTAAACTAAGCATGCTAAATTGTCAGGCATCATATCACCAAAAGTTGCTGCAGTGCTGGACAGAACGAACACCAGCATTAGAAAATCAACAATGATACTTGCATCCGCATTCAACGAAGCTGGTGTTCTGACATCTGACACAGTATTTTCCAAGAACACAATGCATCGTCATCGCAAGCTTTGTCGTCAACAAGCTGCAACACGTATAAAAGAAGACTATATTCCCTCAAAATCAATTGTACATTGGGATAGTAAGCTATTGTCCGATGTTACCGGACATGTTACCAACATCGGCGATCGATTACCTGTCCTGCTCTCATCACTTGTCGATGCCACTACAAAGCTTCTTGGTGTTCCCAAGTTAGCATCCGGGTCAGGAAGGGCAGCTGCTGATGCAGTATATGAACATAGCAAATCCTGGAAGTGCGAATCTATGGTCATCGGCATGTGCTTCGACACTACGGCTTCCAATACTGGAAGACTCAATGGAGCTTGCACTGTGTAAGAAGTAGCCCTGGGACGTAATTTATTATGGATGGCATGCCGTCATCACATGTTGGAAGTACTCCTTTCCGATGCATTCAATGTTTGTCTTGGACCATCCAATGGACCAGAGATTTTGTTTTTTAAGAGGTTTCGAGAAAAATGGCCAGAATTAAACCACACACCCGAAGCCAGATCCGCCCCTTTGATAATTGTGTCTGATTCGATTAAAGAATTTATCAAATGTCAACTTGAGCTCAGTCATTCACATGATGATTATTTGGAATTTCTTCTGCTTGCTGCACAAATGGTTGGGTTGGAGGTTGATGTCAGCATTCGCAGACCTGGCGCCCTACATAGAGCAAGGTGGATGGCGAAAGCAATCTATGCATTGAAAATCAAACTATTGTTTGCAGGTAACGAAACCATCTTTCAGTTAACAGCTTGAGAATTACAAGGTATTCAGCGCTTTAATCAGTTTACCATGTGTGTTTATCTTCAATCATGGTTTTCATGCAGGCTCACCGCAGATGCACCTGTGAATGATATCTTGTTGATAAAGCGTTTATACGAATATGATGATGCTGTTCTTCGATCGACTGGATTGAAAATGATGGTGCGTCACTTGTGGTACTTGAGTACGGAACTGTCGACGCTTGCGTTATTTTAAACCCTTTTGTCGGACAAAGAAAAAACTGGCCTTGTTCGGACAATGCAATCAGAACGTGGACCGCATCTCATAAAAACACTATCAAAAAGTGTTGTTGATTTGCATGCTTCTACCACATTTTTTGAAACATCCAACATTGATGCCAGTTTTCTAGATGTTCCTGTTGAAGCCTGGTCAGATACACCATCTTTTAAAGTTGCAGCAGATTTTGTAAAGAATCTGGCCTGAATCAATGACTCTGCAGAGCGAAGTGTAGCATTGATACAAAATTTCAATGACAGTATCACCAAGAATGAAGAACAAAGACAATTTTTGCTCCAAGTGGTTGAAAAACATCGGAAAAATTTTGCAGAGTGTAATCGTGAACAGCTGGCTAAAATTTAAATTTAAAGAAGTTTTTTAAATTTTTGTCTACCCTACAGTACAAAGTACAAAATAAATAGCAGGAATGCTTATTTGCATTGCTTATTATTGTTATTTTTCAAGCAGATTGACATTGATTCAAGAATTAACTTGACAAAATGAATAAAACTTTGTTTTTTATAATTTTTTACTTAAATTTCAAATTTAAAAATATAAACCATTCAAGATTTATATATTTTGTTTCATTTAATATTATAAACAATACTAAGCATCAATTTGTTACTTAATATATCAGTTTCGCATATAATGCAACATTAACACTGTATTAGATTTGACCGCGAATGATTTTACACCAAAATCTGGAACTTTAAACCTCTTGGGGGACCTCTAAACATTGTCCAAATGAGCTGAAATTTTGCAGGTTAACTACTGTTACCATACAGACATATTCTGTGGGGTGAGACATCAACATTTCAAAACTTCATTTTTTTGGGACACCCTACTGTACATGCACCACTAATTTTGTTGGAATAAAAAAAAAGTTTAAATTGTTGTTTCCCTTTATTTAGGCCTTTTCAAAATCTAAATAATAAACTTTATATGGTCATTATTAAACTGCATTTAATTAATACATGTAGTGGTAAATTAGTAGCAATTTTAAGCATACAAAACTGACAAAACATTCAAAATTTACTTTATTCTTTTTATGGAAGTTTGCTAGTGTATATATCAGAACTTTACTTTTAAAAGCAATATTCTACTCTACATACATATTACAGTGTATAAGGAATGATCTTGCCCTCAAACTGTACCGTAAAACCCTGACAAATTATAATATTAAAATTTACTGTAAAAATGAATTATGTATAATCTTAGACCTTAGCTGACTTACATATGTAGAAATAAAAGATTCAGTGTATTTATATTAAATGGCTGACTATTAGAAAATTTAACTAGCTTTCAAAAAACACAAGAAAAAATGAATCTTTTCCCCCATTTTTACAATTCTTATTCTTTTTTTTAATGGTGTTTCTTGAAACTAACATAACATAGCTTGAAAATGGTAACTTACAATTCATTCTTTTTTTAGGTGAAGTTTTGGCAACAATCGACACACATCAGATGTCTAATTCTTGTGGTAGAGTCTCACCATGTGGTAGATTTGTAGCATCTTCAGGTACTAATTTATTGGATTGTCATTAAAAAAATGTTGACGCTTTTATTTCTTTACAAATTAAGGCATTTTAAATGATTAATTACTTTTATGTAACAGTTATGATTATAAAAAAAATGGGAAAAAAATACCATTCAGTAATAAATTTCCTGAATTTTTTCATTGCCCTGAAATGTAATTTGTTTATTTAAAACCTTATATTCATGTTATTTGTTTATGTAGGATTTACTCCAGATGTAAAAGTTTGGGAAGTTTTGTTTGATAAAAGTGGAACTTTTAAAGAGGTGAAAAGAGCGTTTGAGTTGAAAGGCCATAGTGCTGCTGTTTACAGTTTTGATTTTAACATGGATGCCAGGCGGTGAGAATTTTGAAAATTTCCACATTGTCTTACAGAAAGAAAATTAGATTATCATTTACCTAGAAATTTTATTTCATTAAAATAAAATATGTGTTTTTTTCTTTCTAACATTTTTAAAAATTACATTGAAAAATAGATGATAAATAATATCAATAAATGTTTTTGTCATTTCTGTTATTTAAGTGCATATTGTAAAGAGCATAAAAATGTGCATATAACTTAATGGCTGAAAATGTTTGTTACATTTCAGCATGGCATCAGTTTCTAAAGATGGCACTTGGAAATTCTGGGATACTGATGGTAGTTTTACATTTATTTTTATGATAGATGTATTAACATTTTCTGCTGTTTTTTTTCAGCTTTCTACTTTACATCAGGGCTACCAAATAGTTAAAATAGTGACAAAGAATTTCAGCAAAAGTCGAAGTTCAAATAGTTACATAACTTTTCTGTCGGGCATTTGGTACAGTGACATAGTTCTTGCGTAACACTAGCCAAAGATCTGTCCTTGCAGGGCCAATTTATCTCAAAAGGAATAGTTTAGTCTTATGACATGATGTATCAATAAGGTCATAATAATACTTTGATAGTGATGATTTATGAAATGGTACTAAAACAGACTTTAATCTGAAATTATTTTGAAAATGTGTCAAATAAAAACTCATCACTTCTTGGTCTCAGTAGAATCTTCTTAACGTCATAAAAAAACTATTAATATTACAGAAATCCTTTAGGTATATTAGTCTGAGCTTCTGTTATTAAAAAAAAATTTGGGTTGTATTTTTTTTCTGTCTTGTCTGTGAGTGTTTATTCACAATGGAATGTCATTATAACAAATGCCACTGTAGCGAATTTTTCAGTATTGAAAAAAAATTTGGGTTCCTCTCCCTTCCGTTATATATTCGCTGGAAGGGATGTGGGGGAGCTACATAATAAGCACAACAAGATACCAAATTGACATTTACTAAACCTGAGCAGTGTGTTGCATGCTTTGGGGGGGTGGGGGGGGGGGGGGAAACAAACTTTAAAATTACAGATAGCACTCTAACCAAGTCATATGCTGTATGGGAAGTGTTTGTTCATAGTGATGTGATAACTCACTGTTCATTTTCTCTAAAATGTTGTTTTGGGGTAGAGGCTTGACAGAAACTAACAATAGTTTTTGCAAAGATGATAAGTAACAGTATAGTTTAATTAGTGATCTTTTTGTTTGGGTTAGCAAATCTATCTATCGTACTTTGCTCAAGATGGTATTTAAATATTTAATCAGAAATACTCAAAAGAGAAGAATAGAAACCAGTATTTGAAATACAGATGAGAATGACTTTTAAATTTATACAGCATTTTTGATAGATGTACAAATATGCAAAAAAAACTCAAAAAAGCACTAACTTCCTTGTTTAATTTCATATTTATGCAAATTTTACTGTATAATTGAACATTAAAAAAATAGTTTGGGATGGTTTTTGTGAATTTACTTAAATATGTTAGCGTTCATACCTATAATAAACACAATTTAATAAAAAGAAAGAAAGAAAAATGCATACCCAATTTTCAATTTAACTGAATTTCAGTATAATGAACATATTAAGAGTACCTGTCAATTTCGTTATCGCCACATTTCACTGAATATCACTTAAAAAGATAATAAATCTATGTAATTCAATTAATTAATTTCTCATAAAGCAATTTACTTAAAGCCTTACTTATTTCCTCTCTAGTCAGATATGATCTGAATCAAGATCCGAAACTTCTCAAAACTGGCTCAGTCATTTTCTCAGGCCCATCATTCATTGCCTTATCACCTTGCAGTCATACAGCAGCAATAGGAAATGGCACTAGCATTGCTTTCTGGGATACTGAAACTGGAAAGGAGCAAGAAACAATGAGAGATGTTCACCCAGGTTGTCAAAGACATTGTTTGCAATTATTTTATTACTATTTATTTTGTTAAAACATGTTTAGTTTTGTTTAATAAAAAAATAACAAATAAGGGTATTATTGAAAAATATGAAATTGGTGGTTAATCAAACTTATGCACAAGTTCTAAGAGTAAAGTTCTGAACACTTTTTCAACTTTTTATCCACAAGATCTTATACGCTATTATTGAAGAAAATTAAATAAGTTCTAAACATTTTGTTTTTGTAAACAAACAAATTACAAAAAAATAACACTTTTTGGTAATTGTAACTATTGTTAACATAACTGAATGAGTTTCTTTTACATTGACATTGCAGGAAAAACATGATTTACTATTTGTTACTATTAAAAGCCTTTCAAAGGCATGCCTTTATTTTCCATTTATATATATAAAAACTAACAGAGACCTTTTTTTTTGTCTTCTTAGAACCAATGACTGCTTTGAGTTTTGATATTAGTGGCAGATATCTGGTCTCGTCAGGAGGCAAACATGTCCAGGTCTTGCATAATGTCCCTGGTTACAAATCCACCATTGCAGAGTTAGAAGAGAAGCTGAAATCGGCTTCTGGTCCTGGGATGAAAGAGCGCCTCAAGGACCAGCTGGCAGCAGCCAGGTAGACACTCCTTATTTGTAGAGAAACCAAGATTTTGTAAATTTAAAAAAAAAAAGTTTAATAAAATCAAAATCTGTTTTCACTCTGTACTAAAAAAAAATGGATTCTATTTTTTTCACAGGGAATCTTTACACTCAATCCTTTCTGGTGGCAGTAAATTGAGTGAGAGCAAAGATTAAATACCAGACACTGCAGTGAGAGAGGTTGTTACAGTAATGTTACATTATTTTAATAAAACTGCTTAGTAATGAAATAAACCCCCACCCCGCCCTTTTTTTTTTATGATGAAGGAAATGAAGTTCAGGAATCATGTTGTCTTGATGTGACATTGTCATCGTTAAATTTGTAAAGCCTGTGTGTCTGTCTGAAACGAGAGATTTATCTGATAAAGCTCTCACTGTTTTAATATATATTTTTTTTATTCTCCCATTCAATCCCTAAAATTGTACCAGTTTGCGTAACTGGAAGATAGGCAGCCTTCCATTTCAGTAATAACCATGTGTCAGAGACCTTATGAGTCTTCATGATATTTTTTTTTTCTGTTTGTTGGTCTTCATTGTTAAAGAGTAATTTTCTGCTTCTAATTACAATTAATGTCTAACATAATTTAGGTGTATTCTTCTGACCTTTTTTGTTTAATTGGATAAACAAATGGGGTTCTTTTTTTTTTAAACTGTAATACATGTAACTGCTAAACGTAAATTTTTTTTAAACATAGAAATTGTATTTATGGATTAGCCCTTGATTTCTGTTATTGCATTTTCACCCTAAATAATGGATATCATAATGATTTTTAAAAGTCCTGAAATAAAATATTTATAATCTCAGACAGATATATTTTTATCACACTTCCTTGTTCACTATTTTATTGTTGATGTCATATTTATCATGGAACTACATGTATTCTTTATTGATTTATTCTGCATAAAGTATTGGTAAATCATCTGGCATGTTTTCTTTTAAATTCATTTTGTAAGATGTAACTGATGAGTGTTTGTGTGTTGTTTACCATACAGTGTTTGCTGTTATTTCCTCTAAAAGCTCATCAAAAAAAAAATTTTCTTAGCTTACTCAAAAGGTATTCTGCAGTCTTAAGGAAAATGAAACCAAATCACACAGACATAAATGTAAAAAAACGTTTTTTTTTTTCAAGACAATATATTTAAATTAAAAATATTTCATTGTGATTTACATGTGTTTATTTAAAAAATGTTCATGCAAATGTACAAAACTTTTATGTGAAAAGCAAACAACACATTTACATCGAAACTAAACAATTGTTTTAAAATAAAGACTGCTGCCTGAATCACTTCTGTACAGGTCACCTGTATATTCTACATTGACTGTGTGTGTCAAGAACATGAAACAAGTTAATTGAATTACAATTCTAAGTGTCATAATTATCTTGCTGGTTATTTGAGAAATAAAAAATTCGGTTCAATATCACAGATATAGCTAAGTGACTACTGTGAAAAAAAAAAGATCAAGCTGTCTACAAAAAAAAAAAATCAACTTTAATTTCATTACACTATCGTGTTCTATTGATGCTAAATAATTTCATTACACTATCATGTTCTATTGATGCTAAATAGAGCTATGAATACATCAGCAGTTTTAGCAAAAAAACATCAACAGCTTCAATTATATTTAAAATCATCACAATGAAAAATTATAAATACATCTCACAAATGAAGTTTTCAAACACCACCACGCTCCAAAATGTGTTTGTAATGTGGGAAAACTTGATGAAATTTTTTATGTTGAGAAACGATATTTACTGGTAGCTCATAAGGGTCAAAGATTTACAAAAAATGACATTTTTTCAATATTTTGGTATACAATTATGTTCAAAATAGTCTCTGCTATGCTAAAACAGTGGTATATTAATTAATTTAGGTCATCATACGTGGTTTCTAAGTACGCCTTCATTGCTACAGCCTGAAGTGTTGACTTATTGCGACAGAGAAAGTCATGGCGATGTTTCTCATCAGAAAATGCTTCTGCTCCTCTTGAAAGTACATTGCGACAATAGCATCAAATACAACTTTCACCGGACTACAACCCTTATTATTACAAATGCAAATAAAGCATTTGATTTCTGAACAAACATAAACCAATATTTAAATATACTCAATTTCACTACTCACTGAGACATAATCTACAAAGAATGTCAACAAAAAAAGATGCATTTATTTTGCAAAAAGCTTAAACTATGCCAAACTTTGAGGATATTGGGGTTACCATTAACATTTTTTAATGAAATAAAATTTTTTACAATTTTCTTTGTAAAATTAACAAAATTAGGGGTTGGAATGGTGAACATGATGAAATTTTTTTTTTTGCTTTTTGTTGAGTGGCACCCTAATATACCGTCAAATTCAAGACTTCTTAAACAATTAACACTTGAAACAGCAGCAATTTACATTAGTTTAAAAAATTAACACATGGGACAGTATCAAACTGTGATGACTAACTACATGCATTGTGGAAGCTATTATAAGTGACTCTAAGCAAAAGGATGCTAATATAATGTCTGGCATTGTACTGCAACAGTTGCATTCCTTCCAATAAACATATAATCTATTAAATGCTGATACATTTACATAAAAAATAGCAAAAATTCCAATAAAACTAATAACAAAAAAAATTATTGGAAAAAAAAAGTTTTTCTTGTAATTTTTAACTTATTTATGAGAATAAACACCAACACATTTCTGGACATAAACTGATTTTCCAATCAGGATCTTTCGAAGGAAACTTTTGTCCTTAAATACTTAAATACTTCAGTCAATTGTAATAGCCATAATAAAACAAACTTTCTCCCCCCCTTCCCAAGCTTAGTTACATATGAATTAAAATATTAATATATGCATATCTGATACCCAATTGGTAGTGCATGTTTGGT
Organism: Bulinus truncatus; assembly: GCA_021962125.1. Taxonomy (NCBI): domain Eukaryota; kingdom Metazoa; phylum Mollusca; class Gastropoda; family Planorbidae; genus Bulinus; species Bulinus truncatus. The sequence goes on along the minus strand of JAGDYQ010000001.1, from coordinate 31,188,791 downwards.
CATAAATAAGATACATTATCTCATTTCGAAGACTACATTATAAATGAACATAAATACATGTACAAGTATAATTTAAAAAAAAAACTTAAATTTGCCAAGGATATTTGTTGAGGATGTGCTATACCTGGCCAATAAAAAAAATAAACAAGACAATATATACAAAAATAAAATATTGCTATTGGTTTCTTTCTTTGTGTAAGAAACTTCAATTGACCTATCATCTTTAAAATAAAAAAAATAAAGCATGCTGTATGCAAATAAAAACAAACATCATATTCATATATATTAATGAAATTTACAAGGTGAAGGCCACTAATGCATAATTTTTTTTTTAAAGTGTACTGAGATTAAAAAAACATGTGTCACTGAGATTAAAAAAACTTATGATTCAAACACACAAAATTTGTTTTAGCATCACAAACTTTTTCTAAGTTCATTACAGCTCAAGCAAAAATTGTTTAACATCTCGTCCCATCTTATGGGAATTTTATTTTTATTCACATTATTTTTGATAGCAGAATTAAAAAAAAAAAAAGGACCACAGAAGATGCTAAACTTAATAAGTAAAACTACTCCTGAGAGACTAAGTACACATTGAAAAGTGTAATTCTACAGCAGTATGTCTCCAAAATAGTATTTTCCTTAATCAAAGTCAAATAAAAGCTGCCATTAAAAGCAGAAGAGCATAAAAATATATTTTTAAATGGCACACTATTTTTATTTTTTTTTGTAAATCTTCCTTTATATAGTGGACTTTAAAACATGATAGCGTTTCAATGACATACGAACTGATCCCAGCTCTCTATCCACTCTGTCGAGCTCAGCTTCTAACTTGTCCTTTTCCCCACGATGACCTTGGGCTGGCAACTTGTTCAAGGCAGATTCATACTATTAAAAAAGAACGGCAATAATTATTTGATAGTCTGAGACGTGCAGTCAGACAATATTTTTTGTTCTTAATGTTTGAAAAAAGTAAAGGAAATAGTGCTGGAAGAATTTATTTCTATCAAAATGCCATGTGTGCCTTTCATGCAAGAATATCTGAGTGTTTAAAATGTAAAGTTCCCTTAACCCTAAAGATATCATCTGCAATGTTCCCTCTAAGCTGAGCGCGTGAGCGATCACTCACACGAATTCAGAGCGTCGTTCATACTACACGTACGATCACTCACTCCGACGGACGACATCGCTTAAATCGCTCACGAATTTCGGCCTCAAACAAAAATGTCGCTGAGAGACAATAATTTCTTGCTCACTTCATACCACACCTTAGAGGGAACGTTGATCATCTGTGCAAAAAAAAATGTGTCAAATTCATCTGTTTCTGTAACCTTGGCATTTAAAGGGATGATTAGCACAACGCCCAGCCTCTTTTACTTTCCCAAATAAAGTCAGCCACCCATTTAAAGCTGGGTGAACTTTAAAACAACTTTCATCAAGAACTGGAAAAATTCCCCTGGTTCTCACTGAGGACTGAACCCAGGGCTCTCAGGTCAAAAGTCTAGCGCTCTACACTGCTCAGCCATCTGACACTGAGTGCTTAAAAAAAGTTAACTAATATGCTTCCTCTGGGAAAAAATTATAGCCAAAGAAAAATAATACCAGTTGTTTAATATTCCTAGATTAATAAGATAAAAATTATACTTAGTTATGTTTATAAAATATAAGGATAGTGTTACTATTTGAAAGAAACCACTGTGTTACATGTATTATTATGTTGATGTTTCGGTTAGCCTAACTCAATTTTTTTTTTATTTGAGAAAAAAATTTAAGTTGCTCTGATAGGTTTGAAATAGGCCCATTATCACCCAGTAATGGTTTTTAAATTGTGAATCAAGAAAATGGTTTCCAAATATTTTTTGAAAGCAAAATACTCCTCACAAGCTAGTGACAATTTAGGGACAATTACTTTTATTATTTATTCATTTTTTGCATAATTTGTCAATGAATGTAAGTAAATACTCCAAGTGAATTGTGCAATATTTGTGATTCATCAATCCAAAGCCCTGCTTTGCAATGGAACTAACAAGCTTAGTTACAAGCGAGAAGTTTTTGAGTTACCTTTCTTTTTTCCTGACACAATTCATCATATTTTCTTTCTAAATGTTCAATGTTCTGTAATCTTTCCTTGATGATCATCTCTCTGGTCTGTGTGGAAAGAAGAAAAAAATAAATAAATTGCTGAACTTGAACTGCTGCAATATAATGAAAATAAGATTCATGACCAAAATATATGACAAAATACATGTATAGATGTATTAATCAAGAAGAAAAATTAAAGATATAAAAAGAAACTGGTCAATTTTTTAAAAAACATTTTTTAGCTTTAAATGTAACTGTGAACTATCTATTAATAACGGACATTTTTTTTTTTTTGCAATGAAATATGTTATCAAAATAAGCATGTCTAATAAAATAATATTATTAGGTAAGATTTATTTTTTTTAAAAATTGGATTTAAAAAAAGGGAGTTTAAAAAAAAAATGGATCTAATTACAGAATTGAGAGCAGCCAGTTTCCCAGTGATAGAATCCTGCTTAGAAGGGGCGGCCATTGATGTATACACATCCTCCCAAGCTGGCCTGGAAACAATCTCTCCTGATTTCACTTTGTCCACTGCCTGATCACCGCTGAAGCCATTTTCATTGCTAGATGATTCTGTAATTAAGTAACATTTTGACACAAACATATAAAACATTCAAGGGCTCATTTTATAACTGCCAGGTAAATATTTTTGAATTCACTAATAGCATAACAATAAGTACATGGGTAATAATATTTATGCTAGTTTGCCGGCTTAATTAGAACAATTTCAATACATTTCGGTAATTATAGGGCAATAGGGTGACCCTTTATAATATCTCCAAGTGACCCCTGACCCCAATACGTTTTAAATGGACTTTAAGACCTATTATGAGTACCAGTGATATAATATGTTCAAAATTAAATAATGAATTATATTATATTCATGACTGAGCTTAATCACATAAATTTTAAGTGTATCTCTTTGATTTTCAAACACATACAAGTACTTCAAATTAAAAAGAGTTCTGCTTAAAATAACTATTCCAATGCTAAATGAAGAGAGCTAAACTGAGGTCAGATTAGTCAACTCCAATTTGAAAATCCTCACATTCCAGTTTTACTATTCTCTAACTGAATTTAAAATATTTAAAAGAAAACAAACTTTTCACCGACGGACTACTTCGAACTTTAGACTCTCTCTGCACCCTTTCTCCTCCTTTCTGTATCTCCTTAGAAATGTTTCCTCCTCTTGATGGGGTACGAGGAGCTTGTTCATCTGCAGGTTTACATGGTCGACTGTGAGATGAAAGTTTTGTCTGCTGATCGTGAGGAGAACTATGTCCATTGCTGATAGCATTAGCTGATAAAAAACCTTCAAGAATATTTTATATCTTGGATATTAAGCATCCGCTAAGTGATTTCATCTAACAGCATTCAAATAATATATTTTGATGTATTATATTATTTTAAATTAATAAATGTTCAAAATTCTGTCCAAATAAACAGTTATGTGATACATAATTGTAAAAATGTATGATGACAAAAACTAACCACTTTTTCTAGGCGACACTTCACTGCCATAAAATTTTTTCTGTAATTTGGGTGTAAAGTCCTGAGTACTAAATGACTTCTGCAAATTTCTCAGTTCTCTCTCCGCCCTCAAGATTGGAGACCTGATGAAGTCTATGTTGCTTTCTGAATCTGGCGATGTGTTGTTATACTGGGACCTGCATGTAATAAATACATCAGACATTAAAAAAAAAGTTTCTAGTTGTTTATACATGATGCTGTGATTTATTTTAGTGCAAGCTTCACGAACATGGTTGCACATTTAAAGAAAGAGGATCATCTAAAAATACGTTTGTCATGACGTGTCAAGGTCATGTTTTTTTTTTAACTATATATTATAAGAAATAAAGCTTTTTTGTATTTTTTTACTTATTGCTAGACATTAATTGCTTCTTAAATTTGTTATCAAATTTTATTTTTCAATTCTGTAACTAATAAATGCCTCTAGGGCAGAGGTTTTCAACCTGTGGTCCGCGGACCCCTAGGGGTCCGTGGGGAGCTTCAAAGGGGTCCGTGGGCAAGTCAAGGAAAGTAGTGATTTTTCTTGTATAAAGTATTGCTTGGTTTAGTTGATTGGTTAGCTTTTAGCTAAAGAAAAAAAAAAACTAGCTATGTCAATGTTTCAGGCACAGACAACAATGTGTAGAATTGAAAACTTCGCTGGTATTTCATTATATACTGCATGTACTTGTGCAGTGAGTTTTTGAGTCATTCATCTTGGCAATATTTCTTACTTACTGAGCCTAGATCTAAATCTAAGCCTAGATTGGCCTAGAAATAATCTTAGACAAAAGTTTTTGATATCAAATTGCTGGTATACACTTTGCATTTTATTTTAAAATGAAACCCACAGATTGTTTCGGTTGGAAGTAGATTTTTCGTAAATTTTTAAAATGAAAATAGGCCACAGCGATAATTATAATAGGGACTTTTCGCTAACGCATCAATGAAACGGTGCGAAATTCTAGCAATGAACCTGATGCCTATTATGCTGTTCTGTTGTCATGTGACTTGCAAATGTGACAAATACTTTTTAAAATGTTGGTAAAGAACTCAAAATATATGATGATATTTGTTTTATTATAGTCATCGATTTAATTTTAAAATGTGAGTTTTCGTCATCAGCCTTCTTTAACACAGTCTCTACTCTGAAACATTGTCTCCAATTTTTTTCCCTGTGAGATCTGAGTCAACGGGACTAAACTGTTGTTGGTCATTTGTTTAGCAATATTTGTATAAATAAACTGTCCAAGGCTAGTAGCATGGAGAAATTTGTGAAGATGATAACTGACCAGAACCTGGAAGATTCTGATGATCAATTAGCCAAAGACAAACGAAAAAGAAAACGGCGCAAGTATAATCCAAAATACATATCATTCGGCACAAGTATAATCCAGAATATATATCATTCGGCGCAAGTATAATCCAGGATATATGTCATTCGGCGCAAGTATAATCCAGAATATATATCATTTGGCTTCACCGCAGTGGGGACAGATGCTGACCAACCTCTTTTTTTTTACATGTTTTGCGGGTAACTTAGGCTAGGCCGAGCGTTTAGCAGAATTTAAGAAGATTGCATCGGCAAACTTAAGACATTCTGGCCAAACCTGAGGTATGAAAAGTTGAGGCCAGGGCAGCTTGGGCAATGGGGGTCCGCCACCCGAGCTTGGAATGTCTGTGGGGTCCGCGGCATAAAAAAGGTTGAAAACCTCTGCTCTAGGGAATGGGGTTTCAGGATGCCAATCTAACTGTCACAAAGCATTTAAATGGGGATTCCCCATAGTGCATGTATTGAACATGTAAAAATGTGTGTATCAGGAATATTTTCTGAAATTATTTGTTTACAATGGTACCTCAGGTAAACTTATTTCATTCCAAACTCAGACCATAACCTGAATCATTTAAATCAATGAAATAAAGACAATCTTATCTGATTAATATCCGTTTGTTTACCTGACAAAAAGCAAAGAATATTAGTACTTCAGGTTATAACAACAGGTTATAAGAGAAAGAAAACAACCAAATAAATTAAATATAAAAAAAAAAACATTTAGTCAATCTTATTTTCTGACAGCTGACTAGGAATCTGCATTGAGAAAATATCAAGGGAAATTTGCCCCTTCCTTTACTCAAAAAATCTTTCAGTAGTGTGCCATGGTCATCAGGTTTACTGCTATGTTAGCAACAAGTTTATTTAAATAATTGTTCCCAATGAAAGATCTCGACTTTTGCAGATTTCTGTATTCCTGGCAGATGATGCGGTCACTAGCTCATCATCATCAGACAAATGATTCCCCTTTAATGTCTGTAGCTTTACTGTGCAGCCTTCATTTGTAGTGTATGCGACCATCTGTCTACAACATTTCACCCCACTCTCTCTACCTTCATTAGAGGCACTGTTTGTTACCAGTTTAAAAAGTTTTGTGGCTGTTTGTAACCCTAACAGTTCATGATCTGGAGCTTTTGTAACAAGAGACGTTCTACAGTATATCGGTAAAGGAACTTATTGCAACTATTATAAAGGACTATTTTTATTTTGTAGACTGTATTGTGTATTTTAAAAGCATCTCCATAACACTCCCACCACTCTCAGCAAAGTGAATGTCAATAATATAAAACAAAAGATCTTAAAACATATAGTTAAATACATTATTGAAACTTGCAAGGTGAAGGCCATCAGTTTTATAGCAGGCACATTTCTACCTGAATATAAGGTTTCTTTGTTTTTGAAATATGTATATATTTATTGTTTGAAAACACAAAAAAAAATGTGTAAAATTCTTCTTATATTAGTAAATTTTAATTTCCAGGAATAAATTACTGTTCATTAACAGTTTTGATTATTAAAGACAGTAAATAAATATTAATTTTTGATAAGAGTAATAAAAAAACACACCTATCAGCGGATCTGGCTCTGGATTTCACAGGGCTGCTGTATGTAGATCGACTGCGTTCAAATCCAGAGGTAGGGCTGTAAGCTTCCTCATAACTTGTTTTTACTACCTGATTACTGTGATACAAGCAAGTCCAAAAATGAAATTAAATGGAAGTAAAAAAGTAATGCTGAAAATATATGTGATTCTAATTTTTTTAATTTAAAAAATGGAAATTAGAAACTGTGTTTTCTTGTAAATGTATTTGAAAAAAAAATTAAAAGAACCTTTCCTTCTTCTAGTAGCAGAAATAAAAACATATTTAACAATTTAAATTATGTACCTGCAAGCGATGGCTCTTTCATGTTTCAAAATATCATTGTCATGTTTAAGTTGTTTTACCTCGAGCTCAAGTCTAGACAACTTGCTGTAAATGTAAATTGTATTCAAATTTAAAAAGAAAAATGGTGAAATAAACTTAAAATATATTAGGTTATACTAACTGTCAATAGCTTCTGAAAAAAATGGGCTACAACACTGGCTAATGAATTTAATTAAATTCCTAAACCATAATTTATTTATTACATTTTACATTTCTTCCAACATACAATTTAAAAAATTCAATAGGAGACAGAAAGAACCATTCCTAAAGACTTTGTAATTACCGCAAAATAAAAATTTTGCAATACTTACTGCTTTCTGACTGAGCATGTCAAATAGTCTTTAAATATCTATTTTATCATTTATATAAGACTAGTGTTTTCACATATCGAACATATTTCTTGTGCACCTTACCTATTAGCATCCATGAGCTCAGATCTTGAAGTGAACAGCTTCTCTTCAGTAGCTGACAAAGATTCCTAATTGGACAAAATGGTAAAATACATGAATCAATATTTAAAGAGAGTAAACAATAATAAAGAAGTATTTTTTAAATGTGTAGAGGAGACAAAAAAAAAATACTTTGTTAATAGATAATTATCAGTATTAATCCATTGGTCATGGGAGGGGAAACTTTTTTTTAACCGCCGGTCACAATGAGTTCTTTGGACAGTAGGTGGAAGAATTATTTGTATGAACTAATATAAATTAAACATTAAAATCATCAAATTAAAGTTATTGGAGCAGAGGTCCGAAGCAAATAGTCAAATGGGCTAGCTTCGCCAGCAGGATGTAGTTTTTCATCCCCTGTATCTTAGTCTAATTTTATAATCTGTCATAAATGACAAACAATTAAAGTAAACAAAAAGTAAATAAGTAATAATAAAAGGCATCACCTTGAGTAAAGCGTGATCTTTCTCCAATGCTTCATATTTGTCCACCAGCTGCCGAATAAGAGAGAATGAATATTTATTCCAAGATAACTATTAATGAAAAACTTAAAATAACATCCCCCAAATTTTTTCTCCTGTTATTTATTAATTTCTCAAAAAAAAAAAAAAATAATTTGCAAATGGTTTTAAGTATTCTCAAAACTGGATCAAAGATCGAGTTAATTTTTTAAAAATAATCTGTGAACCATTTATATTTAAATTAGAATGTACAGTCATAATTCTTGTCTAATAAACCATTAGTTTCGAGGATCTAAATTTCCCAGACCAAAAGTATTCTATAAAACTTGGTTAATATTCATTGGGTCACGACTTGATACAAAGTTATTTATGTATAAAATAAAATGGCTTCAATTTGGAAAAGTTATATACAGCTTGTTAAGTAATTCAAGACTAATGTATTAAGCTATTTATAAGCCTACCCTCTGTATTGTAATTTTAGCATTATGAAGAGATTCTGACAATTCTTTCTCTTTCTGTAAACAAAAAAAAAAAAGAGTGCTGAATGTAAATAGCGCTATTGAAATTACTTTTACAACACATCTACTTATACATGTACATGTATCTTTATACAATGAACAACATCCGATTTTTAGGGATCAAACAGAGAAACAATAAAAAAAAAAGAACCTTGTATGACATTTGCAAAGCTTCTATTGTTTTTTTGTGCTTTATTTCAGTTTCTGATGCAAGAGCTTCTTTCTCTTTAGCAAATTCTGTCACTTCCTCCAGCCGAGTTTTTAGACTCAGTACTTGGGACTGTGATGTGTCAAATCTTTCAGCGTAGTCTGACTGGATAAGAAACAAGCAACAGGAGTTTTTTGTTTGCAAAGTTTAGAACTGACTATCTTTTTATGGAATAGGATTTTATGAAGAGATACTTAAGCCATTGATAATAAATTTTTAACATTATTCATTTTATTTAGTTCCTGAATTTTTCATTGAACTGTATTTTCATTTTTTAAATAAAATTTTCAAGACACATGTATATAACTTACTGCTCTGATCTCCAAACCATGAATCTTTTGTTGTAGCTCCCGTATTTCTCTGTAAATTAAGAGATTATTCAAATTACATCAAATGATTCTCCAGCTGTCAAGATTTAACTAAATAATGTCTTAAAGCGTTTATTTTTTATCATATCTATGCGAAATATATAAAATAATTCACATTAGCTTCCTAAAGAGCAATGAAATTAAGTTTTTTTTAATACCCTTACGCATGATGAATGTAACATTTTTGTTACAAACAACCATTTTCATGTATTGCAGACTAAACCTATCTGTTATATCAGTAAAACAAGCTTACATTCTGGAATCATGAAGGGCATCCTGAAGCTCCTTACGCTTCTGACGAAGTTCCTGGTTCTCGCCAGAAAGAATTTTTTCTCCGGCGGTCATACCAGAGTGGCCATCTTGCCTTGCGGCCAGAAGCTGCCTGAGTTCCTTCAGCTCTTCCTCATAATAAGCCTTAAGGTCAGCCAGATGTTTGGCATGCTTCTCTCTCAGGCTGATCCTTGTCCTGATTGAAGTACACATGTATATACATGTACAATTTTGGCATATATGAACTGAATGAGTTGGCAGAGATTGGGATAGAGATAAGTGATGTGTGCACTGCCATTGCTTCACAGGTTTATTGAAATAATAAATGAGAAGGCCATGCAATTCCAGGGGTTTATTTTATGATGTGAAATTATGACATGAAGTTATTAAGGTGAGGAATAGTTTTTAGGTACGATTTAGATTATTGTGTTTGAAGTTGAAGCACTCTGCTTGTAATGTTTGTGTTTAATTCTGGGACTATCCGTGTACATTTTTTATAAAATAGGCAATAATCTGCAAACAGATAATAAAATTTGAAATAGAGCATCACAAAATCCAAATATCAAGGATTGTTAACATCTTATGGAAAACCAACAAAATGAAAAAAAGGTTAGTGCTGTTACTTGGCTACCAACCTCGGTGACAAGACATCATCAGATTCACACAAGGAACTATCACAAGAACCAGGGTGATGCCTGGGGGCGGCATCAAAAGCCCAGTGGACGGAATTGCGGGATAAGTCCTCTCTAGGAGAAACGTGGTGTGTGTCATCAAAAGACCTACTCCCCCTTGGAGAGCGCTATTACAAAAAAGAAAATATAAATGTCTGTGAAAAGTAGCAAAACTTTAAAGTCAATTAAGAATGAAAAGACTTTCACCAACACGGTGGGAGACCACCACATTACCTTATGCTTGACTTTAGCCAGAGGTAATGGACTGCTGTAAACTCCTCCCCTCAACTGTTTCTCCCCACCCACTGACGCCCTGGACATATTAAGTGATGGATCAATCTGTCTTGAGGGTGATGACATCTCTTGCCCTGTATATAGTGATAATCTAGTTCAGGATATTTCCCACAGACATTTTAGCATTGGAATAAAACAAACTTTAAAATAAAATAGATGCACAAACTAAAGTCAACTTTGTAAATACTATAGGAAAACTTGTACATGTATTAACCAAACAGTTATTAGGCTTATTTCATGATATAAGCTTACACAGGGTTACCTAAAAAATGCGTAGATCTTTAAATAATTATATAATGGGTCATTTTCTAAACATATTTCATTTTTAAAACACCACTTTTATAATTACTGAAATTGTGTATACATTTTTCAGAACACATAAACATACAAAAGAGAAGGCAGGGAAAGAATCTCACTTCTATTCGGAAAATCTTGCTGAAAATATTTGTTCAATGGAGGTGGGTTTCGTAAGGAAACAGGTATGCCCATCAAAGTCGTATGGCTGGAGCTTTCATTTGTTGGCCTATTTTCTGTCATGTCATCTTCGTCATATTTACGAGATTGGTTAATGTTATGATCATCGTACACTTTCCTTGTTTCACCCCTTGAAGGGGAGAGCTCCTCAAGAATCTGAATAAAACAATACACTGCACTGCAATAACTAGAATGAAGTATATTATTACAAAATACAAAACATTGTAATATTTTCAGTTATAAATACAATATTTTGTTATATCATTTATATACATGTATTATCAAAATTATAAATGACTCAATAACAAAGATAGAAATAACAAATAGGTTTTTATTTTAAATAAATTGATTTTTTTGCTTTCAAGGCTATTTATATTTGCCCACAAACATTAATTTTTTTTAAACATTTTCAGTAATTAGTTGAAATTTTCACTGACTCAAGAAATTTGATGTTATACTTATAACCCTGTTTAAAAGTTAGCACAGCTATCAGAGAAAAAATATCTTAATTGTATCTTAGTTAAAACAGTAAATAAATATTAGATAAAACATTTAGCAATGAAAGAATCAAGACTCCCAGACACTGGAAAAATCAGAACCAACCTCTCTATGGCTGGACAATCTCTTCTTGAGCGTCTCTTGTTGTTTGAGCAGCTCCTTCTCCATGTTTCTCTGCATCTCTTGCAAGATCCTCTGATGTTCCATGTACTGGGAGCGGAGGTCACACTTGTGCTGCTCCTCTATCATCTTGAACATTTCTAACCAGCTGATCTGAAAGTGGAGACGCAATGGGAAACACCAAATATTATGTTTAATGAAACAAACATTTCACCCACACATACATCATGATGCAAGGAAATTTCATTACAACATGGGACTAATCTGACTGTCTAATGCAGTTAGCTTATAATTTTGATACATGAATGGCTGATTGATAGAAATTTTATGAAATATTCTACCCATATCAGAGGTTATTCTAAAAGCATACATTTCTTATCCAAAACAAAAAAAAGTCACTAAACTCTATTGATGCTAAGATTACTAAGATTACATCAGCAGTTTTAGAGAAAATATAAAACTGTTTCAATTATATTTAAAATCATCACAATGAAATTATAAATACATCTCACAAATGAAGTTTTTAAATTTCAACCACATGACCACTCTCCAAAATGTGTTTGTAATATGGGAAAACTTGAAAAACATTTTTATGTTGAGTAATGATATTTACTAAACTTTACATTAATACATGGAAAGTAAACAGTAAAAACATGTTCGGCTTAAAGGCTATATTGAATATTATTTGAAATTTAAGACCCATAGCGTTTGACTGGAGTACAGACCTGCTGGTTGTGAAGAGTTTTGAATTTAGGAACAGCCGTAGATTCAGACTTTGATTCATCTCTTCTGGGATCCCCTTGTTCAATATGAGTGTATCGTGTGGACAGGCCTGAGGAATCCGCAGAATTGGGATCAACTGATCTACAATGTATGAGAGACAGAATTATTAATACTGAAATAGGTCATAAGGGAATATTGCTTTTCTTTAATAACCATATAACATTAAAAAAATATTTAAAATAAAAATTGTTGCTGCTATTACAAGTTTTTACTAATGTTTGACAGATTGGTTCACATACTTTTAATTGTCATATTTTCTTTGTTATAAATATTTTAATACAATGCTTCAAAAATAATGTATAAAGTGAAAAATGTTTAAAGTATTCATTCATGATTAGAAAACAAATAAAGCGATGAACAGAAACATAAGTTAGCAAGGACTGCTAATCAATAAAGACTATCATATTTGCCTGTAATAGCTGCTTTCTTCTTTTGATCTGTACCTTCTGTTACTGTGGTAACCATTCTCTCTGTCCAGCAAATGGCTATTTCTAGACATGTGTGGCGTAGACCCTGGTGAATAATAGCTCTGTTTGTGATTTTCATTCTCATAGCTGCTGTATGCTGAAGATACGGTCTGTGGTCTGTAATTTACTATAAACTATTAGTATTCACATTTAAATATATATTAAGAATTATATTATCTTTAAGTTGGCTCATGGAACCATGTTATCGGAAGACAACACTGTGTTAATATCCTTTTATAAATGAATACTTGTAATTAAAAAAAAAAAGATATGATTATTAGATTTAAAATGCGATACAGGGATGGATGGTTGAGCGGTGTAAATTGCATGGCAGTTGACCTGAAGGGTCCCTGGTTCATCTCTATGCCTCCCGTTGTGCTTCCACTGCTATGGTGGGAATGACGGAAGGTCACTACAAAAACTGTCCCATTTGTGATACATAGGGTCTAAAAGATAAACATCTTATCCTTACAGGAACTTTGACAGATACTGTGATTACAGTTTATGAATCAATTCTGATATTGCAGACCGGTTCCTTGGAGTTTAGGGGGCCCTTGTCAGAGACTCCCAGAGATACTAGGCCCCCAAAGCAAAAGTACCTGTTAGGGCCCTCTTAGCATCAGAATTAGCATTGATTCTTTTGAGTGGGATCCCTAGGCAAGTGCCTAGTTTGCCTATTTAAAAGAACAGCTCTATAATAGTGTTATAGTTTAAGGCCTTGGAAGCTCTTATAATATAATTCAGTACTAATCCACTAAATGCTGATAAAATGGGTGCAATATTAAATGTTAATATATTTTGCTAGGAATCAAACCTGGCTGAAGAAGCGTGTGTGTATCGAATGTCTGGAGCCCTTTGATATCTTAATCCTTCATCTTCGCTCTGTCTGTCGTCTGCATTATTGCTGATGTTGATACCCTCTATTGGTCTCTTCTGGTTATTGTTATTGCTGTTAGCAAATATGTGTGGCTCAGTCGAAACATAGCCTACCGAGCTATCCTCACTATCACAGGATGAGTGCTCATTAAACCTAAACATGATCAAATAAATGAGAATGAAATTTGTTTAAATATTTCAGAAAAAGATCTAATTTGACATGATTACATCACATATACTTGCAAATTAAGTCAAGAAATAGATACAATAGCAATTTTAAAGCTGAAAAAAAAACTATTATATTTTAGAATTAATCATTTTCCTCCCTTAATCATCATCATCATACCCTTCACAGTTGTTGTCATTGGGGGAACAATGGACACATCTACAGAAACATTTAAGGGGACGGATGGTCGTGCAGCAAAGCACTCGGCTGTTGACCTGAAGGTACCTGGTTCAATCTCCGGTGAGGACCAAGGAAATTTTTCAGGTCTTGGCTCAAATTCCCGAAATATCTCCTGTGGTGTCTCCATGGGCATTGCACTATCAGCTATGGTGGAGATGAAAGAAGGGCACCATAAAAATCATCTCATTAGTGGTTTATAGGATCTCAGAGATTTCACCTCATCCTTACAGGGACTTCACAGAAACATTTCTCCATTCATTCTTGAGAATATTGTCCATTATTTTATATTTTCAAACCAACAATTCTGCTGGCGCCCTCTGTGACGGCCTTCTTAAACAGTTCCTTGAAGAATTGGTTTTTGGCAGGCTATTATACCTTAATACATGACCGAACCATGCTATATTGCGTTGCTTCATTGTTGCCATAGTTGTTTCCCAAAGGCCCATTATTGAAGATATTCTTTCTGACATATTCATTGATCTTGCGTTCTTGGTAGGAGATTTGAAGGATTTTCCTCATACATTTATTTTTGAATGCCTGCAATTTGCTAGCCATGGCTGCTAAAAGTGTCCATGTCTCACACCCATACAGGGCAATGGTTTTAACTAGGGTTCTATTAAGTCTAAGCTTCATTGGTAGACAAATGCTTTTGCTGGTCCATATTACGTTTAATTCAGCCATTGCTGCTGTTGCTGACCCAATCCTGGCCCGAATTTCTGCTTAGCAGCTTCCGTCTTTAGATAAAATGGCTCCTAGCTATTTGAAATTCTGTACCTCTTCCAGCTTATGAAGGTTCGTTATGATGTTTGCACTCCCAGCATCTGTGGTGTAGGCCATTATCTTGCTTTTATCTGAGCTGATTTCCATTCCGTATGCACCCGCCTTATCTGCAATCTTATCAGTCAGCTCTTGAAGTTCATTGTTGCTCCTGGCCACAAGATCATCAACAAATCTTAGGTAGTAAGGGTCTTCCTTCCACCAATAACAAATAAAGCTAAAAGGAGAAATAACAAACCTTTTGATCTTTGTCTTTGGTTTCAGGATATGCTCCTCCCCTAAAACAGAGCAAAAAATATTTCATTAGAACAACCACAGTTGCAGTTTAAGCCTACAGCAAAATTTGATGACTAGTTATGTCTCAATTTTATTTTTGTAACTGTTCATACTTATTACTTAAAAGATATTCATCTTGAAATATAAATAAATTCCCTATAAAAATTGTTAAAAATATAATGTTTTGATGTACATAAATCTGGACTCATCAAAGAGACATCAAATAAAAACAATCAAAGTTATTTATTTTTTTAAGAATGCAACATTTATAGAGGATACTGAAAAAAAACAAAACTTAAAGCTACAAGAAAAACATGGACAATACAGTAATAAACAATGAATAGAATAAGGGTAAAATCGCAATCAAAGAATTCTGCATAAATGAAAACGTCTTTCATAATAGATTAAAAGATATTTAAATAATATTAACTGAAATAGCACAGGCTAGTAAAAAAATAAATCAGATAAATATAAATATGTATAAATATATGCAAGGATTATATTACTGAGGCCTGCACATTAAATGCAAAATGAAGACCATGCACTATTTCATTATTTTATAAAAAAAAAAACTCCATAAAAGCAGTTCTCAAAATAATGATACTTAACAGTGGATACAATAAGTAAATGATTTGACAGCAAAAGGGGTGCAGGGTAATGTCTTCAGGGTGAACATCAATTCCACAGGGGTAACAAAAAATAATAGTTACAAACTTACTGTGAGGTTCTTGCTGAAATACTCTTTCGGTTATATTTTCAGAAAGTATACGGTGTTCTGCATTATCCATTTTAGACAGAAAAGCACCTGATATACTCCTTTCTGGTTCCTCCTCTCTTGTTTTACTTGTCACACGGGACTGTAATCCAATCTTCATGTAATCTTCTACATTATCAAAAATAACAGGAATTCCGCTATCTGTTATAAAGAACTCTTCATTTCTCCCGAGAATAATCTCATGTGGACCTTCCAACGCCTCATCTCTGCTTTCATAAAAATCAAATTGGCTTGGGACAGTTTCTTGACATTGAGTTACATGTCCAGAAGTTCCATCCCCGACACTGTGGGTCTGTATTGGACCATAATCATTTCCGCCGTGAAATTCATTAATATGTCCAGAAGTCTCCTCCCCCACATTATGGGACTGTGATAGACCACAATCATTTCCATTAGTTAACCTCCCAGCAAGAGATGTGTAAGGCTCAGTAACACATATAAATTGCTCACCGGTTTCTAAAACTATACATTCTTCAACTCCTGGTTGCAACTGTTTCAGGCAAAGCAGACGGAAGAAAAAAAATAGAAAACAATTGTGTATATAAAAAAAAAATTCCTTTTTAAATAACTACTTTTATCTTTACAATTTTTTTTTATTAGACAAATAGTTCATTTTAAAATATTTTCAAAGTTTATATTCTTTGGTTAAAATAAAATATATATATATATATACATGTATATATATTTTCTCACTATAAATGAAAAAGTGAAAAGTAACTTTAGATTACTGCACTGCTAATGTGAAAAAACTGAACTATTATGTTATTTTAAATCTTTGTGGGAATTTTTTTCCCCCATAATTGTATGGAAAAACAAAGTCAAATGTTTAATGTGATTCTCACTGTAATATTTTCATTGAATTCTTATTTCAGAAATTTTTCACTGGACCTAGTAAAATGATGTGTTGGCTACAGGTATTTAATTAATGACATCTGGAATTTTTTCTTATCGACCTCATTTTTGTTAATTGTAGAATATAATATTAAGGTAAAATCACTTTTTTTTCTTGTTTTATTAGCCTCAGCTGATGCTGGAGGTGTTGAAAATGTAAATTAAACATTCACTATCACGGTTAATGGTTTTATCACAGAATCAAGAAAATACATCCTTGTAAGGATTGGTTTAGTATGATACCGCTGTATTTTTTTTTTTAAATTATAAACTTATTATTTCTTTTGGACTGCATCAAAAAAACAAATAAATCTTTCACAGCTAAATGTGTCCAGAAATGTGTGAGAGACTGGAGTGTGAAGACAGCAAATAATTATGAGTGACCAACCTCTCTGCAAACTTTATAGTTCTGATAATTTAATGGGTACTCTTTTGTGGCGAGCCTTGGTGGGCTGTCCACTTTGTGTTCGTCAGTTTTAGTGCTACAGTTACCTACATCATCTTTTGCGTTCCCATAACTCAAACTAGTAACTCCATCTTCAATTTTCACATCTCCTGTTAAGGTTTTTTTGAATGGCAGATATAAATTTCATTGGCATATTTTCGTGAAGGTAATAATGTTTTTTAAGTCCCAGTACAACAGAAAACGTCCACTCATCTCAAACATAATAAAAACAACAGGCTGTGTTAGACCAAACAGCATATTACATTAACTTCATAATAAAAAAAAAATAAAAAACAGAAAAAATAGCTAACTAAATGAACAATTGGAATTAAATTGCACCTGAATTTACTTCAAAGAAGATCATTTTAAATAAAAATTTAATAACAATCTCTTTCTAATGTTCTTAGAAAATATAGGGGGGGGGGGGGAAGAACAATTATGTCAATATATAAAGGAAGGGTACATTATAATCTGTTTTTTGCTTTAATTATATTTTGAAAAGCTCCCTATTTAAGAGACTCTAACTCTTCTTAAATTGCACACTCACAGGCATTAATTGGGGATGCATCCCTTTGATGGTAGCCTTCATACTGATCGCTTCTTAAGTCAATAGACAATGTACAAACTTCTGAACTTTATCAGTTAGACTACTGGAAGGCAGTGACATAACTAGCATTTGTGGCACCGGGGCAGATGATGGAAATGCCACCCTATTCCATTCTAAAAAAAGATACTATAGTGATGAAAATGCCCCCCTTTGATGGTGGCAAAAAAAAAAAGTGACGCAGAAGAGAACTGTCCCCACTGCTAGATGGTACTTGATCATCAGCATAAAAGTTAGTATTTGCACTCAACAAACCAAACAATCAACCCATAACAATGTATTAACATGCTTATTACTGTTAAATGAAAAAAAAAGAAAATATGCTTTTTTTGAACAACTTAAAAATAGAAAAAAAAGTTTAGCAAAGTATATAAAGAAAATTAAAATTAGTAGCTACAGTATTAACTGGATAACCATTAACTTTAAGAGGCATACCTATAGAAACTTCATGACCATCACCTATCTCCTCACTTGTAGCATTTGTTGTCTGAAGGACAGATCTATTATCCAGACCACTATCTGCTTTATATTTCTTTACTTCCTGATGCAACTCCTCATCTGTTTCTAAGTCTACAAAATCCAAGGCAGGGAAACGACCCGGTAGGTGAGTCTCCTGAGGTTTTCTAGCACTGAAGAAATCATCTATTTCTGAGTCAGATGGCAAGTTAGGCACGTTTGAAGTAGCATCAATGTTTACAACAGTTTCATTCTTCTTTTCTTCCAAGCCCACTGACTCTTTGGTAAGAAATTCTACACAGCTCCTAACATCCAAGTTCTCGCCCTTGTTTTGTTTGCCTGAGTGAAATTTAATAAAATAAAATCAATTTCAAGCCATTAATGTAAGTATTACACAACACTTCATACAATTTATTAAATTATTTTATGCATGAAAAAATGTAAAACTTAAGAATGGTTGAATTATTAATGTTGCAAAAAGGATTCATGTTTCCAACCTGCTAATAAATTAATTGTATGAAAACAAGTGTCCTTGGTATGAGTACCTTGTATCTTGAGTAACTAGTCTACCATAATACACAGGTATGCAGTTTTTAGCTATGCAATGCTTTCTCTATCAGGAAGTAAGCTTTTTTTAAAAATATTTCAGAAGTAAAACTATAATGGGAAATCAGTAAAGCTATATAACTAATGCTATGATTACTGAATGTTCAAAAGATATACTGCCATTAGCAATGAAGAAATTATTTCAATTGGTATGACCCTAGGTCAAGTTGATATTTTTTAAGACAATATTTCAATTATATTATACATTTGGTGTTATGAAAAATTCAGTGGTTTCATGAATAATATAATAAAACTAAAATGTATACTCAGCTGATGTTATGAGAATTCTCACATTAGATAAATAAATAATATATAAAGCATTGTAAGCCATACTAACCTAAGACACACACCTGGTTATGTTAGTATGGCTTAAAACATTTCTTATATATATGTTTACGCATTTAAAGATATACGATGTGGGTAAGGCTAATACGGCTTACGCAGGTATTTTATGTTAATTATTTGAAATATTTCAGTTGATAGCTTTATACATTTTAATTTAAATAATCGTTCTCCAAGATTCTTCATAGATAAAAAAATATTCGTGCATTTAAAGGAAGAGTCATTTAAAGAAAGCGGATTTTGGTGAAACACTATGAAAAATGTTGCGTATCTCTATCACTGCTAGAATTTAAGTGGATACTTTAAAAACTAGGAAAAAAAACTCATAAAGGAGGGACAGAATACAAGTTGTTAAGATTTAAAATCAACCTTATGATGGTACTTAAAATTAATTCACAAAATTATAAGGATCATTTAGTGATTAATAAAATAAACAAAGCTAATATTCAAATATTAGCTGTTGGTGGTATATTTTAATAAATTTATATCCACATATATATCCCCTGTTAGCTAAAGGTTATTATTTGAAGATTTGAAATACTTTGATGTGTTTTATGTAAGTTATTGATATTATAAGACCAAATATTAGCTTAACAATCCTTACTTAAACACATATTATGTTTATAATTAGTTTTCCTACCATTGTCATCTAAAACGATGATGTGGGGGTTATCCTCTAAAGACTGGCTGTATGTATCCTGAGGAAAACTAGTGTTTAGATCTTCTTCTGGTTCATCACCCAATAACCGTATGGAAATATCTAAGGGTTCTTGGTTATCATCTTCAGAGCTGTGAACCTTGTTGTCTTCAACTTCACCTTCAATGGTAAAAGGTGGGGTTCCTTCAATAAGTAGCTCTTTTGGCTTTTCATCATTAGTATCATGTAAATCACCTGGTTCTAAGCTTGCCACTTCAATGGGTTTGTTGGTATCCCCTACATCAGCCTCTTCTGAAGCATGCTGTTCATTTACATCAATTTTATCACTCTTCAGATAACAGGGATCTCCTACATCAGCCTCCTCTGAAGCACTCTGTTCATTTACATCAATTTTATCACTCTTCAGATGATGTTCTTCCACTGGGAAATCATGCTCAGTTGTATTAGCTAAAATGTCAACATTCTCTGACTCCATCTATAAATAATTAATAGAAATTCAAATATACATCAGTTAAATCACAGTAGTAGTTTTTATCTAAGTAAAGTTCAAATTTGATTTAAAAAATTTGTTGGGAAAAGCTTATATGCGACTTAATGTTAATTGGTAATGAGCAGATTGCTAAGCTTCATTAATCACATTACATGATTGTTTCTTAATTGACTTGCTGTGACTTGTTGAAATATTTTGGTTAAACATCTAGCACACTAAAACTGCACAGAGACGTCAAAAAAGCATACAAAAATGTTTATAAATAAATACATAAACAATAAAAATTACTTTAAAATTGCCTGATTTTAATTTTTTTTTTATTCCGACATGAAAATATCAAAGTGTTTAGTTTGTCAGAAGCGTATCTACGTTTGTAGCATTTTTGTTGTATTTTGTTTGATCGTTTACCGGAAAGCAATTCGTCAAGGTAATTGCTGGATTGGAAATTATTTTATTACATCAGGAAAGCAGAAGAAAGTACATGCAATCTAAATTAAATCACTAAAATGTATTACATATTAGTATCAGTCCAAATATGTTTTAAATTGTGAAATCCTCAATATTACTTTTTTTGTTTACTTTTAAATAATTTCCAAGCCTTTTTTACAACCTTCACCTTGTGACCCGACACAGCTGATAGACTATCGAAACTTGCGAAACCAGTGAATATACACAACTGAAATAATTAGTAATCATTTCTTTCTTTTGTTGCATAGCAAAGAAAACAAGCTCAAAGTTAATAATCCAATTCGAGTCATTATTTCCACTTATTTTGGTATTTAAAATGCGACTAAGATTCTTATTGTACCTAATCAGTTTTCTGATGTAAACAATCCGGGATAAAATCCCGTTTTAAGTTAAAGAACGGACTAGGCTATTCCAAAAACATTTTGAAATAGAAGAAAACAATTAGCTATATTGGCATAGTAAAGTAAGGGGATAAATACCAGTTTTTTCAATCGATGAAGTATCATTAGTCCATCATTAACCATAACGGTTTAATTTAATATGCTTTGAAGTTTAAGGTTAAGCCCCTTTCAAAATAAAGAACAAGTTTTCTTCCAGCATGTGCATTATATTTTTCTGTCAAAGTGAAATATGCCCAAGTGATGGTTATAAATTAATTCTGGTCAACAATAGAGATGAAACTTGGGACCGTCCAACTAAAAAAGCAGGTTTCTGGAATGGTGATCATTGCATTAGTGGTAAGAATATGAACATTTTTAATTTTGTTTTGCGATTATCATCATCATTGCCCGTCACTCCTATCAGAGTATGGGCCACCAACTAAAGATCTCCAGTGACTTCTGTCCTGAACCATTCTCTCCAGCTGCTTCCAGCTGAACTCCATCCTGGTGATGTCTGCTTCAAATTCTCGCCTCCAGGTGTTACTTGGCTTGCCTCTCCTTCATTTTCCTTGAGGATTACATTTCAATGCTTGTCTTTTGATGATACTTGCTGGCTTTTGTAATGTATGGCCTATCCAGCCCCATCTCCTCTTCCATTGAAGCTTTGCCGGTTCGTTCTAAAAGGCTGGCATTGGTGATGGTACAGGCCATCGTAATTGAAGAACTTTCCTAAGGCAGCTGTTGATAAAGGTCTGGACTCTCTTAGTGGTGGTCTTCGCTATCCTCCAGGTCTCAGCTCCATACAATAGGACTGACTTTACATTAGTTTTGAACAGGCAAATTTTGGTGTTCAGGGACAGCTCTTTGGAATTCCAGATGTTCTTATCCTTATGTTAAAATCATAAACATCGTAAGTCGATAAGTCAAATAAATCCTTTGCCAAACAATGCAGTGGAGTTGCCAAAATATCAAGGGCCTCCTGCAAAATGATTTAGTCAGCTGTAGTCAGGGGCACAGGAAAGGTTATGCAGAAGTATGCAGTGACATAATTTTCATTCAAACTAACCAAGAGTTTGAAGAAGGTTGTCCGTTTGCTGTGTGACTCATCACCAAACCATGTGACAAAATATCACATTAGAAAGCTAATCACATTCCATTATGAAAATAAATACATTTGAGAGGTACTTGAAGACATACTTTTGGACCCTTTGGGTTAGAGTAACAAAAAAGCTTGAGCACCGGTGTTTTAGATTTGTAACCCTCCTAAAACTATATTTCCTCCTGTTTGAGGCCCTCAAAGTCTGATGCAAAAAAAAGAGTGAATAACAATTCACATTTTGTTTTTAAATTGGTCAACCAAACCAATTTTAAAAGTTATTCTTGATGATACATTTTGATTTAAATTGCGATGCCAAATTTTGTGCCGCTTAAATAGATAAATATATTACATTTTGCTCTCTGATTACTAATTTTGAACAGGTTTAGATGTTATGCCTGGACGAGCAGGAGGGACATGGCTTGGAATGAGCAAAGATGGGAAAATTGGAGCTCTGCTAAATATTCTTGCGCAGCAAGATTTATCAAAAGAGGGAAGAGGTCAATTTTAACTTTCAAAGCCTAAAATTAGCATTAGATAATTTAAACATAAATTAAAGCTCACATTGATGTACTTATTATTATTATTTTGTTAGACGTTTCAATTAAAAACTTATAATGCTTCACTATTATTCCCACTACTTTTATTTTAGAGGTAAAACGATATCTCCTTATTTAAGATCAGCAAAGAACTTATATAATTGTATCTATTCACAGGCTTTCTAGTAACAGATTATATTGGTGGACAGGCAGATATATATGACTATGCATCAAAGATACTAGAAAATAAAGATAAATACAATGGATTCAATTTAGTTCTATTTGATCTCAGGTAATAATTGTCAGGGTAAATGTACGATTAAGCTGGCACAGTTTTCAATATAGCTCTGTTTGACATAGAAATGTTTAAAGATAGAATATGGTTAATTAATTTTTTTTTTTGTTTAAATTAGACCCATTTGATTTCAATGCTGTTTCTCTTAAATTGTTTTTTTCCTTCTTTTTTTCTTTTGATTTTGATTTTTCATATGTTCATCAAAAGGATAATTTTTCTGCTGTATTTATCCAGTGATGACTCATTAAGTATGATATCTTATCCCGTGGTTACTTCAATGTAACAGTTTTTATGACAGATTACTTTTGCCATTTTCGACATTCCTACTACATGTATATCTGAGATTAAAGCTTATAAAATATTAAATAAAAAAATTAGGGATGAGATGATTGGTGACCAGGAGCTCACGAATATAATGCCTGGCATTAGTCAATGTTTTAGAATTTTTTATTTCTTTTATTATTTATTAATGTTTGTTTTCATCATAGTGATAGGATTTATATTGACTCAGCATTCATCATAAGCTTTATATATTCGTTTAAGTTTTAAAAAAAAAAGTCCTGTCTGTAAAGGACAGCGGATCCTTGATTTTTTTTTTTACAACCTCATAATCATTGAGGGAATACCTCTTTCTATTAGTTTTACTGCTTAATGGTTTAATTATTAGTGCAAAGACCTGGCATTTTACTCTTTTTTTGCTTATTTTTCTTTTTTCTTCTCTCTGACCTTAGAAAAACCAACAAATTGGTGGTCTTGGTTAATTCAAACATATTCATTAGTATATTTTCAACAGCTTATCCTCTTTTCTTTCGTCTAATTTTTATGTCAACTCTCTTTTTTTTTATGGATGTGTTGATTTTTTTTTTACTTGCTGTCGCTTTAAACCAGGGATGCCCAACCTGCAGCTGTAGGTAAAAAGCTGTCTAAATTGATCTTTACTTCTTTGTGGAAATTTTTGTAATTTATTTAAAAAATATGAGTAACTATAACATCTTTTTTTTTTTTCCATCTAGTAAACAAGAAGACAGCTTGCCTGTGAAACCAATTTTCATCAGCAATACCCAGAGCTATTTTTCTTGTATAAATTATAGATCTTTACCTTCTAATAGTGAGTAAAACATTTATTGAATTATTTATATATTTTTTTTGTATCTCCAACATTAGCTTCATTACCATCAAAAAACAAAATCAAATGATGCGCAGAGAAAAAAAAGATTTTTTTCAATACCAATTTTTTATCAGATACATCTTAACTATCTGTTTTCTTTTCTATATTAGCTTTTTTTGGTGTGTCAAACTCTCCTCTAGAATTCCCATTTCAAAAAGTTGTGCAAGGGAAACAGAAATTTGGTGAAATCGTCTCAAGGTATCCCAAGATAAATACAAAAGATCTTCTAGTAGAAAATCTCCTTCACCTCATGTCTGATCAAACACCGTAAGTAGCTCACAATTAAAATACATAATTTTATTAAATATATTAATTACTGTGGTTTTCAAAACAGTATTTATTGGTTATTGTTCCTTATTCATTTTTAAAGTGATAATATTTTTAGGCTCTTACCTGACCCTGTGCTAGAAAAAGCAGGAGCATCGGTTGGGTTTAGTCCAGAGAGAATACGTCAACAGTCAGCAATTAATGTTGTATCTGCAGAAGCCAAATATGGAACCAGGTCAGTAGCAGGTGATTGTTGAATGATGGGCACAATAATCTTAATTTTTGAAAATGTTTCCTGCATTCTTAAAAATTAACACATTGAATTTTTAGGTTTGAAAGGCCTTTCTGTTGGAAATCATCAAAGCAAATGACATTATTATTTCTTAAATGTTTCTTTTAGTAGGCTATATCATCATTAATTGTATATATACTAGAATGCTAATTGCAAATAACCTTGTTGCTTTTGTGATTTTAGTACAAGCTGAAACATTTCAAATGAAAGCAGTTTTAACTTTTATTTTCTAAAAAGTAAATGAAACTCACATTAAAATGGGTTTAAAATTTAGAGAATATTACTTTTTTTTTTTCCTTTCTTTTCTAAAACTTAGCTATTAAGCAGTATTTAAGTAGTCAATCATTTTTTTAGAACTACCACAGTTATCTTGGGGGACGGCTCTGGTAATGTAGATTTTGTGGAGAGGACAGTGGATCCACAGAATACTAATGGTGGCAACAGAACAGTGGTCCATGAGCACTTCAGATTAACTCATCAGAATTGATCAGGGTACTAAATTTCATAATTGTATTTAACTCAGGTACTTTAATTTCTCAGCTGTAATTTTACCTACTCTCAAAGCCTCACACCTCATTGTCTTTTATTCTCCTTATTATTTATTTTAATTGTAATTTTTTTCACCCTTATCTGTTGATTCATAAATGTTAACTAGTACACATTTTTTCCCCACACAAGACTTTTTAAAGTTGCATTTTTTTATTAAATTTTTAAATTTGTTGCCCCTATTTTGTCTTAAGCAAGTACACTGTATTATATTTTTTTTATGATCACCTAAGATTTCTACAAATTTTTAAGTTGTGTAGGGTGACCTTTATTGTATCCCATTTTTGCTAGTTTGTCATATTCAGCTGCTTTTGTCTTACCCTTCTTATACTCTCTAGATTAGTCTTGCTCATTCCTTATTTTCCTAAAAAGATCCTAAGTTAACATTTTTTTCGGATTTTCTCAACTTCTTGATTCTGCTGCATATTGTTGGTTGCTGACATTTTTTCTGTGTCTTATATTTCCTCGCTGCATATTTTTTAAAATTTTGAGTCTGGTTTGATCACATATTAAAGCTATTAATTGCCATTAGACATCTCTATCACAGAAATGTATAAATAATTAGTGATTGTTTAATCAATGGTTATGAATATTTCCTGCTTTTTTTTCTCTTCATCGCCTCTGAAAGAATATTTTCACTGTTTTTTTTTTTTTAATTAAAAGGACACATAAATTGTTTTACGTTTTTTTTACAATGAAAAAGAGGACATTACCCTGAAAAAAATATAGTGAATAAAAGAAAGATTTTATTCATTTTAATAGGGAAAACACTATAGTAAAATAAATATATGATAAAAGCATCTGTAATGTTGTCAAATTATGCTGATAAACCTATTTTAATTTACAGAATATTAAATTCAATGGATTAGCTCAGCATCGGTCAAATCTGAAAATTAATAGATAATTTTTAAATGTCAAAAGGGAGGACATTATGGATGACAGAACTTAAAAATTATTAATGCTTTTTATTCAAATTGAGGACAGTTAGTCTTCTTAATCAACAAAACTAATAAGCTTTGACTGATCTACAAAAACACATTTTTTATTCTGATTTTTCTTGGTTGTTAGTCTTTTTTCATCATTTGAACTCTTTTTCTGTGTTTCTGAATTTTTTAAAAATTGCACACTAATTTTCATTAATGCCCCCATTGGGCATTGGTATAAATATATCTTTTGACAGTCAGGTTCATTTTATCATCTTTTAATCTAGTCACTGCTGATAGTAGCTGGTGCTTAATCCTACTTGCTTTCAAAGACAATCAAAGAAATAATTTATTATTGAGATCATTTATTTTTTTTTACCTGTAGTCAATTGTTTACTCAGCCTTTGCAAGTCTCCCTAAAACATTTTCTCTTGGCGTATCTGACTTGTGTTGTTAATACATGTGTTACTTATGAATGAAAATATAGTAACCTTTCAACTATATAGCTTACAATTATCGGAGCTCTGGATTATCCGGCCTAGGCAGTATATATCCTTGGTAATAAAATAAGGTTTTTGAATTCAAAAAAAAAAAGCAATTTGATATATGTGTCGGAAAATACCTATATTTTGATCATGCTTTGCTCTGTAGAGTTGTGATTTTTTTTACTACCATTGTTTGTTTTGTTTTTTTAACCGTTTTTAAATTAAGTGTTTAAAATAATTTTTTATCTGCATTATATTTTGAGCGTTTTGTGCAAGTTTTAAATTAGACCTTAACAACCTGCAGTTGTATTACGTTATAAAGAAGGCATTATATTTTTAGTTTCAATGTTCACATCCAGTTTCAAAAATCTATCGCATTTTTTATTGTATGTTTTTATTTTATTTACTTTTTTTTTTTTTTTAACCAAGTTACATTTTAAAATTAAAATGTGTAAATGTATGAAGTCTATACATTTCATTGAAATATTTTCGATTGTAAAATGAAATAACAGGATACATATATAAAATTTTTTTAAGGAAAGTGCTTGAAAGTTAGTATACTTTCCCCACCAATTCCTGTAAGACTAAATCTCTGCTCATAATAAAAATGAGAATTGATGTTATCATTTTTTTGTTTAATCCATTTTAAAAAAAAAAAATGCCAAGCATTGAATACAATATTAAAACATTGATGAATGTATATGCATTTATAAAAGAGCTTTAATCAAGTGGGTTGATTCTATGTGCTTCTCAACATTTTTATTACTTTGTAAAAAAAATCTAAACCCATTATTTATTTTTTTTCATAATATTACAATTTCAGTAATAATTAACAAAAATAAGAACTTTAGCCTTTTTGTCATAAATTGTAAAATTATTTGAGATCAAAAGCATGTAACATCAAGACTCCATTCTGCTCCTCATTTCATTGGTTTACAAAAAGAAACTTAAATAAATTATTTCCTTACAATATTGATTCACAATACAGCAGGCGTTGAAAAATAAATATTTCTTCTTTTTTTAAACAAAGTGTATAATTGCAGGTAAACCCTCAGCTGTTGTAGAACTGCAGTCAACTGATGTATCCCTTTAAACCCCCCCTTCCCCTGGCTGGTGTACATCTGCAGTTAACTGGTGTATTGTTTTAAACCCTTCCCCCCCTCCCCAGGCTGGTGTACATCTGCAGTTAAGCGGTGTATTAATTGTTACAAACCTTATTACCACTTCCTGCGCCTTTTGTTGACTGATATATTCATTTTCAGCATCCCCTCACTCACACACACCCACACCCAGCTGGTGTTCAACTGCAGTGGACTGATATATTCATTTTCAGCATCCTCACCCCCCCCCCTTCTCAATTCTCTTCTATGTGTGATGTGTGATGTCCCTGTAAGGATGAGATGGAATCTCTTAGATCCTGTAAACCACTAATGGGACAGTTTTGGCAGTGGCCTTATTTCATCCACACCATAGATGATAGTGCAATGGCCATGGAGTCACCACAGGAGACATAGCGGGGGAGGGGGGGACACTTTAAGTCATGACCTGAAATAACCATCGGTCCTCACTGAAGATTGAACCAGTGACCCTCAGGTCGACAGTCAAGCGCTTTACCACATGACCATCCGTCCCATCATAATCCTCATCTATCATTGACCACTTTTACATGTGTGTGTGCGTGTATATATTCACCTGATTTAATGTTGAATTGACTCACTAACCAAATTTACTAGAAATGGCTTTTTTTTTTTCCCCTATTGGTGTCATTAAATTAAAAGGTTCAAGAAATTTAAAAAAAAAAATTGGACATGTCATAATGAGTTTGATGAATGGACCATTATAATTGTTTAATTTAAAGACATCACCCATGTCATTTTTTTAAAATTCTGAATGACTCATCTTACTTTAAACAGAACACAACTGCTCTGCAACATAGTGCAAGCCACTGACTTTCTGCTATATATGCTAATTATTGCATCTGTTTTTCATAGACAAAATTTTTTTTTCTCTTTTAATCAGGATTTATTTTTTTTAAGGAGTATAAACTACTGAGTGTAATTGTTCATTATATGCACATTGACTTTTTTTAGCCAGTAAATTTGATGATGTCGAACGCATCCTGCCATTATATTTATTTATTTATCAGATTCTTAAATGATGAAAAAGCTGACATTTTTTTTTGTACATACATATTTTATAGATTTATATTTACTTCAACTGCCTAAGTGAAATCCACATAATAAAAAAAAAACACTGTAAATAATACAAAATGTATTAAACAATCTTATAAATCTCATTAAAAACAATCTTATATTTTGTAATGTGTTGTTGTTTTTTTAATACAAACTTTGTTTCTGTTATTCACATCTATTTTACTAAAAAAAATAATAGAGAAGTACATTTTAAATTCACTTAGACTTGACATCACTTTACCATAGAACCAATGCATTTTATCAAGATGTGGGTAGTCTTAACACATGGGCCCTGTTTGGCGCCATCCTGGGGGGGGTCCCAGAAAATAGGGGCCATTAATTGATGTTAAAGGATCATATATATCTCGTTTTTTTTAAGCCTTTGCTTAAGTGCCAATTCGTAAGGTTGTTTCATGGGCCCTTAATGTTGTTGTGACTTCCCTGACCAAGGGGAACGTTAGACCACCGGTCGGCAAAGTCATTTGCATGAAAGAATTGTGTTGGTTCACAGAAGCAAATATATGAAATTTAACGCAGGATGAAACAAATACAAATATTGAATTATTTCCTTATTGTTCATTTTTCTTTTAAACACATGAACTCGTAATCGCACATGAATATTAAAGTGGTAGCCTACCAGAGGCGTAACTAGGGGAGGGGAGGTCCAAATTCGAAGGGCCCCAGGTTGAGGGGGCCCCCCTAAGAATTTTTTTACATTAAATATTAAATAAAATATCGCATGTCATGGTGTTGAATGTCAAAATATAGGGGTTGCCAAAGAGGCCAAGCCGCCCGGGCCCCCAAATCCCTAGGTTTGGCACTGAAGCCTACATGGGAATAAAAATTATAATTTTAGTGGTCTGTGAGACAGCTCATGAATTTAGATATTTAATGGAATAAAACTTAAGAATTCAGTGGTCCGCGGAACAAAACTAACGAATTTTGTGGCCTGTGTGCTCGGAAAGTTTGCCGACTACTGCTTTATATCAGGGCTTCTGATTGAACTGCTCTAACGCATGATTAACGCGTAAAAAAAAATTAACGCAACACCCAATTGCGTTAATTTGACTAAAATGCTGAAAGTTCAGAGTACACCTAATTAATGAATAACCTAATTTCACTCTACAATTCGAAGTAAAACTCCGTTCACTTACTACGTAGCTCTTCTCACCCCCACCCGGTCGCTATTCACACACAAATACCCACACCTAGTAATGTGGACTAAACACCGAACTAAAAACTAGGGCTGTGGATTTACTGCAATTAACGCCTAATAGTTGCTTTAAATATTATGCGATTTAATTTTTCAACGCAAACACCTGGATGCGTTAAATTTTACCCAAATGCTGTTAGTTCAGAGTTGCGAAAAAAAACATGCAAAAAAAAAATCAGTAGATAACTTTACTCTATAAACAGAAATAGATCAGACATGATTAAAAAAAAAAAAAAAGCAAGAAAAAACACCCGAACACAGAACCTGTCACGTTTAGATAAAATCATAGCAGCTATATGAGTGAACATCTTCAGACGCGTTCTACTAAATTGATTGACAATTGGCATTATTTTGGGACAGAGGTGGTTGGGTCATAAGTGACGTCATATTTGTGCGGGAGGGACTCAGTGGCCTAGCGAGCTTAACTTGAGCCCGGGGCACAATACCTTTTTAGCGTCCCCCCCCCCATTCGCAAAACCATATAATATTATATTTATTGCGGACCATTTGGCGCCCTATTGTGAGTAGCGCCCGGGGCATGATGCCCACTTGCCCCACCCCCTCACTACGCCCCATGAGAGGCTGCGGCCGGATTGGGAAAGGGGGTAAAATCAAGAGGGAAAAAACGCGTTAATAATAAGTGAGTGACTACTTTCTGGCTATACTCGCCGCTATACTAATATTTTATGGAAGTAAAGGCACATACGAGATAGAAATGACGAGTGTGTATTTTATTTTTTTTTTGGGATGAGGGTAGGGTAAACAAGACTTACTAGGGGGTGAAGTGTAGCAAAATATGACAGGGAAGGAAGGAAGAGGGGTTGGCATACGTCATGAGTTCGGAACCTACGGTACAAGAAAAACACTTGTTTGGCAATGTTGTTCATTAAAAACAACAACTCGCATCACTTGACGTGATTGATACATGTCAACAAACTGGTCTCAATAATAATTCAATAGACATATATGCTAATGCTTCATGGATCTGTTACAATTCATTATAACGCTTTCGTAATTTAAACTGACTGGTTAGTATGCCAATGTTATGCTATGAAATAATGACATACGAGTTTGAATACAAACAAATGTATTATATTGTATCGATTAAAATGTGCGTTAATTTCGATCAATTTTTTTAATCGACCAACAGCAGCTCTACATTAGACTAATAGACTGCAGTGTAAGAGCCTTTTTCTTATAGACTATGTCAATGGCCAGTCAAGGACTCGAGGCGATTCGGATGGTGAGTCTAATGTCTAATATAATCGAAGAAGAAACTATACATAATATAAACTACTATGTATAAGGCACTCATAAAATATAGATGATCATTAAGTATTCAAAAAGAGGCATTTGAACCATGTAAACTAACAATGTCTTTGTGGGCAGTTGTGACTGTAACGTTTACTCCATCAGTCAGAAAGTCACGTTAAACACTGTGCGGGTGATTGATAGTAGACCAGCCCCGTAGCGTGAAAATTCTACAGCAGGGGCCAGGCATTCTACAGCAGGGGGCCAGGTAATAGCGGGGGGGGGAGGGGAATACATTTTACTAAGTAGAACAAATAAGCAGAGGGGGCCCGCCCCCCTGGCCCCCCCGCACGCTACGGGTCTGTAGTAGACAGTGCCGAACCTAGGGATTTGGGGGCCTGGTCGGCTTGCCCTCTTTGGGGGCCCTTGCCTTTTGACGTTCGACATCATGACATGAGATAATGTACGTAATATTTAATGTAAAAAAAATTTTGGGGGCTCCCGTCGAGCCCGTGAAGACTTTTGAATTTGGACCCCAGTACCCTAGTTACGCCTCTGTGCGTTGAATAAAAATCGTATCTTAACATAAGAAAAATGATCAATCTGCGCATTCGAATCTACGACAGTATATATTGAGACACAGAGTGCACGGGTAAGGGTAGTTGAAGGGGAAGGC
The DNA here is from genome assembly GCA_021962125.1 of Bulinus truncatus. Classification (NCBI taxonomy): domain Eukaryota; kingdom Metazoa; phylum Mollusca; class Gastropoda; family Planorbidae; genus Bulinus; species Bulinus truncatus. Next base: position 31,156,965 of record JAGDYQ010000001.1, on the reverse strand, counting down.
CATTATGATTGTAATCGTATGACATTTTAAAACTAGACTATAAACGACAAATACTTTCTGTCAAGACATGTTTCTTAGCATGGGTTGTTATACCAGCTTAGTGTAAAGCATTGCATAGAAGTTTAGAAGTATATGGCCTTGCATAGCAGTGCATAGCAGTATATAGCAATTGTATTTCATTTTAATTGGCTTTCTTCTTATCCGGAGTCTATCGTTCATAAACATATCAACAACCAGTCTGCATTAGGACGATAGATTTTCGCTCATTCGTGTTGATCTATTATTGTTTTCTTTCGACTGTTTACTTTTTTCTGTTGGCTTATTTTTTACCGTTTAATTTTTTTGTTCCACCAAATCTCTTTGTTACTATTTTTTGTTGTTGACTTAAGCACTGTTACTTTTTTTCCCTGTGATATATTTGTGGTCATCCCATAAGATGTCTTCATGTTCCATGGACAGCATAGCAGAATAGAAATATCAAGAATAAAATTGCAGGTAGAATTTAAAAATAAATAAATCGTGTTGCGTCTTGCGCTTTTTTGTTGTTAAGTTAATGGACGCATATAATGTATGTGAGGTACAGACAGAAATCATTTCTAGCAGTGGTGGACTGATCATTACGTTGCCTTGCCCTACTGAAAATGGGGCCCCTTTTAAACATTGAGGACTCACCCACACAGTGCCGAACCTACGGATTTTGGGGCCCTGGGGGGCTTTACAGGGGCCAAGCATTTTGACATTTGACACCATTATATGAGATAATGTTCTAAATATTGAATGTAAAAAAAATTGTGGGGCCCCCTCAAGCTGGGGCCCCGGGGGTACTTTCGAATTTGAGCCACCCCCTCACCCACCCTAGTTACGCCTCTGCACCCTCAATCGTCCTCATGGGTTAACACAGTCAAATAATAGTAGCCTATAGTGGGTCGATGTTGCATGCCTTCTGATTTCAAGGCGCGTTATTTATACCGTAATCCGTTAGATCCTGTGGCACAGTACACACCTCCACTGCCTGCCTGTACAGGGTCAGCACAGATCAACCCACAAAACGCATAAAAACTCAGACCAAGACAAAACGGAGACACAAGGAGGAGGGGTGATGGTGGTGGTGGGGGGTTGATTGATCCTTAACGTTAGTTTAAATGGCTTGTCATTATCCCCACACATGTCATTGTCTGGGACTAGTGGAGGGGGGGGGTGAGGTTAAGGGTGGAGGAGGGGTGGTGTTAGGGGTAAGACTACATCAGGTGTAAAAGGTGAGGAGGGGTGGAAGGTTGAGGCTGTTTGTGCCCATTCCCCCCCCCCCCACGGCCGGTCTCACTTCCTCTGCCACTCCCCACGATTTTGACAGTAACGACCCCCCTCCCACCCCTCCCCCCCTCCCATGATCTAAAAGTAGTATTTGTTTCTCTCGGGGTGATCGAGTCTGTCCGAACTACGCCATTTGAAAGTGAACCTTTATGTCTTGAGGGTGAATTTATTTGACACCCCCTCCCCGCGGGCCGGTCCGGTGCGACGATGTCATGTGACTCGACGTTGTGTACTGAGACAGTGAACCAATGGATGAATGGGGAAATAATACGGAGGGATGGGACATAGGTTTATGGGCGGAGCCCTTCTTGGATTATTCTTTTCTTTCGGGGCGACCGAGGGAATAGACTTTTGGGTGCCAGGGCAAAGTAACCTGTCAATATTACACAGAGACTCAGTGAGCAATATAGGCAAGTGTTTCCCAAAATTTTTGACACTAGTACACTTTGTATCTCTAGTAAAAATAAAACCTCCATATTGTTTTTACAGGAGAAAAAATCAGAATTTAAAACATCGCATTCCGTAATCAATTTGGATGTCTGTGTATAATGAGACAACTCTTCCTGATTCATTTATATTCTGAGGGGCCGCACAGTTATTCCTGCCCCCCCGCCCCCCCCGCCCCCCCCCCCCCCCATCCTTATATTGTAAGCCATTGCCCAGTTTTAGCACGTTTTTTTTTGCAAGAAAACTTCGTGAACAAACACTTGCTTAATTCAGTCTTGTTTTTGATCCTCGGTTACTTTGATATAGTTTGATTTGATTTACCTCCCCTGGTTTTGTTCACTTGTCTCCCTTATTATTTCTCCCTGGCAATATGCTAGCTTTAAAAGCAAAGCAATCTTTAACATTGATACTCATACATTCTGTGCCGAAGTTGGAAGCTTTTTTTATATATTTTTTTTTATTTTAATGAAAGGTGATTTAGTTACTTGGTGCACGGACATAATGCATTACTCACCACTGTCGCATGTGGGCACGTGCCTTCTCCCACCTCCCCTCCCCTCCCACATGTTCTGTAATTTTGAATCTGCTCGAGTTACTTTACTCATCGTCTCTTCTTTGTCCCCTGCTAAATGGCCTAGCTCCATTACTTTATTGTATGGGGTGATTTTATATCTATGTTATGAGCATCCAGGCAGATAGACAGATTGATATAGAAGACCGGCAGACAAACAGACAGACAGACCTACTGACTGACAGATTTAGCTCTCTCTCTCTCTCTCTGTCTCTGTATTTGTATGTATATATATATATATATATATATATATATGGATATATATATATATATATATATATATATATAGATAGATAGATAGATAGATAGATAGATAGATAGATAGATAGATAGATAGATAGATAGATAGATAGATAGATAGATAGATAGATAGATAGATAGATAGATAGATAGATTAGATAGATAGGCACCATACAAAGAAGGTTTTTGGGCCACAACATTTTCGCGACTGTACCTCAAAACGGTGCGAAATTACTCCTCACGCGTAAGTTCGAGAATAACTTATTTTTTGTCCATATTGGAATGTGCTTCCCCCCCCCGCCCTCTAATGAGCTACTTTAGAACGTATCGACAATTTTCAAATTATTGGTTGTTAAAACACGAAAAAATCATGCTATGCTGTGTGGCCCTGCATGACCTTTACCGTACCACTTTGAGTACGCGTACCACCGGTTGAGGACAGCGGAGCTTTAAATAAAGGGAGACAACTAAAAGTAAAAGAAGTCGATCTTTGTGGCGCGCCGTACATTTCTGGGTACAGCGCGCGTGGCCACCTGATTGCAACGACCAACCTATTAAAAAGAGATATAAGACTCAACAGCATATTTTCGTAAGAATATTTATGTATTGGCCCAAGCAGAATATCTTTTTATCTCCGCCATTCGAAAACCGTATAATATTATATGTAAAATATACAATTTGGCGCCCATTTGTGTGTAGCGCCCGGGCATGATGCCCCTTGCTCCCCCTCACTACGCCACTGATAACATGTATTGTAGATAAAAAATTTTTGTCTATAACGTAAGCGTAGAACCCTCAGATCCATTATTCGCTCCTTAAATGACGAGAAGAAATGGAAACCTGCTTCATATGCCTTTTTCCATTGTCTCGTGCTGGGACATTTGACAAGTCTTTTGTCCTCGGCAGGTATATATATATATTTTTTATCTTTTGATCCTATTCTCTTCAACGGTTTGCCTTGTTGTAACATATCGATTGTGCCCGCCCCTCCCCTTCAACCCTGCAAAGTTTTTTTTTATGTTTCAGGGAGGGTGCTATAAATATGTTTAAGGCCACATCAGATGCCAATTTAAAAGCTTTCTGAATCTTAGTGTGTCTGGACCTAATGACATACACATTAAGTTTTTGATACCTATACATGTACACGGAGAGATGAGTTGCGGGCCTGTTGGCTGTGTTAGTAAAATGAACTCGGCCAAATTTCTAACTAGAGTATACTCTTATTGATTCTAATTGATTGAGAACTAGCGCCTTTTTGCATTTCATAATATGCTATAAATAATTAGGTGGTTAAAAAAAAGGCAGCACGATATTTTGATATCGTCAGATCATAGTTTTTCTGGCGTCTGCTCTGTTGCCAGAGATCGAATTCTAAATGTTTTTTTTCATTGATTACAGCACTGTCTCTCAAAGTGTGAGTCATTGATTACAGCACTGGGTCTCAAAGTGTGATTCATTGATTACAGCACTGGGTCTCAAAGTGTGATTCATTGATTACAGCACTGGTTCTCAAAGTGTGATTCATTGATTACAGCACTGCCTCTCAAAGTATGATTCATTGATTACAGCACTGGGTTTCAAAGTATGATTCATTGATTACGGCACTGGGTTTCAAAATATGATTCATTGATTACAACACTGGTTCTCAAAGTATGATTCATTGATTACAACACTTGTTCTCAAAGTATGATTCATTGATTACAGCACTGGGTCTCAAAGTATGATTCATTGATTACAACACTGGTTCTCAAAGTATGATTCATTGATTACAGCACTGGTTCTCAAAGTATGATTCATTGATTACAGCACTGTCTCTCAAAGTGTGAGTCATTGGTTACAGCACTGGGTCTCAAAGTGTGAGTCATTGATTACAGTACTGGGTCTCAAAGTGTGATTCATTGATTACAGCACTGGTTCTCAAAGTGTGATTCATTGATTACAGCACTGGGTCTCAAAGTGTGATTCATTGATTACAGCACTGGGTCTCAAAGTATGATTCATTGAGTACAGCACTGTCTCTCAAAGTGTGATTCATTGATTACAGCACTGGGTCTCAAAGTATAATTCATTGATTACAGCACTGGGTCTCAAAGTGTGAGTCATTGATTACAGCACTGGGTCTCAAAGTGTGATTCATTGATTACAGCACTGGTTCTCAAAGTATGATTCATTGATTACAGCACTGGGTCTCAAAGTATGATTCATTGATTACAGCACTGGGTCTCAAAGTGTGATTCATTGATTACAGCACTGCCTCTCAAAGTGTGATTCATTGATTACAGCACTGCCTCTCAAAGTGTGATTCATTGATTACAGCACTGGGTCTCAAAGTGTGATTCATTGATTACAGCACTGGGTCTCAAAGTGTGATTCATTGATTACAGCACTGGGTCTCAAAGTATGATTCATTGATTACAGCACTGGGTCTCAAAGTATGATTCATTGATTACAGCACTGGGTCTCAAAGTATGATTCATTGATTACAGCACTGTCTCTCAAAGTGTCAGTCTTTGATTACAGCCCTTGTTCTAAAGTATGATTCATTGATTACAGCACTGGTATGATTCATTGATTACAACTGTCTCTCAAAGTATGATTCATTGATTACAGCACTGGGTCTCAAAGTATGATTCATTGATTACAGCACTGTCTCTCAAAGTGTGATTCTTTGATTACAGCACTGTCTCTCAAAGTGTGATTCATTGATTACAGCACTGGGTCTCAAAGTGTGATTCATTGATTACAGCACTGTCTCTCAAAGTGTGATTCATTGATTACAGCACTGTCTCTCAAAGTGTGATTCATTGATTACAGCACTGGGTCTCAAAGTGTGATTCATTGATTACAGCACTGGTTCTCAAAGTGTGATTCATTGATTACAGCACTGGTTCTCAAAGTATGATTCATTGATTACAGCACTGGGTCTCAAAGTATGATTCATTGATTACAGCACTGGTTCTCAAAGTGTGATTCATTGATTACAGCACTGGGTCTCAAAGTATGATTCATTGATTACAGCACTGCCTCTCAAAGTGTGATTCATTGATTACAGCACTGCCTCTCAAAGTGTGATTCATTGATTACAACACTGCTTCTCAAAGTGTGATTCATAGATTACAGCACTGCCTCTCAAAGTGTGATTCATTGATTACAACACTGCCTCTCAAAGTGTGATTCATAGATTACAGCAACGGTTATAGTTGAATTACAACATAGCTTAAATTTATAATTAATGGATCAATAATCCGCTCAATTTCAACTGTATTAAATCTAAAAGTATATTAATCTGCAAAGTAAAACTGGAAAAAAAAATGTTAGGCCTAAATCTTTTTCGTGTTTTTTTTTTACAGAAAGGTCGATTAAACAAATAGTTGTTTTTAGTGTTTCATGTACTTAATTTACCGCCTCATATTCACGTGTTATCCCTTTATTTTGTTGGTGATTTGCATGTGAAAGTTTTGCAATAACATGTCTGGTGTGTTTGAAAACTTTCAAAGCTGAGAGAGAGAGAGAGAGAGAGAGAGAGAGAGAGAGAGAGAGAGAGAGAGAGAGAGAGAGAGAGAGAGAGAGAGAGAGTTGTTACTCTTTTTAGATTTCTAAAATTAAACACAACACACATAACAAGTACATATGCCACTATCAAAATTTAAGTCAATTGATACAAAGCGCGGCTGGGGGTGAGGGGTGGGGTGGGGGGAGAGGGGAGGGGTGTATGGGATGGGGCGGTGGTGGATCATGAATGTTTTATGTGTTGGCGTCGTTATAGCTGTTAAAAAAAATAAATAAAAAAACAGGAACTTGGGGGTCATTAATCTAACTAAATCGGCGCGCGCATTGTGTGCAACTGCAATCACACTTTGGTGGTCAGGTTTGAGCCAGCGAGCGATTTTTCGGATTTGTGTGTTGTGGCCCATTTATTTAGCTCAATAAAGTGTACTTGGCGATTAAATCATTTAGACCGAAGTCATGTAAGTTGGGTTTCGTCTTTTAACTTTTATATAATTTTTTTTTATCATTTCTAAATTTGCATTAAAAAAAAACAAAAAAAAACAAACAAATGAATTGTACTTAGTGAATAATTATGTAATAATCTTTATGTTGTTTATTAATTTCTGATGCACCGGGCGTTAAAATATGAGATAGTTAAATAATTAGAATAAGGGAGAAATTTAATTGTGTACGTTATAATGGAAAATGGAATGGGAGGGGGGATATATTTTTTAACATAGTTTTTGAGAAGTATAATAAGTAAACTGTCTCTTGCCGTTTTGGGTAGGAATTGAGCTCTATGTATATAACGGAAGGGAGTATAAAATTATATATCTAAGGGAGGGAGTGAACTCTATAGTTCTAAATTTCCAACATGCATGTTCATATATTTCAATCTCCTCTATGATTTCATGGGTTCAAAGTTTTGTTGTTTATTTTAAGCATTTTTTTTCATGACTCACTGTCAAAAGTCAATACTGTTAGAATTTCTTTTTGTTTACCATTTTAAGATACACTTGTAAAAAAAAAAAGAATAATAAAATATGGATTTTATTTTATATATTAATTTATAGCCAGATTAAAATAGCATTTCTTTGTACAAATAGGCCATTAGCTCAACACGTGTATATAATGATGAGTTGACAGGTGTTTATGAGCACATTTGATTTGGGACATTCCCGGCGTGTATTTTTAATAATGTCACTTTACGGTAAGGGGGAAAATCGTAATTGTTTTTTTATTGCAATTATTTGATGTTGTTGTTTTTTGTGGAATATAGTTTTAAATATACTATCAAGCCCAATCCATTACTAAAATCAAGCCCAAGCCAGAGCTAAAATTAAGCCCAATCCACAGCTAAAATCAAGCCCAATCCACAGCTAAAATCAAGCCCAATCCAGAGATACTACCGTTGTCTACAGTTTTAAGCTGTTAGCTGGCCCAGTTGAGTGGGTGTGTGCGATCATAAACCAATTGATAATACTCACTCTGCAAGTTGGATTACAGAAATGTAACATTGTTGCAAGAAATGTAACATTGTTGCAAGAAGTGTAACATTGTTGCAAGAAATGTAGCATTGTTGCAAGAAATGTGACATTGTTGCAAGAAATGTAGCATTGTTGCAAGAAATGTAACATTGTTGCAAGAAATGTAGCATTGTTGCAAGAAATGTAACATTGTTGCACGAAATGTAGCATTGTTGTAAGAAATGTAACATTGTTGCAAGAAATGTAACATTGTTGCAAGAAATGTAACACTGTTGCAAGAAATGTAGCATTGTTGCAAGAAATGTAACATTGTTGCAAGAAATGTAACATTGTTGCAAGAAATGTAACATTGTTCGTTTAAAAATAAATAATAAAATAATTGACAGTTGAGTGCACTGTTACCGACTGGGTCCCCAGCACCAAGCATTTGACGCCCCCCCCCCGCGCCAACACTGCTATTTATGATTGGTTCCAGAGATAATTTGATATTTCTTTTTTTTTCAAATCATTACGTAATACTAAATCCCTGGTTCTTAATCGGCGGTACGCGTAATCCAAGTCAGGGGCCGCTTTATCCTATAGGCACAGTAGGCACTGTGCCTAGGGCCTACGGACTTTTCAAGGGCCTACGAAAGCCAGAACAAAGTGAAAACAAGTGCATTCTTGAAAAATATAAAAAAAAAATGAAATCGGGGAGATGGCCTACGACTTTGAAAGTGCCTAGGGCCTACGACTTTGAAAGTGCCTAGGGCCTACGACTTTGAAAGTGCCTAGGGCCTACGATGACCTTAAAACGGCCCTGACCCAAGTGGTGAGGGAAAGGTCTTGCAGGGTTACGCAGTGACGACATACAATTTCATTATGGACATAGGTACATTTTATTTGCGAATTTACGTGTGACAAAATTTTCTCACCGCTTGAGGTACAGTTGTTAAATAGGTTGAGAAACGCTCGACTCAGGGCCGGGCTTACGAATGGCGAGACCCAATTTAACGGATGCTTTCGAGGTCCCTCTTCTAGCCTGTGACAGGAGCCATGACTGATAGTAATATGTTAAGCCAAGCGCGGGGGCCCACTTTGGAGAAATCCGTAAAATCGGCCTAAGACCGAACCTGACTGGACTGAATAGTCTTATATATCTATTGTCAAATTATTCATTGTTACAGCTGTCATTTTATTTTAACATTTCACTTTTTTTAAAATTGATATTTCAATCTAGCAGCACAACTTTGTATACTGCATGTTTTGATATGGCTGGCTATCTCGAGTCATTTTAAATGGAGATCACATAATATGATGTATTATATTGGGAACAATAACTGGACATATAAATGCAAGATATTTATAGAAAAATGAATGTATTTTTTTTTTAAATTTAATTGATGATTAATGTAGCTCAATGTTGTCGCATTCTTCCTCAAATATAACCGATTTTCAATACAAATAGCACACCAGATCTGTTCTTACAATTTTAGGGGGTCCTAAGCTAATGTACATTTTGGGACCATTGTCAAAAACTCAGTCCCAACAGAGGGGAAAGGGGCTTTCCCTATGGGGGGGGGTGGTCCTAGACAGCCCCCTAGTTCCCCGACCCATAAAAACAAAGGTTCTGAGATATGACCATAAAATTCTTGTGCACACAGTACTGGTGGGGACGGGTGGTCGTGTGGTGTAGAGCGGTCAACTGTCGACCTGAGGGTCCTGGGTTCGAACCTCAGTAAGAAACTTGTAATTTGTTCAGGTCCTGTTGTAAGTTCCCAAGTCCACCCAGCTTTAAAGGGGTACCTGTCTTCAAGTTGGGGGAGTAAATGCGGCTGAATTATACACTTCATCTGCCCCGATAGGCCCTTATGGGCTTAAGGGAACTTTACTTTTTTTTTCTTTTGCATACAGTAGTGGCCCTAATTTCCAATTGAAAGCACACAACTCTGAAATAAATAATTATTTGGACGAGTATCCGTTTTTAGGGCATTTGTAATGCTGTGATTTGTGTGATACATTTTGAGCAAGTTAAAAAATAATCTAAAGCACGCGTTGTAATTGTAGCCAGTATGAATTAGGACAGCTTCCACCCATTACGGTTTCGTTTTCACTGCTAAATGGTTAATATAATGTCATATAAACAAGCGCCATACAAAAAGCAATCAATAAGTAATTGCTCACATCTATTTTTCATAAATGGTTCGTTCCAAAGTTGGCAACTGCTGTGTTTCATCTGCACCAAATGATCAATGAAAGCGTTAACACGTGCATTGATTTTTGTCAACTCATTGGGTAAGAAAGAGTGACTAAATGTGTGACCACTGTGACCTTTTAAACCTATGTGTTACCAATGCCCGGTAGCCTGCAATATGCCCAGGAGAGAGTAAAATAAAAAAAAGTCTAGTGTCCAGATGATGTAGATAAAAGGGGTGCACACGTAAATTAACGACCAAAGTGTACAAATGTACAGGTATATCTTACAAAAGGCTTATTTAAGAATTCTATTATAGAAATATTGTCATCAGTATTATAGTTGCCGATATTAAAATATCGTGTTAAATGTAAACTCGAGAGGCGGGATTGGGTTGTGCACAACTCTGGCATATCCATGAATAATATAACAGCTTCCTGCTCATTTGCAATGTATTGCATGACATGAATGTATTATAATTGGAATACGAATACATTATTTGGGGGCCTAATAATGAAGGGAAGATAAATCTCAATCGAAATCGACATTTGAATTATCGGAACCTTTATGAGTGTCTGAATCGGCACTGGAACTATTAAAACTTTTATCAGTATCTGAATCTGAGATTTTAAAACAAAAATAGATTCGTTGGAATGCAATCTTCCATTGCTAGAACTGTATATAATTTCCGTTAGTTCTAGTATAATTTTTTAAGCAATATCGTTAAAGAAACCAGTCGCGTCATTTAATCGAAATATAAGTCGGGTCAAATGGCGGGACAGCCAGTGTTGCCAGATTTAGCATTTTTTAATGCCAGATTTAGCATTATTTTTTTTGTGCGATCCAGCATTAAAAATTTGGATCTAGCATTTGGCAGGAAATTTAGCTTTTCTGTTTTTGGCTTGAACAATGAATAAGGAAAATGAGAAAACATAAATTTACTACAGCGTGAACCAAACATTCGATTTATCCAAGTACTCAAGCTTGTCTGTTACTAAAACTAACTTCTCTTAGAATATTTCTTTATTTTATCATTGTCTTGTTCAAGCTACCCACGACTTTCTCAGCGGATTAAGTTACCCGGTGTGGTCGTTTACGGTTCACGCTCCTTAGAACACACGTGTTCTGGACGTTGGTCAGTGTCTGTAAATGGAATGTGTACCGATCTGACCCATCACGACCCAACCAACCCTGTCAGCTCTTGGCCGCCTAGAAGAGGGGGCAAACCGAACATGTCAGTGGCCCAAGCCTTTGGGAGAATGGGGGCTGGCGTCTCTGTGGAAATGTGTACAGTATCTAGTTTGCTGCAAAATTGGGGGGGGGGGGTATGGAGCCACATAGGCTTTCGTTGTTATGGTTTATCAGGGTCCCCGTCATTCCCTGCTTCGGCCCTGCTGTCGGCTATAAAGATGAATAAATTAAGTAAAATAGTTAAAAATAAGCAGCCTATGCTAAGCCGAGGTTTTAACAATGTATAAACTGTGTGGAGAACGAGTGAATGAGAACTACATCTGAATGTTAGAGAGCTGATGAGACAAAAACATTACCGGTCAAAAGAGAGTTGTGTGTGTTGTTATAATAGACTTAGGGGGTCATTCATTGAATAGGTAAAGTTTTTTTAATTGATTTTAAACATCTTTCCCCCCTCCCTCCCGTGAAACTTTTATTTTGACTATTCTTTATCATTTTGTGTCATACTTCCCCCCCCCCCTTCATTGGCGTTACGTGATAAGTGAAGGGCCCTTTAAGAGTGATTCAGTCAAGTTGATGTTGCATTGTGTTTTCATCTCGGACTTAGTAAACATGAAGTTTGTATCATGCCAGCTACCATGTTTTTTTTTGTGTTATTGGAGGTCAGACTGTGCACTGCGGACAAATATAAATGCATGCACAATCACTGTATGACCCATACTCAATCACTGTATGAACCATACTCAATCACAGTATAACCCATACACAATCACTGTATGAACCATACACAATCACTGTATGAACCATACTCAATCACTGTATGAACCATACTCAATCACTGTATGAACCATACTCAATCACTGTATGAACCATACTCAGTCACTTATGAACCATACTCAATCACTGTATGAACCATACTCAATCACAGTATAACCCATACTCAATCACTGTATGAACCATACTCAATCACTGTATGAACCATACTCAATCACAGTATAACCCATACACAATCACTGTATGAACCATACTCAATCACTGTATGAACCATACACAATCACTGTATGACCCATACTCAATCACTGTATGAACCATACTCAATCACTGTATGAACCATACTCAATCACTGTATAACCCATACACAATCACTGTATGAACCATACACAATCACTGTATGAACCATACTCAATCACTGTATGACCCATACTCAATCACAGTATAACCCATACACAATCACTGTATGAACCATACTCAATCACTGTATGAACCATACTCAATCACTGTATGAACCATACTCAATCACAGTATAACCCATACTCAATCACTGTATGAACCATACACAATCACTGTATGACCCATACTCAATCATTGTTCTCTAATGCTCCAAGGCTAGGTAACCTTATGGCAGTAATACAAATGAGGTTGCACTGTAACGTCTAGGTAACGGAATCGAACATTGTATCGAAATGGGCAGTTTAGAAAATAGTATTATTGGGAATAGTATCATAGTCTGTAAAAATGTGTGTATCGCCCATTTCACTAAAGTGTAGCTCGCATAGGCCTATTTATTTTTGTCATTTAATTCGTTTGATTTTTAGAACAAATCAGCAGCTATCAAACATTAATGACAAAATAAATAAATAAAAAGCAGTGTACAGTTCAGATCCGCCAAATCTTTATGCCATTAGTAGCCTAATTTATTTAGCCATGAATAAGAAAATACATTGCAATTTTAATCATTGAAAACTAAAAACCTAAATTCTCTCTATTAAAGTTTTTTTTTTTAAAGAAACAATATTTGTGATACAATGAGAATGTCCGGCTAGTTAGCGTTTTACTTTTTATTTTTTAACTCTTTACATCCAGAAATAGCCGTGTTGAATCTGAAGCAATAAAAGTCCGACAATGCTTGGAGTGATATGAGCAGGCCTATCTATCTAGAGGGGGTGGGGGGAAAGCTTCCAGATTGAAGTGAATTTGTTTCATGCGTAGGCCTAATTGGAGAGAAACTGGTTACGCCAGAATACGGTAAACATGTTCATTATTAGTATTTACACCCGGCGTTTCTCGGGAAGATTTCCACGTGACACTTGAAGCATTTGTAATGCTTATACCCTACACCAGAGATGTTCCGAGTACTCACAATGGGAGTACGAGCGCGAATAACCAAGGTGCAAGAATGAGTGCAAGTACTCAAAATGCAAGAACGAGTACAAGCACCCAAGGTGCAAGAACGGGTACAAGTACCCAAGGTGCAAGAACGGGTACAAGTACCCAAGGTGCAAGAACGGGTACAAGTACTCAAAATGCAAGAACGAGTACAAGCACCCAAGGTGCAAAAACGGGTACAAGTACCTAAGGTGCAAGAGTGAGTACAAGTATAAAATGGTTTAAGAATGAGTAGGCTACGAGTACCCAAGGTGCAAAGAACGACTACAAGTATTCCAAAAATATGCTCGAGTATTACTCGGGTACGGAAACTTAGTTAAACAAGTACGGAGTACCCCTTCGCTGTCTACACCATAAGAGGGGGGTGTGGCCTATTAGTTAGTGTTTAAGAGCTGGTGCTAATACCCGCTTTCTATTTTTTGTAGAAACATTCTAAATTTCCGAACGTCACATGATTACAATTGTACCCGTTAACACTTACAACTTATTCGGGATAAGTTAGTTTTAAAGGGAAATGTTTTTCTAATTGTTTTAAAAAAAACAAAACAATGTTTCATAAAGATGAAATTATGGAACTTTTTGTGTGTCTGCTTTATATTTTGACTTGGTGGTGATGGGTTTTGTCTTATGGATGGTATTACTGCCATAAATCCACATTTAGTTGTAAACTGTTTTCATAGTTTATATTTCATCTGTTGACTGGTGTGTGGTAAAAAACGTGTGTGTGCATTGGCGGCGGAGCAGGGGGGGAAGGGGGGTGGCCGCCCCCCTAAAACTTTTAAGGGGTGGCGGCGCCCCCCCCCCCTTGAATTTCCAGTCTGCCCCCCCCCCTAAAATTTTAACTTTGTTTAACTTTTTTAACTTTGTTATTCATTTTAGTTTATATGTTTCATTTTCATAATTCATTTGATTTATTTCTTAAATTTAATATTTGAATGAAATTATAATTAATTTACATTTTACAGTAATCACATTATTGAGAGTTGTTGTGGCATATTTTAAAAAGTGTTGCCATCTACCGAATGACGGCAAATGTCATTTTTAAAGTAAATGCAATTATTTATTATCTTTTCATAAATTACTTTTGTTTATGGAGGTTCCGGTTTCAGTTTCGTTTTCATCTTCATTCATGATAATTATTTTCAGATCTAATTTCACTATTAAATTTGTAAACAAACTGACATTACGATACAAAAAAGATTAAAAAGCAAGGTATGTGTCAACATTTTATGTGTATCATTCATAAAGTTGATAAAAATAGAATAATATTCATAGGCGTAAATAGGGTGGGGGGAGCGGAGTCCAAATACAAGCGTTACCCGGGCCCCCCACTTTTTATTTTAGCGCTAAAAATTAAATACTAGCTGTACCCGCCTCACGCTGTAACGAGCACGGTCGGTAATATGTTTTTGTAACACACTTTGGAAGGGCCGGAAATTATTACAATGTGGGTCATGTTTAGAGAGAGTTTGTATTTTTGGGGACACATACCTGTTAAGTTAGATGACCTAGTTAGGCTGGAATTAAAAGCAAGGCTAAGTGTCCATGTATTATCAAGAAACAAATGTTGTGATAAGCTAATTATCTACTGTCTGGTTTCGTATGCATGGCGACAAACTTTCACATAGGCTTGATGAATGATACACAGAATCAGTGTCCCAAAGTTTCTAGGTTGAGCATTGTATTTAGCCCCCCTTGAATTTTGGAATGCCCCCCCCCCTTAAAATATTTCGTTCCGCCGCCACTGTGTGTGTGTGTGTCGTTAGGAGATGGTTCTAATGTGTGTGTAGTGTTGTGTAAATGTTTCTTTGCTATTATAAATTTGCAAGAGTCGTACAGTAGCATATATATATATATATATATATATATATATATATATATATTGTCATTTTTCAAATTTAACCGTTTTGCCTATGTATACAATGTCCATTGTTGATCTGTTCACTTATATAGTGTAACTGAACATGTGTTAATAATGTTAATATGGTTTATATAGCGTCATCAATATCTTGGCACATCATTTGTAAAATGTACATTTTGGCACTGCTTAGATCGCTTATTACTCTGGTTAGTTAGTATACATACAGACAGTGTAGTTGCAGTTTTACAGTAGTTGTAAAAAAAAAAAAGCTCATGCACTCTAGGCACCCCTGGCGTGTCACTTTAATGGATAGTGATGATTGCAGATTTCTTCCTCTTGATCCCTCCCCCGCCTCCCATCCCATCCCACCGGCTTACATCCACATTACCAGTTTGTCTGGCTCTTGAATCACTGATAATTTTATTTTTTCCCCACACCGGGATTGTACAGCTTTGGCCACAGCCTCGGTGTATATTTTAATGAATGCACACGTTCATCTGTTATTGTCCGGATGTGAGCAAATAGTTAAGAGCCGGTGTTTAATTATTCTTCTAAGCAAGAGGTGGGCAAACTTTTCGAGTCCGCGGGCCGCATTAGGTTCTTAAATTTGACAAAAAAGGGCCGGCCCAAGAGCGGATGATTTTATGAAAAGAGTAAAATTAAATGTATACGTTATAGATGTAGACAAAGTAGAAGGGAACAGAGCGCGGACCGGATCCCACCTGGCCCGCGGGCTATGGTAGGCACATGTATGTGCTATACTCAGGTCGAGTTCTGGTCCCTAATAATACATAAATACGATAAATATGTGTGAAAAAAAATCGATGAAACCGATTGAATTGGCTTCATATGAATTATTTACAGATGAATCGACCTAAATCCAATTCATGAATTCTAGACCAGTGGGTCTGAAAGTGTGTGTCGTGACTCACGGTCGCGAGTCGGACAAGTCTAGTATATAGTGTAGGCCTTTTAGTATTTGAGGATATGGCGGCGACTAGTGAAACTGCCACGACCCCGCGCCTATGAGGGGGTGGGGGTGGGGGGGAGCTATAGAAGTGAAGTTGACATTATGTAATGACTATCAAAGCGCTCCTGTAAATAAATAAACAAATGCGTAAATCTCACCACTTTTGGTTTTTAGACAGTGTCGATTAGCGCGTGCTTGTTTTGTGTTTTCACACGAACATCAAAAGACAATCATAACACCACCTCCCCCCCTCCTAGCCCCGCCCCGCCCTCCCCCATCACCATCTCACATGCTAATTTTACAGCCGTTTATCTACAGTGTAGGTCTTTTTTATGTTTGGCGGCAGGGCCGCCTTATACTATAGGCACAGGAGGCACTGTTCCTAGGGCCTACGGACTTTTCAAGGGCCTACGAAAGCCAGAACATAAAGTGAAAACAAGTGCACTCTTGAAAAATATAAAAAAATGAAATCGGGGAGGGCCTACGACTTTGAAAGTGTGTAGGCCACTGGCGGCGGAGCAGGGGGGCGGCGCCCCCCTCCTTGAATTTCCAGTCTGCCCCCCCCCTAAAATTTTAACTTTGTTTAACTTTTTTAACTTTGTTATTCATTTTAGTTTATATGTTTCATTTTCATAATTCATTTGTTTTATTTCTTAAATTTAATATTTGAAAAAGAAATTATAATTAATTTACATTTTACAGTAATTACATTATTGAGAGTTGTTGTGGCATATTTTAAAAAATGTTGCCATCTACCGAATGACGGCAAATGTCATTTTTAAAGTAAATGCAATTATTTATTATCTTTTCATAAATTACTTTTTGTTTATGGAGGTTCCGGTTTCAGTTTCGTGTTCATCTTCATTCATGATAATTATTTTCTGATCTAATTTCACTATTAAATTTGTAAACAAACTGACATTACGATACAAAAAAGATTAAAAGCAAGGTATGTGTCAACATTTTATGGGTATCATTCATAAAGTTAATAAAAATAGAATAATATTCAGTGGCGTAAATAGGGTGGGGGGAGCGGAGTCCAAATACAAGCGTCCCCCGGACCCCCAGTTTTTATTTTAGCACTAAATATTAAATACTAGCTGTACCCGCCACATGCTGTAACGAGCACGGTCGGTAATATGTTTTTGTAACACACTTTGGAAGGGCCGGAAATTATTACAATGTGGGTCATGTTTAGAGAGAGTTTGTATTTTTGGGGACACATACCTGTTAAGTTAGAACTGTTAGATGACCTAGTTAGGCTGGAATTAAAAGCAAGACTAAGTGTCCATGTATTATCAAGAAACAAATGTTGTGATAAGCTAATTATCTACTGTCTGGTTTCGTATGTATGGCGCCAAACTTTCACTGATACAAAGAATCAGTGTCCCTTAAGTTTCTAGGTTGAGCAATGTATTTACAAGAATATAGGTCAAACATTGTATTTTCAAGAATGCGGCGCCCCCCCCCCTTGAATTTTGGCTTGCCCCCCCTTAAAATATTTCGTTCCGCCGCCAGTGGTGTAGGCCCTACGATGACCTTAAAACGGCCCTGTTGGCAGGGATGTCAAATACGGCAGCACGCGTGCCAAAGTTGACACCCCACTATTACAAATCGGCAAAAATGCATTGGCAAATTTCTTCTAAAATTAATTCGTTTTAATTTGCCATATTTTTTTGGCGCTTTGTTAAGTATTATTTCCCATCTCTGAACTATGGTGTATATGAATATACTTTTTTTGTAGACGGTATTCGTGATTTAACGACATTTCGATCATAGTAAAGTTCCCTTAGCCCTAAAGGGCCATCGGGGCAGATGTAGTGTAGAATTCATCTGCTGCTATAACCTCGGCATATGAAGGGTTTGTGTGGTTAGCACCACAACGCCCAGCCGCCTTTACTCCCCCAACTTAAGGTCAGGTACCCTTTTAAAGCTGGGTGGACTTGTGGGACGACTTTGAAACAAATTTCACCTGGAAAAATTCACCGAGGTTCTCACCGAGGATTGAACCCAGGACTCTCAGGTTGACAGTCGAGCACCCCCGTAGCCAAGGTGTGGCACTGGGGGGGGGGCGTGCCCCCCCCCCGCTAGGTAACGAGTGCCTCGCCCCCCCTCCCCGCTTAAAAAGAAGAAAAGAGGAAAAAATAAAGAAAATGTATAGATGCCCCTTGCTGGGTATTGGTGCCCCCCCTGTTTACTTTGACCTGGCTACGGGTCTGCAGTCGAGTATCTACACCACTCGGCTATCCGACAGCCCCGTAGCGTGAAAATTTTACAGGAGGGGCCAGGCAATAGCAGGGGGGCCAGGTAATACATTTTACTAAGTAGAACAAATAAGCAGGGGGGCAGACAAAACGTAGGGGGGTCGGCCCCCTGCCCCCCCCCCGCACACTACGGGCCTGCTTTTCGATCATAAGAGGGGGTTTTATTTATTTTTTCTTCATTGTGAACCCATCGATCGCCTATTGCGTCAGAAATATAATGTAAACGGCGGGAAAGCTAAAAAATTACTTGACATCTTCTATAGTATACTGTAAACAAATCTATACATTTGAATATTTATTATTTCTCCATTGTTATAGGCCTAAAGAAATACTTTTTAAGTATTAATTTAAAAGAATAGCTCAGATCATAGATATCTATTGCTCAGATCATACACAAATGTATATAATTTCTATTGACCTAAATAAAAGAGTGAATGACTATCACAAGATCCATCATCGTTGTATAAAGGCCTGCCTTATAAGCTATCCCGTTTTGTTTTGACTAGTTTGACTAGATTTTTTTTGGGTAGCAGCTTCACAAGCTAGTGTCATCTAAGCCATTCTAAGCATATTGCACTGACAGGTCAAACTGGCCTGAAACATTGGTCGAGAATAGTTATATCATGGGACTTGACAAGTGTAAATGATGAAGCTGTTTCGTCAATTTCTTTTGACGTAATCCACGTTTAATACCAGTTAGCAGTTAAACAAAAGATTCATCTCAATGCCATTATACGAGTTTAGGGGCTGTCCATTATTTATGTCAACAAATTTTTGGCGATTTTTACCTCCCCCGCCCCCTTCCCCCTTGTCAACAACTTGTCAAACTTCCAGAGACCCCCCTTCCCTTTAAAAATATGTCAACATTTGAATACCCCCTCCTCCCCCCTCCCCCACCACTAAAAAAGCTGGCTTCCAAAATATTTATGTGGCAAAATTAGTAGGAATATAGTTAATTTAATTAAAATATTGAATGTTAAGCGAATGTGTAACACAGGACTACAAACGCTGCTTAATTTTCCTTTATTTAAGTAATTATATTAAATTTAAAAAAAAAGTAACATTGTTGACGTCAACTTTTCTTGACCTCCCCCCCCCCATTCCCCTTGTCAACAATTGTCAAAAATTTTCTGACCCCCCTTCCCTCCTATTTTGTTGACGTAATTAATGGACAGCCCCTTATTACCAATCTGGACCCACCTACGTATTAAAAAAATCACTTGTTATAAAAAAAAACAAAAAGACATTAGAATTATTTCGGTGGAGATAAAAGCGAGTTAATATATAGCTCTAAGGCTACAGCTAATCCGGATTCTAAGGTTATCCGGCATGCCCTTTTGCCACATCTATCCGTGTAATTGATAGATTAAGGCTGTGGCGGCTTGTGTATTGGCACTGCGGAACTGCAGCACCCCCTATTTGTTCTTGATAGTATCGATAACATTCAAATATAATTCGTCCTTTTTGTCTTCAAATTATTTCCATCTTGGTATAGAGCTGCGCGTTGCACAGTTCCACCGAAGTGGTTTTGGGTAACAGGATTGTCGCATACCTTCCCCCCTCTCTGCTTCTCCTAAATGATTGCACAGCACCCACCCCCCTTTATTCATACGCGCGGATCAAAACAATAGCCCATATCAAGTGCTGTACACAACTTATACCTAAGCGTACTGATCATCAAATGTGATAATATCATG
The DNA here is from genome assembly GCA_021962125.1 of Bulinus truncatus. Lineage (NCBI taxonomy): Eukaryota > Metazoa > Mollusca > Gastropoda > Planorbidae > Bulinus > Bulinus truncatus. The sequence goes on along the minus strand of JAGDYQ010000001.1, from coordinate 31,137,098 downwards.
TTGCATACGACTGCTTTTCAGGGCCGCTTTATCAACTAGGCACAGTAGGCACTATGCCTTGGGCCTAGGGACTTTTCAAGGGCCCACGAAAGCCAGAACATAAAGTGAAAATAAGCTCAGAATGCCAATAAAATTTAATGACGTTTGTATTAAAGTAACTATATATAACCGTGTGAGAGAAACAAGTCAAGCTGCAGTGCTGTAGATCATTGTCTTAGCATTCTTAAGAAAAGATTTACAATTAAGTCGGGGAGGGCCTACGCAGCGGCGTAGCGTGGGTATCGGCCGCCCAGGGCGGAAGACGATTTTGCCGCCCTCTCATTTAGGTATTTCAATTTAATCTATACATTTTTGCCGCCCCCCCCTAAAAAGTAATAAAAAGTGCCGCCCGGTGCGGACCGCGCCCACCGCCCCCCCAGGTACCCACTGGGCCTACGACTTTGAAAGTGCCTAGGGCCTACGATGACCTTAAAACGGCCCTGCTGCCTTTATATTCTCAAATAAGTTATTATTAATCTTTTTGGCGACCCGCTTAAAACAATTATTACCCCCCTCCCAATGACACTGGATCCCGATTCCCTTGGGTTGACATTCTGTAATCTCTTTTGAATGCTAAGACCTTTACCAGCCCAGTGATGGCGGGTGGGTTATGCGCCGTACAGCACTGCCTATATGTTCTCCAATAACTGTTAAAATATGTTAGAAAATCCATCATACTCTTTTCAGCGATAGAGCCCTGCCTGCAACAACTGCTAATATATTAGGTAAATTTATACCTTTTCCTGTGCACAAAAAAAAGGGGGTATGCATAAAATATCGATTTTCATTCCTTGTATGCGAGCTGTGAAGATCGAACCTATGCAAAAGCTCTACTATACATTTTTTGTCACCGAGATGAAAAGCAAATCAGTTTTACAGCAGACGTGAAATAAAAATATAAAATCACTGTTCCATCTATGTGTGCACCCTTTCTTCACAAATATATTTTTATAACGCAGTGGCTACGGTTCGGTCCGACCGAACCTGTATTTTTTTTACTTCGGGTACCAGCCATAGATAATATTGCTCCACACCCTAACCCTAACCCTATCCCTAACCCTATCCCTAACCCTAACCCTGATCGTGAAAAAATTCTGAAAAAAAAATTATATTTGCCATGTTCCTTATACCCTAATATAATGGTTTTGGCTGGTGCCGGAGCCACTGCGTTTTATAATATGTCGTTTATAAATAAGTAAGAGCGTTGGAGTGTGTGTTTGTGTGTGTGTTTGAACTTGTTTGGGTGTTCAGTATTCGGCTAAACATTGTGCAAAAAAAAAACTTCTACTGGACTGACCAGTTAAAATTATTAAACGGATACACTGACAACTGTATCGGGAACTTTATCGAAACTGAAAGAGCGCGCTATTTTAATGGCACTACCGAGAAAAAGAGCAAAACTGATTCTTTTTCAAGCCAGGCACTACAAAAAGAAAATCGTAAGTAAAGCTAAATACTCATTTATTTACAAAGTTTTGAACACAGATTAGATATAACATATCTCATCTATGGTTTTAAAGGTAAATAAATGTGTTAGCTACTTTGTTGAAGGTTATGTACTGCTTTGACTCAAAACTTTTTTGGCAATGTTAATTTGAGTATATTTGCATTAGAAAAGCAAAATAAACTGCGCAGTGCTGTTGTGGAATTTCTTGAAATATTTTTTTCAGTTAATATTTTTATTTCTGGTTTACATTATTCAGGTAGCGGTGTATATGTCAGTTAAACTAACTTTTAACACATTTTTAGTAGATCATTTGTATAATCTAACCATGTATGTAAAAGTTTTTTACATCTGATGGGTGAGGGTATGTCTTAATTCGTAAACATCAACTATTATTATATTCCACTACAATATATAGGTTAAAGCAAGCACCGGTGGTTTGATTAGTAGCCTAATTCCTAGAATGTACTATCCCTTCTCTTTTTAATTTCATTCGTGTTACCTAGGGCTTGGAGTGTCGGACGAAAATCTGGTTCGACACCGACAGTCGGATTTTTTTTATCACCCTCCGACACCAGTGTCAGAAGTTTTTAGCAGCCTCCGAGACTAAAACCGGAGGGGTTGGGTTGGGGGAAGGGGGGGGGTAGCAAAGGGAATTAACAATGTTATTATTTTGTACTATACGTATGTATACATTATACTATTGTCTACAACTGTCAATATATCATACAATATACTTTTGTTGTAATATATAGCAACTTCTGTGATTAATCCAAAGAAAATATAGTTCCCTATCAATTAACTTCAGTAATTCTTCTCTGAAAAAAATATACCCATTCACAGTGGCGTAGCTAGCTTAACTCGCGCTGGGGCATGATGCCTTTTTAATACCCTTTTCGCCCCCCTCCCAATTCGAAAACCATGTAATATTATATGTAAAATATATCATTTAGCGCCCCAATTGTGAGCAACGGCGCCCGGGGCATGATGACCTCCTTGCCCCTCCTCCCTCACTACGCCACTGCACAGTCAAGCAGGTCAGCATGGTAGTCTTGAATGAGCCATATACACAGCTAATCCCTTGCATGATTTTTTTTACCACATTCAAGCTGACCTTACGTTGGTGCAATTAGTAATTAAAACAATACAATAGAGACACACTAACATCTTGCACTATTAATCCGAGATGTCATATTTGTTTTCGTACTATTCCCATTTGCCAACTAGTTGTTGACAATGGTAATGAGAAAATAAATAGGTAGTATACCAACCAACATGACATAACGTCTGCTTGAAAAAGAAGCCAATTTGTTAAAAGTAGTGCAATCTGGCAATACTGACTATAAAAGTTGAGTTCATATGAAGACTGCTCGTTTTTCTCGGTATTGTCATCAAAATATCGCACTGACAGTCTCGACAGTTTCTAAATATATTTGTGAAGGAAGGATGCATCCATAGAGGGGAAAAAACACACACACACACACACACACACACACACACACATATATATATATATATATATATATATATATATATATATATATAATATTTGCTATAACTGATGTGATTTTAAGCTCAGTGAATAAAATATGTAAATCAGCATCTTTGCATAGGTTTTATCTTCCCAGCTCGCACATACGAAATGAAAATAATTTTATATTTCATACATTGACCTACCCCCCCTCCCAATCAATGTCTCCCGTGGTGTCTCCATGACCATTATGGTGGAGATGAGAGCACTTCAAAAAACAGTGCCATGGTGGTTTTTATAAACTAATTTTTATTTTAACGTTTATTATTCATTTATTTTATTAGTAATTGTTAAAATTTTACAAAAAAAAAAATAGCACTATGTATATATATATATATATATATATATATATATATATATATATATATATATATATATATATATATATGTTAATAATTTTATATTTCGTCAAACAAAAAAAAACTTGAACATTATTGATAAATGTGATACTAGTTATTATTTGATTTGATTAATATTTGATTTTTAAAAATCCATTTAATCACTACAATCGAACTATATTTTGACTAATCAAAGGACGAATGTCGCTTTTAGTGACTTTTATTTTTTTAAACTGTCCTTTAAATTTTAAAAACCTGGCACATCCGCAAGAGGCAAACAGAAACATTAAACGGTTTCGGTACCATCGTATTTGGACAATTGAAACTGTCAACAAAAACACGTGCTTAGAGGTGAATTAGAAATATTTCTTTTTTAGTTTTTTTTATTACAATCATATCTGGAACAAGGTATACAACAGATTCTCAAGACATATTACAAAGCTTTTACTAATGTTTACATTATTTTGATTGAAAAGTTTTATTGCCAGTGTTGGCGGGTTTGCAAAAAAAAAACCAACAACAGGAAGTTCTCGCTAAGTGTCGTTTTCTATGAATATAGATTTAGAAGAAAATATTTAAAAAAAGAACTACATAACATATTATTTATGTTTTTTAATTATTTTTTAAAAATACGACTGATATGTATTGTCATCCTTAAATACAAGTGTGTGTCTCGCTCAGGTAATTTTTATATTGTGTGGTGTATGTTTTTGTATGTGTTGTGGTCGTGGGTAGTTTACACATGTGGTGTATTGGTTGTATTTAAGGATGTTCATGGCAATAAAAGGCAATTGTTATTTTCTATTACAGTATTTCATACATTTTTTTGTTATTTCTGTTCATGGCAATATAGGCCACATATTCTTTTCTATTGCAGTATTTGATATATTTTTTTGTTATCCCTTCTATCAGATTTCGTTCAACCATTTTTAGCAGGCTTCCCTACTAGTTTATAGATAAAGGCATATGTATATTAATATTAGTTATAAGCAGAGTTTACTTATGTGAATGTTAATCATTAACTTGAATTTGATGGCATTTTATTTGAATGTGGGCTAGAGAAATGTAGGCAATATTTGAACTGCCAGGGGTATACCCATTACCTAGACATAAAATGTCTTTTAAAGTAACGCACTTGTTAGAAGACCCACTAGTGACCATTATATTAGGGTATAAGAAACATGACATATATAAATTTTTTTTCAGGATTAGGGAAAGGGTTAGGGATAGAGATAGATATCAATCCCTGGAAACAGAAAAAAATTAACGGGTCGACCATACATATGCTAGTAGTCGACCCCCTAGTGGGTCGAGTAACAAGTGCCTTTAAGTAAATATACTAAAACTGGTGTCCTTTTTATAAAACACATGACGGCCTTTAAGTACTGCAGTTCCTTACAATGTAAATCTATATCACCCTATCCCCGAAACTAGGTACTTGGATAAGAATTTCTAAACGTTTTTTATGTGCCAAATTATACATAGATTGATAGAGCTTAACAAAAGATTCAAAAAGATACCTAACTTATGTGATTAGGTCTTATGGTTGTTGAGTTATTAGCTTTTATGTGTCATTTTTTTTACTATAGAAAAAAAGCTGAAATTTGTGACCAGAATTTTGTGTGATGTAAATAGATCGTACAGACAGGAACTACAAATAGCCAGCTATCGATAATAGGTTACTAAAATCGGCCAATCGAGCATGGTTAAGATTCTGGGTTTATTTTATTCATAATGGTACAAAACGTTAGTGAAATTGTGCTAATCTGTAATTTTATAATAAATGCTAATATTAAAACTGAACACAAAAAGTGTTTAGACTGTGATGTAGATAGATTATACAGACAAGAACTACAGATAGCAAGCTTTCATTTTCATGGCGGCCGTTATCGATAATAGGTTACTAAAAATCGACCAATCGAGCATGGTTAAGAATCTGGTTGTTTTTATTCATAATGGGACATTACGTTTGTGATATTATCCTATAACATGTCTTAATTAGTAGAATTAAAAAAAACTCTGTGAAGCAATCTAATTAATGAGTAAGAACAAAAGTTAACATACCTTATTTTCCAAGAAGAATCCATAAACAAAAACGTAAACTTATGCAATAAAAGAACTTTATTATAAATATTTACCCAATTCTTTTAGTAACTGTAAAAATACATAAAGAAATATCAAATATAAAGCATTCCAATTAAAGAAAACCAGTAGTAGTGTTCGTCCATCGTATTCGATGAAGACCATCTAGTCATCAGAGGTTGGTGTGTGTCGGTGTGTGCGCAGATGGCTGACTAGTCCAATCCTTGCGTGGAAATGTCTATGACAGTGGGGACATTAAAGAAAACCAATACATTACTCAGGGTAGGATCATTCACAAGTTTATATAGTATATGGCAGGAAATACTACGATTTCCGGCCGTGATTTTACCTATATCCAAGTACCTACCTTTCATAGTATATCAAATTCTTTTTTGTTTAATGTATGCTTTATTTGTGAATTGAAATTAAAAAGGCAACTGTCTTTATTAACTAATGAATTTTATGACCTATCAGTAGAATGAGTGAAGGAAGAGCCAGAGGAAGAGGTGGGAGGGGTAAAAAGACTGATGAATCTCAAGTTCAGCCACCCCCTGGATTTCAAGCTGAACAGCAGCAACAACAGGTAATTAAACACATTTCCTATATAGTGGATGGATCTTTAATATTTTTTATTATTAAGTATTAATTTGGGAACATCCTTCCCCACATGACAAGGAATCTAACCAGTGATACTTGCTTCGGTCTTCTTGTAATGAGTACACGGAAGTGTGATAGTGCGGAAAAACCATTGGCTTCAATTACTAGACACTCATAGACAAATGCAGTATATACCTAATACTCCTACCCGGAGACATTTCATATATAAAGTCACATATTAACTCTAAGGCGGCATTAGAATCCGCCCCCAGACTAGGGAGCGACCGATAATCGGATCGCTATCCGTATCGGGCCGATATTGGCACTATCGGTTAATATCGGATCGGCCGATTGCTGTAGGGAGTGACCGATAGTCGAACCGATATTGGCACTATGGGTTAACTGTCGGACCGGCCGTTTTCTTGGCTGCCAATACATTGTTTTTTTTTTCACAACAGAGTTGTGTTAATTACCCAATTCTATAACCAGATCAGACAAGATTTAACAAAAAGGAAGAAAAAAAAACCCGTACACAGAAATTGTCACGTCTTCCTCAGAGATATGACCTTGAAACAATAGCATTGGCATTTCTTAATTCTAATGTATGACCTTGAATGATACAATTAGTGAACATCTGTGTGTATTTTTTGTTGGGATGGGAAGTTGGGGGGGGGGAGAAACAAGACTTACGTGTCGGCGAAGTGTCACGAAATATGACAGGGAAGGGGTAAGCATGGGTTGACATACGTCATGAGCTGTAGCATGAGAGAAACACGTGTTTGGCATTGTTGTTGATTAAAAAAATATAGGTATCTGGGGGGGGGGTGTTACAAAATATGTGAACTTGGCTTGAAATACGTCATATAGCACGAGAATAACACGTGTTTGGCATTGTTGTTGCTTAAGGGGCTGTCCATTAATTACATCAACAAAATAGGGGGAGGGGGGGTCGGAAAATTGTTGACAAGGGGAGGGGGGAGGTCAAGAAAAGTTGACGTCAACAATGTTACTTTTTTAAATTGAATATAATTACTAAATAAATAGGAAAATTAAGCAGCATTTGTAGTTTTGTGTTACACACTCGCTTAACATTCAGTATTTTGATTAATCTAACTATATTCCTACTAATTTTGCCACATAAACATTTTAAAAGCCACCTTTTTTAGGGGGGTAATCAAATGTTGACGTAATTTTATGGGGGGGGGTCTCTGGAAGTTTGACAAGTTGTTGACAGGGTGGGAGGTAAAAATCGCAAAAAATTTGTTGACATAAATAATGGACAGCCCCTAAAAAGAAAATATCGGTATCGGACTATCGGTAAAAAGGCATATCGGTCGCTCCCTACCCCAGACAGTTTTTTTTTTCAAGTTACAGAGTAGCCAGTGGTTATTTTTTAATCAGGTTTTGTGAGGTTTAAATAATTAAAAATTATTTTTTTTGTCTGTAGTTGTTCTATGGCCATTAAACTATTGGCTATGGTGGGGGTGAAAGAAAGGCACTGCTAAAACATCCCATTAGTGGTTTATAAGTTATAAGAGATAAATATCCTTACTGGCAGGGTATGTTCACCCCTTTTAGACGTCAACTGTGTCCATTATGCTTAACAAAAAAAAAATGAAAAGACATACAAGCCATTTGTTTATTAACACTTCTTTAAGACATAGCTCTCTTACCAGTAAACATTCAATGCATTTTTGTTTAGTGGATGCTGATAACATCATATCCATTTATTTAAAAAAGAAGAGAGTTTGAAAGTTAATGAAGAGAACCTAACAAAGTACATAATAGGTCATATTGGTAATGATGGTATTGATATTAAGTTAAATTGAATATTTGTAAAAAAAAAAATTATTGACTGAACAGGTTTTACCATTTAAAGTTTAGTGTATTTTTCAAAGATAATTATTAATTTCAATTCAACTATTTTTTGTTCATTACATTTTTTTTTGGATCTATTTTGTTACCGTTTTTGCCTCTTGTGCAGGCTGTTCGGCTACTGATTATTATTAGTGATTAGAATGTAAAATAAAAATTGTTTGATAACAATCTGGGGCCATGGGGTGATAGTAGTGAATGAGTTTAAAACTTTGTTTGTCTTGTCAAACCCTCATAAACTAAGACACCTGTAAACCAAGCTTGACGGTATATTGGATATCTTTTAAGATGCACTTTTATCATTTATATTCATTTTTATCATTACTTTGATTTTGACCTGTTATGGAAACGTTTTGAAGATGAGCTATTTTAGAAAATGATCTGTTTTCTATTGTTTAGGCAGCACCTGTTTCTCGAGGTAGAGGAAGAGCAGCACCTAAGCCAGCCTTACAAGAATGTGAACCTCAGCCTGTTCCTCAAAGACCTCCTGCTGTGCTTAGTCAGCCAGAACCTCAAGTCCCCCCATCTGGAGGTCGTGGTGTTCAACGAGGTGGAGGCCGCGAGCGACCATCTGGTCCTCCAACGGAAGAAATGGCTGCCATGAGTTTAAGACGCCCACTGCGTTCAGCATATGATAAGTATGTTCAGAAAGAATGGAAAACAGCTGAAAAAAGTTCTGTAGGTTAGTCATTATCACAGCTTTTTTAAATACATATAACCTTAATACTGCTTATGTTAGAATCACTTAATCAACTTAATTTTGCAGCAAAGTATTAATTGCTTCACAAATTGTTATTTGATCTGAAGTCTTTACTAGTGAGAACTCTAAACCTAATTTAAAATATTTTAAACTGATTTAGATAAAAACTTTTTAAAAAATTTCGCTACCATTGAAAGATATATTTTTTTTAACTTGTTGTGAACTTAAATACAAATATATGATGAATGAGACTAATATGGTATAGAAGAACCACAAAGCTCTGCATATTAAGCATCAAATATGTACTTCTTGTACAACAAGATCTATTTTTGTTTATTTAAAATTTATTAGAAAAATTTGGTAGACTTGCACTACAATGCTCATAAATCAAGGTTCGTCTGAAATGTAATTTATGAAATGTGCCCAAATACTGAAGTCAAATTAGAAGATAAGATTAAAGATACAGCAACATTAAACTTTTGAGTACATTGGTTAAATTCAATGATCGAAGACGTTGAAACTTGAATGTGCAGCATATCCTGAAATGCAAATGCAGACTACTAAATATATGAGCTTAGAGATTTGTGCAAGAATGCAGTTTTAAAAAATAACTATTACTTAACTATTTTTAAATTTAGTTGGCAACATTTTTTTTTTATTCTAACCCTTTCCGCTGCGACATATTGCATACCTTGTCCCAGGCAACTGGGTGTGTAAAACTGGGTGTTACACACCGTACACTTATTAAAGGGGAGATAATCATTTATGTTGATTTCTGGCAACTGGGTGAGTTACACCCATATATTTGTTTGAGTGATCTTCCTTGATAATAAAAACCATGCTTTGTGCCTAGACAGCTAACTTAAAGAGAAAATACCTAAACTGTATCGGGGTCATGTTTAGGGTCAACCAGCCAACTGATTATCTAATTAAATGGGGACCATGAGGACATAGGAGATATAGTTTATTATTTTTAGCCAGGGGAAGTTAGATAATGAACATAGTTAGATGTGGTGTGGTAAGATATTTTTTATCTAATCTTTGCTGTCAGAAATTCGTTTGGTATAGTTGTGTTTTGGCGGTGGAGAATTTTGTATTTTTGATGTTCAGAAGCCTGCACATACTACTAGAGCAGAGGTTTTCAACCTTTTTTATGCTGCGGACCCCACAGACATTCCAAGCTTGGTTGGCAGACCCCCATAGCCCAAGACGCCCTGGTCTCAACTTTTTGTAACTCAGGTTGGGCCAGAATATATCTTATTAAGTCTGCAGATGCAATCTACTTAAATTATGCTAAACGGTAGACCTAGCCTAAGTTACGTGCAAAACATGTAAAGGTCATTTCACATACCAAAATAGCTATATATCCAAAAATTAAACAATCACCGTGTATTTATTCTACTGGTATGTCTATTACACAGTTTACTGTTCAGTGGTAATGCTTTGCCTGTTTTGCACGACAGAGTTTGTCCAAACATGGTGGTATGCGAGATAAACATATGTGTATTTTATGTTCAATGTCCAGTCTGGACCTGTACTAGTAACAATAACAGCAGAAAATGCAGTTTTGCACAAGTACGTCGTTGAAAATGGTAGCAGGACATTGATGACTTTGTCTGACAGCAGCCAGAACGACAACAGTGGCAGTCTGATGAACTGCAAGCACAGTGTCCTGTCATACGACAATTCGAACAATTGTTCTTGCTCGAGACCAGTTAAATTGGTTAGATCGAATTCAAAGGGATTTCGAATCCAATCAAATGCGTTGATATCGTCGTCGCGAAATATTGATGAAAGTAATACGACAGCTTCTGTAGGTGGTTCAAAATAGTGCCTGCAATGACGCCTGTCAAAATATTGTTCACTATAAGAAAGTCAGCCAACAAAGGAAATATATCATAGGTGCCTTCTTCACATCTTCCGATCCATATGCGAAGTTTCTTCTGGAAGTTTCAGGTCTTTGCAACAACAGATTTAAACTGTTCAAAATGTTTAAAAATGTCTGCAAGAAAAGCTGGAATGTCTCGACTGTAAAGAAGTCTGCCACTGATTTGTTAAGCTTGTTTAGAAAAATGAGCTCGTCTCGTTATACTACTATAATAAAACAAATACAAATCTTATGAAATAATTTGAATTGTTTACTAACATAGTAAAAAAGTATTTGTCACATAAGCAATTCACATGACAACAGAACAGTATAATGGGTTCATCGCTAGAATTTTGCACCGTTTCATCTGTGGGTGTCATTTTAAATTAACATGCAAAGTGTATACCAGCAATTTGATATCAAATCAAAAACTTTTTTCTAAGATTATTTATATGCCAATCTAGGATTATAATAATTGTAACCACTGATAAACCAGACTATTTATCAACAATACATACGCTTGCTCTGATCCGGATGTTTTAACAGTGATGTCAGAGCTCAGCAAGTAAGATAAATTGCCAAGATGAAATAACACAAAAACTCAGTGCACAAGTTCATGAAGCATGCAGTCTAGTTCAGACTTCAGACGAAAATATAAGGAAATACCAGCGAAGTTTTCAATTCTACACATTGTTGTTTGTGCCTGAAACATTGGCATAGCTAGTATTTTTTTTAGCTAAAAGCTAACCAATCAACCAAACCAAGCAATACTTTATACAAGAAAATCACTACTTTCCTTGACTTGCCCACAGACCCCTTTGAAGCTCCTCGCGGACCCCTGGGGGTCCGGGGACCACAGGTTGGAAACCTCTGTACTAGAGATTCAGTTACAGAAAAACAAGCTGTTTAATAGTGTCAAGAGTACAGAGATACTATACTCTAAATAGGTAAGACTGCTTATGTACAAGTCCTGGTGCTCAGTTTGATGATGATGGACAAACAAGTGATGGGCCTGAAATATCAGATGATGATGATGAAGAATGGCAGCCCCTACTACCAGAAAACACTAGTACTGACTCTGGTAGTTCTGATGATGAGGATAATCCAGTTAATGCTGCAACTACTGACAACATGCAAACTTTTGACAGTAGTAGTGATGGTGTGCAAAATAGATCAAGAGAACCAATTGTCCTTGGCAAAGACAACGTTACCGAACGGCACCGTGAACCAATATCAGAGATGCAAACCCCTGGGAAGAAAATACTTCAACTTCCAAAGAACCGGATTTCATTTATAGATCGCATTCTGAGTGCAAGAAACCAGAGATTGTGCTCTATTACAACAAAACCAAAGGGAGGCGTAGATGCCATGGACCAAATGGCAAACGCATTTTCTGTGAAATGAAAAACTAAAAGGTGGCCATTGATTATGTTTTTCAACATGGTTGACCTGGCAACAATTGCAGCAAGAGCTGTATTCAAAACTAAGTATCAAAACAATCTACTATCTTGTGAAGACAGCAGACAGAAATTCAATATTGAAGCTGCACATTTCCTCACCCTTCCACATATTCAGAGATGTACTGTCCCAACGCATCAAGATCTTTATTATTAGGCAGAATATTTTTAGTGTTCTAAATTCATTACAAGCCTTCCTTCCAGCTACCCAAACCACTTCAACTCCTGTTAAAAGGGCAAGGATAACTGATGTTCCTACTACTTCAATGTTAAAGCAGAAAAGATGTGCACTTTGTCCAACAATTCTAAAACCTATTTTTTGTATATCCCAATGCCTTCAGATTACTTATGTATTGTTAAACGTTTCAATCCTATTCTATGGTTGACACAAAACAGTTTTTAATTAACAAAAAATTGTTTCAAATTTAGTTCAGACACAGTTTGTTTTATTAAAAAAGTGTATGGGTGCGTTACACCCAGTTGCCAGGGACAGTAGATAGAAATTTCAGCCCCACACAATAAAGTCACTATGACATGTTTTATAATTTTGAGTCCATCAATGTGTTCATTTCAACAATGTTATAGATGGTTTAAAAAATTGTAAAAATATTCAAAAGGAGACAAGAGTTATCCGGGTGTGTTCCACCCAAACGAGGCGGAAAGGGTTAAGTGTATGAGTTGTTTTTTTTTCATTTGTAACTCATATAGTAGGTTATCATTTAATTGTCAAACTTTTTATTTCAGGTAAAAGTGGAGATAGGGTTGCTTTATTAGCCAATGCCTTTGATGTTAGTTTAGCCACTGATTTAAAAATATTCCAGTACCATGTGTCTTTTAAGCCTGAAGTAGAGAACATAAGAGTAAAATTTGGATTGATTGCATCCCTGTCTGAAGTAGTTGGTCAAGTTAAATGTTTTGATGGAGGAATTTTGTACCTTCAGCGACTCTTACCTAAAGATGTCAGTATTTTTTTTTTTTTGCTAAATAATATTGTCTGATTTTTCTTTGACAGAGAGAAAATTGTGTAATTAACAATTTTTAATTCTCTAGTTAAAATTTATTTTGTATTAAGCTCTTCAAAATTTTGGCATACATTAAATTGTTATTTTGCAGCCAATGGAATGCGTTGCTCAGCGGTCGTATGATGGTGCTCACATTACTGTTCAATTCAAGTTGGTGTGTGAGGTGCAGGCTAACACTCCTCAGTTTTTGCAGATTGTTAATCTTATGTTCAAAAGGTAAGGGAGTAAGAAGCTATAATCAATAGGGAGCGACCGATATGCCTTTTTACCGATAGTCCGATACCAATATTTTCCTTTTAGGGGCTGTCCATTATTTATGTCAACAAATTTTTGGTGATTTTTCCTCCCCCCTCCCCTTGTCAACAATTGTCAAAAATTTTCTGACCCCCCTCACCATTTTTTGTTAACGTAATTAATGGACAGCCCCTTAAGCAACAACAATGCAAACACGTGTTTTTCTCGTGCTGTATGACGTATGTCAACCCATGTTCACATATTTTGTAACACTTCGCCCACGCGTGTCTTGTTTACCCCCCCCCCCCCCCCCAACTTCCCATCCCAAAAAAAATACTCACAGATGTTCACTAATTGTATCATTCAAGGTCATACATTAGAATTAAGAAATGCCAAGCCTATTGTTTCAAGGTCATATCTCTGATGTAATTTTATGTAGACGTGACAGTTTCTGTGTACAATGTATCGGCAGCCAAAAACGGCCGTTCCCTACAACAATCGGTGATCGGATATTAACCGATAGTGCCAATATCGGTCCGACACTGATACAGATCCGATTATCGGTCGCTCCCTAATAATCAATATTACCTGATATTAGTTTTAAAATCAGAAAATTCTTTTTTGTTAGATTCTGCACATTATGTGACTTTTAATTGATGCAATGATTTGTGTATTTTGCTTCTTTCATGCATAGTATGTACTTATACATACATATCATTTAAATTCATTGTAAAAGTCATTATTTCTCAATGTCAATACTAAATCTTTTAAAATATATTTTTCAGGGTCCAAATAGCATTAGATATGAAACAGATAAGGGACCACTACTTCAACATCCATCTGGCTACCAAGATTCCAAAGCATAAGTAAGTTTGTCTTATTAAAGATTTGATGACCCTTTTTTTTTTTAAACATGATCCCTTTCACCGGGTTATGGTAAACTATTTAACAAGCTTGTAAGTTTTTCAGACTACAGGCAACATTGACATAGATTTGTTGCTTAACATTACACTTAATTTGATGCAATGTGTAAATTACATAATACATGTATTTAACAAATAAAACAAAAAACATTGAAGTACATAGAAATGTATTTAAACATTTTAAAAAATATACGTGCCACTGCGCTCACCATCACTAAAAAAAAAAGAAAAATAAAATGGTTTTACTAATAAAAACAATTTTTTTAATGCTAATTAAAAATTAGAAAAATACAACTATAGTTATTACACAATTCTGTCCATGACTAACACCATTTTGAGGCTGATCATAATTTTCTAGACTCCTATTTCATATTATGAGTCAAGTTGTTTGTTGGGATCTCCATTTCTGCCTACAATTATTTTGTCTGTCATATTGGATCTATTGTTTTTCAGCTTTCTAACATACTGTACAGCTAACTTCCTGTGTTCTTCTTGGTACATTTGGTTACCAAACTTGTGTGGAGGCGCCTTTCCATTTCTTAATCTTGTATTACACCCTCCCCCTTCCACACACACACATTTGCTAAATGAAAAATTTTTGACCAAGTTAAGTGCTGGTTGTTACACTAGTACTTCCTCCTGCCCAGTCTGTTAAACTTTAACAAATAAATAAAAAAAAAACATTACGTCAAGAAAGGACATTGACTCTAAATAATTTAGGTCCTAAAGTTTGTATTGTCTGCATATTATGATAGGTCTCATTCTCAGATATTAAGTTTCTACAATTTTTATATGGTATATTGATAAATCTTATTAATTAAACAACAATGTAAAATCATTAAAAAGCAAAATCCTGATATTACTAAAGAAAAATAATTAGCAAAATGTATACATTTGTCCGAAGGAATGGTGTCATTTATCAGTTATCAAGTGTGTAAATTTCTTTGCTGATCAACCTAACATGCAAGCATATATGGTTTCATTTCTATTTATTATTAAGATTAAAAAAAAATTTATCCTTAAATTCTGTGTTTTTTCATTGTTAACAACAAAGCTAGCAAAAAATATTTTTTGGGTAACATTTTCTCATAAATGAGACATTCATCTATGTAATTACTCACCTTCTTAAAATAAAAACCAACACTTTCTGAACTGATCACTTATATAAATTACCTGCATACATTTTTCCATGAAACTGATTATATGTGTAAGAAATTATATATTAACTTTTACTAAAAAAAAAAACTTTCTGCAGGATTGAAGTGATGCCAGGCTTTACTACCTCAATTCTGAGATATGATGGTGGAAATCTTCTCTTTGTTGACACCATACATAAAGTGTTGAGAATAGACACTTATCTGGATGCTCTCTATCAGCTCTACCACAGTGTAAAACAGAATCCTGATGAGTTTCGAAGACGAGCCACCAAAGAACTTGTTGGTGTTATAGTCATGACAAAGTAAGTTACCATGCTTCTTTTTTTGGGATACAGTGGTGTTCTTTTAAAATGAGCATAAATAAAATGTACTGAATGTTATGCTATTCTGGTGTTCATAATAGCGACATTTCCTATTAGAAATCAGATACTTTGCAAAGGACCTTTGTCCAAAAGTTGCAAATATTTTTCGCTTCTGTTGCCAAAACTAGGTATCTGTATAAAGTCCTAGTCATTTTTTATTTGTTACTACTCTCCTTGTCAAGGAGGAGCAAGGCATTAGTTACTTATTTCACATTCTTCATCCCCATTTTCTTTGTGCTGATGTGTATGATCCTTATCAATTTAATCAGAATCATTTATTATTGCTGTTGCAAGATCTCAAAAATAAGCCAACTTTGCCATATCACACTCATAGCACAGGTAAAAACTGTTGATCCAAGACCTGCAATTCTTTTTTATTAGAACTGGGCTATTACTGTCTTTATAAAACTCAGATGGTTTAAATTTATGCATATAGGTGTTGCGTTTTTATTGCCTTAATGGCAATAAATCTACCACCCCATATTAAAAACCTTTTTATTATCAAAACCAGAATGGTTTTTACTCAACATTTATAACTAAGTCTCATGAAATGGTGCCCGGATATTAGACTGTTATACTGTCTACAAATCTGCCCCTGGAATATTACCAAAAAAATTAAATATCAGTATGTCAGCTAAATTTAAGTCACTCCGTAATGAAAAGCCTAGACTTAAATAGTTTTAAAATATTCTTTTAATATGCATCTAGGGTCAAGCCAGATATGTAACTCTACAGATAAGTTTGTTTCTTTTTAGAGCATTTTCGAAAAAAAATGCTCTATTGTCCCCGTTTTGTCTGTCTGTCTGTCCGTCCATCCGTCATCACCCTAGTTCTCAACAACCACAAGTCCTAGACCCATGATGTATATATCATTTTGTAGGTCTTGGCCTGCCAAGAAATGCCTTTTTTCCATTTCGCAATCTGACCTCTCAGGGCCGTAAAAGGGGCCTTATAAAGTACCGTTTTTTACTATATAAGCTATATTAATAATGGACCGCCCTATATCTCAGCAACCATAAGTCCTAGACCCATGATGTATATATCATTGTGTAGGTCTTGGCCTGCCAAGTGTACATCAAAAGTCCATTTCGCGATGTGACCTCTCAGGGCCAAAATATAAGAGTTTGTTATGTACCGTTTTGCTTATATTTTAATTATAAATAATAAAAGCTAATCAAAGGGGCGTAATCATTATTTATTTTTGTAACAGTTATTCAACATGACTTACTTCCCGTACTTGTTATAAAACTCATAATATATACATGTAATTATCAAACAACAATTGACGGAGTTTTCGGACGATTAAATGACTACAATTTAGAATGTTTCAATTATGAATCCTATTTCAGTGACCACAAACCACTTGTAGTTAGATTTAAGAGAAAATAATTTTGTTTTCAAATATAAAGAAACGTCCTTTTAATATCTTTTTTCAGATATATGCATTACAAAATTGAATTTATAAACATTTCCAAAATTTACAAATATTTACTGAAAGATAACAAACGTACTGATACATAACATGAAAATGCGCTAAACACGTCCTGTGTCCAGAATGGAACAGGCTTAATTGCTTGTTATTTTCTCTTTCATTTTTTTTAAAATACTTCTACAGGCACAACAACAAAACTTACAAGGTAGATGACATTGCATGGGATGCCAGAGCAAGTGACTCTTTTGAAAAAAACGGTGTTCAAGTATCTTATTATGATTACTATAAAGAAGTGAGTTGTCTGTACTTAAGCATATTAAAGAGGAATAGTAGAGTTGTTGTTTTTATACTTGTGAAGGTTTTTAACCTTTTCATTCCCGATGCGGATTTTTGACAACAATCGCGATAAGGCCCGAACTACGGATGCGGATTTTTGACAACATTTCACTTCAGCGATAGATTTCTATACCTTATGTTTAATGTATCGCGTTGTAACCTATATATTCTTGTAGAGAAATCATTTCTACCCAAATTCATTAATGGTTTTTCATCATTTTCTAGACAGATCTTTTTTGATTACGTTTTTAGTGGGAAGGGGGTAAAAATGACACGCTTTCTCCGATCAAAAAGTCGGCCGAAATGGCCGCTTTTGATGTCCAGTTTAAGCCGGCATTCTAGCGTAAGATTACACAAGTGTGGTATCAATGTAAAGGTCAGCCTTCCCTCTATTTGAATATCTAGGTCATTTGCGTAACTTTTCCATTATGTAATAACAGGGAGGCAGAAACCAGACCCCCTGTGTGAGGAATTTCTTTGTCCCGAGCTCGCTGGTGGTAAAAATTGCATAACAGGTTCACTGCGCATGCGCAGTACTATTGTTAGCCTTAGACACAGAACACAGCGTGTTGCTTCAAAATCAAACACATTTTACAAATTATTTAACATTTACGTTTAAAAATGAATTTTTTTTACAATAAACAATGTAAAAACTGATTATAATGAATTATTTCTAGTAGATTTACGGCGATGCAGTTATTTTCGATAAACATCAGCAGATTTATGAATCACTAAAATCCCCCCCTCCTCCGAGATGAGGCCATTGGCGTGTTTAACGTCTTAAAATTACTATTACAATTTCTTTATATTAATTTGCTATAGACTTAAAATACATTAAAGAGAATATATGAAATATAAAATCATCACTTCCAATTGCAGTTTGTTTGTTTTTGTTTTGTGAATGTGCTATATTTCTGTTATTAATGGATGCATGTTTTTGTGAGACTTAGTCTTAGTATTTCAATATGGATTACATTAATTATGATGACGTTATAAGAACATGTGAGTAGCTACATTTTCCATTTTAAAACTTTGTTTGTGTCCTTATTATGTTTAGTTTTAGTACTATAACTTAAATCACTTATTTTTTCTAAATCACTATGATTTTATTAAGATTTATAATTTGTGTCCGGACCGTTTTATGGTCCGATATGGTGACCGATTTCAAAAGTTCGTTATTATATTAATTTTGGACAAAAAATGAAGAAAGTATAGCCGATTGGAAGAGAAATGAACGTTTATTATTATAAAGCTTAAATTCGGAAGCATTAGTTATAATTAGTTTGTTGTTTTTTCGTTTGTAATGTGTAAGGTTTGAAAGTTGCATAACCAATTGGAAGGAATAAATTATATCGAACTTATATACTTTTATCATCTTTACTATAAAATTAACATACATAAAATATATATCAAGAAAGATTGTTTAATTTCCGACATGTTGATATATAGATCATACTATTTAAGATTGTAGTTCATAAATAGTTGCACAATAAATAAAGTCTATTTAAACAGCCCACACTCAGGTCCTCCATTAAAAATAGTGATTATTTTCAATTCATAACAACTTTATTAAATCTTGATCCAATTTTAGTAATTCTTACACTGTTGTAAAGGAAATTGAATGATGTTTATTTTATCTTGATATACCTATAGGCCATTTTTATAATCTCCAGTTAAAATTTTCAGTTGAAAATAGGGTTTAAAAAATCAAAATTGAAAAAAAAAATTGTCATAAAAAATCTGAATATTAACTTTTTAAATATTAATTGTATAACTTTAATTCTTTCACAGAATGAAAGATAATTCATTTCTTTGTAATAAAATGTATACTTTTAAAGAACTATCTCTATTACTTTAAAAGTTACATGCGTTTTTGTGCACCCACCCGTTTTTTCCCAAAACTTTTTGCTCAAGCCCAAAAACCCTCAGTAATTGCAGGGTATCTCTAGTTTTTCCCTTTAGGAACCAATGGGTTAAGTACCTCATTGTATGATTTTATGAACATTTATAATGTAATATTTGTTTGCTTTTTCAACTTGCATTTCTTAAAAAGAATTATTTTAATGCGCTTTTATTAAATAAGTGTATAAATACAGCCATAACAAGTTCCAAAAGAACACTTTTTTTTTTTAAGTTATTAAAGAAAATATAGTAAAAAATGAATGCAAATTTTAGAAGCAAACAAATAGAAGCCAATCACATTCCATGATTTCTTGAAGAAAAGAAAGTTTTCTTTACCAATACAATTTTTTAAAATTATGTTCATGAATAATTCGTTTTAAAATGAAAGATAATTACTGGAATAATAAATTACCGCTTACTTAGTTCAGTACACACGCACACATTTTTCTTAACATATTATTGCCATACTAAGCACATTTTTGTTTTACTGTCTTTTGTTAAAACATATCCCCCTTCTCCCCCTTTTAAGCAGGGTATGACTGTTTAAGTAGAGCTCTGCTTAAAACAGTTTCAAATACTTTTCCCACAATTTCAAAATTTTGCATTTAGTTTAGGAATTGTCATCTACACAACTGATTGTTTTGTGAAGACATTTTCTTTTATGAATCATAATATGGTTACCATTTTAACAGTGGTCATATTCCTTGTTTTTATTAAAATATTCAATACCTTTATTACACAAATTTATCATTCAAGACCTGTTTTATATAATCAGTGTTAAGTTTTTTTGCTGGAGCCAGAAAATCTAAACTCTTTCTAGCAAAGTTGTGGCAAAATAACATAGATAAATTTTAAACTCACTGATGCCTTCAAGAGTTCGTGTTGCTTGTCCCTTTGTCTTAGAGAAAAGGAGAATGTTTTTTTTTATTTGCCTTGTACCTTCTTCCTTAGTTTTATTTACAAACATTAATTGTAATAGTGAACATGTACAATAAGAAACAGCATCTTCCTGAAAACTATGATGCTGATGCACAGAACACTTTAAAAACTGAGATTTTAATATTTAGTATAGTACAATTAATATGTAATTTTACCTCCCTCAGCACTGGAATATTACTATTACTGATAAGGATCAGCCATTGCTAGTGAGTCGACCCACTGAGAAAGATCTCCGGAGAGGTGAAAAAAAGAATTTGTATTTAGTTCCTGAACTATGCATTATAACTGGTAAGTGGTGGACCAAAGTTCCTTTTTACAAATGAATCAATAATAAAGTTCCCTTTGCCTAATCAGGCCATCGGGGCAGATGAAGTGTAGAATTCATCTGTTTCAGTGACATCGCTATATGATTGGATTGTGTGGTTAGCACAACTCCCCCAGCCGCCTTTACTTCCCCAACTTAAGTCAGGTACCCATTTAAAGATGGGTGGATTTGTGGGACGACTTTGAAACAAATTTCACCTGGAAAAATTCCCATGACTCTCACCAATGATTGAACTCAGGTCAACAGTCGAGTTTCTACACCACTCTGCCATCCGTCCCACAAATGATGCAATAATTAGGCAGAAATATTTAAAATTTTATTTTATTTTATTTTGGATTTTGGGTCTTATATATATGACTTTCTGAAACTTCTTCAAACATAGTCACCTTTTTTTATCAGGACTTAGTGAGCAGATGAGATCTGACTTCAATGTAATGAGAGACTTGGCTGTACACACAAGGGTCGGTCCAGCTGAAAGATTAAAGCAGATTCAAAAACTTCTGGAGCAGATTAACGAGTATGTTGTCAAAAAAAAAAACTGCTTTTCTCTTCATTGTCATTTTTTAGTTATTGGTTGAATTGTCTTTTTTTATGCTACTTAGATCTCCTAAGGTTGCTGAAGTCCTGAAGCCATGGAGGATTGTGTTTAACAAGAAACCTTGTGAAATCAGTGGACGACAGTTACCAGCTGAGCAGCTTCTGATGAAATCCAACAGGGTTAGTGCTTCATTGCATTATGATCTCTGTGTCATGCAGATGTTGAAACTAAGGTTTACAGATGCAGTATAATATATTTCAGTTGCATTAATAGTTATTTTTATCTTCATCTGTCAGGGAGAATACATAAAAATTTCCTATGATATAAAGGAAGCTGACTGGAGTCGCAATATGCGTAATGCTGCACTGTTGAATCCAATCAACATGGATAACTGGATGATAATATTTCCAAGAGCAAGTTCTCAACTGGCTGGAGAGCTTTCTGAATGTTTAGGGAAAGTTGGCAGGGGAATGAACATGAGGATTGTCAGCCCCCTTTCGTACGTTGAACAAATATTCTAGCAATAGAGTTCAAAGCTTCCTTAATGTTATTTTTATTTTTTTAAGAAAAGTCTAATTTTCATAAATTTATTTTTATAGCATAGAGATAAATGATGATCGTAATGATACATATCTTCAAGCCATCCGACAGACTCTTAATCCAAAAATACAGATGGTTGTGTGTGTTGTTCCCAATCAAAAAAAAGATCGCTATGATGCAATTAAAAAATGCTGCTGTATTGATAATCCAGGTTTGTTGTCATTTTTCGGACCTATAAGACATTCTTTATTACTTAACCATTTTATATTTTTATTTTCTAGTAAAATATATATTTTTTTTTTTCACCTTTAGTACCTAGCCAAGTGGTGGTGACCAAAACACTCCAGAAAAAGCAAGGTCTGATGAGTGTGGCCACAAAGATTGCCATCCAGCTGAATTGTAAAATGGGTGGAGAAGTTTGGGGAGCAGAAATTCCAGTAAGTAAATTTTTTCCCCAGCGTTGATTCATTTTTTAGTGATTTTTTTTATTTGCTTTGCTTTATTCTGCCTATATATTGACTTGATTCTATTTGATTCAAAATTTTCACAGCTTAAAGGGCTGATGGTCATTGGGATAGACACCTACCATGACTCTGCTCACAAGAACCAATCAGTTGGAGCACTTGTGGCATCACTTAATAAGGAATGTACTCGTTACTTCAGCAAGACTGAGTATCACCCTTCAAAAGATGAACTTATGAGGAATCTTCAACCTCTCATGGCTGGTAAGATGACACTTGAATTTTGAATTACTCTTGGTTTAGCTTAATTAAGCGTCAACCTTTTTTATTTCAAACAATGCGAATTAAAGTGTAATATATTGGAGACTTAAAATACTAAAAATGATGGCTTACTTTTTTTTAAGTTCAAAGTTCAACAATTTAGAATTGTAGTTGCCACCTCTAACAAAAGTGTCTCGTTTTTTTTTTTTTTGAACATTATACATGTAATTATATTATTTATTGACGGCTATTTTAAAAACAATGAACCAGTTTTTTCACTTAACTCTATATAGGGGACATGATTTTAGTAACATGGCTCAATATGTAAATGTGTTGACCAGGAAGTCTGTTATGTATTTCTTTTCTGCAGCTGCTCTAAGAAAGTACCATGATGTGAATGGAGCTCTGCCACAGAAAATCATTCTCTATAGAGATGGTGTTGGGGATGGCCAGCTGCAGACAGTGTTTCATTCAGAACAAGAACAGATTATGTCTGCAATCAGGGATGCTGGTGGAAATGACTACAGGTTTGATTGAATTATTTATTTTGGCCACCTTTTTTTTTTTAACATATTTGTTATGGTTATTTGAATAGACCTTGTTCTAAGGATGTGTATACCAAAGAAATTTCTTCCTTTGGCTCTACAGTCCATTTAGGGCCCTGGCCTGACATACTACTCTTCTCCCTTTTTTCTGGCCCATGGTCTTCTTCCTCCACTCTACTACTTTGTCTTTTTCCACTTTCTCTAACCATCTAATTCTTGGTCTGCCCTTGGGCCTTTTCTCATTGGGTATTGCCTAATACATGTATATTGCTTTTGGACCTCCTGTTATTTTCCATTCTTTCTATGTACCCTACCCATTTCAATCTATTTATTTTGATTTTAGCTTTTATATTTGGGGGCTTCGTATTGTCCTTACAGTAATGAATTTGTTCTACTTACTTCTCCACTCGTATTATTGTCCTTTACTGGCCCTTATATTTTCTAAATATTTTCCTTTCCCAAGTGTTTAGCATATTTTCTGCTTGTTTGCTGATGGTCCATGTTCCACTATCATATGTTACTGCTGGTTTCGAATCTGGGGGGGGGGGGGGGGGGGGGGGGGGGGGGGGGGGGGGGTTGTCTTGTATATGGTTTTTTAAGTTTACTGGAGATCAGTCTGTTTTTTTTTCAGTATTTTATGCAGTGTAATATATTCTGTTACAAAGGTATGTACGTCTTAAGGCAGGGGTGGGCAAACTGCGGCCTGTTTACATGTGCATTTACATGTGATCCTATGTCTATTTTAATTTTTGCTATATTTTGAAAATTGATCCTGACTATTTGATTCGTTGAATCTAGGAATATTAAATCAGTTTTATGGCTCCAGAATATTAAAGCTGCTAAACCTACAAGCATAATATTATTAGGAATATTAATACAAAGATTAATTAATAATATTTAATGATAATTTTTAATATTAAACTGGTCCTGTGAAGTGTCTATAACTATTTTTGATTTTGAAGCCTATTTAATGTAGCATATACTAGGTTTGGTTTGACCTTGAACTCTACTAATTAGCTTCATCTTTAACCTTCAAGCATAAACCAAAAAATAAAAAATGCTAAACTGTTTTTTGGCTTTAAAAATACATGAAATCCAGATGTGTTTAAATTATACATCTGCCATATAAATTATTAATTAATAGCTTGGGTTATTTATAAGACTGATTGAATGTAATGTATGTATTAGTGTAATTAAAAACTGGTTGCAGTATCATGACAAATAAGAATTATTTTAATAAAATTCGTTTTAAAGGTATATCCAAAAGAAATCATTGAAAAATCTGCACACACAAAAAGAAATGTCAAAATATGAAAAAAAATCTCAGTCATTGCTTTTTTTTTTTAGTTAATGAAGTAAATACAATGTAAAATGTACTGCTTTGAAAATAGTAAAATTAACTGTTACCAAGTAAAGCTAAGTACAGTAACTTTTCCATAACAAAAAAAATCAAAATTTGTATATCTGAGTGATAAGCATAATTACTTATGTCTGGCTTAGTGGCCATAAGGGTTACATGGTCTGCATTTCAAGCTGGCATTGGGGGGTTATAATGCAAATTATAGTTTCCTTTAACTTTTTAAAAAAAATTAAATATCATGTAGGTTATGGAAAGAAAAAGAAAAATATATTTTTTATTTGATAAGTTTCACAATTTTTTTTTCATGAGAGAATAAATAGACACATAAAGTGAATGAGGCCTGTTGATAATAATCTCATACTTGAACTATTTTTTTTTATTAATAAGTAGCCTACACACAATTTGCAGAATATGTTGTGGTTTGCTTATGAACATATGAGTCTCCGTTTTTTTCTCGATGAGGAGTGATGCTAAGTGCACCCAACTTTAAATTGCTACCTGACATTAGCAAGGGAAGTAAAGGCAGCTACTTGTTGTGCTGATAACACAATCCCTTCATATGCTGTGGTTACAGAAACAGGAATTCTAAACTTCGTCTGCCTCTAGGGCCTATTGGCTTAAGAAAATTTTTATTTTACTACAAAGTTATAATGGTATATGTAATTAACCAGTTGCAAGTACCCGGCTTTGCCCAGGTTTAAAATAAGGTTTTCTGTTTACCTTTCCTTTTTTCTCTTTTTCTCTCTTTCTCTTTCTCTCTCTCTCTCTCTCTCCTTTCCCTCCCTCCCCTCCTCCCTCCCTCCCTCTCCCTCCCTCTCTCCCATCTCTCTCCATCCCTCTCCCATCTCCCCCTTCTCCCCTTCCTTCCCCCCCCTCACCGCCCATCCTCCCTCCCTCCTCCTTCCCTCTCTCTCCCTCCCTGCCCCCTCTTTCTCTTTATCTCTTCCTCCCATTTCTTCCATCCTCCCCCTCCCTCTCCCTCCCTAACCCCCTCTCTCCCTCCCTAACCCCTCCCTCCCTCCCCTTTCCACCCTATCTCTCTCCCCTCCCTCCCCCTCTCTCCCCCTTCCTCCATCCCTCATTCCCTCTCTCTCCCTCCCCTGCCCCCTCCACTCTTTATCTCTCTCCACTCTTTATCTCTCTCCCCACCCCTCTCCCTCCCTCACCCCCTCTCTCCCTCCCCTTCCTTTCTCTCTCTCCCTCTCCCCCATCTCCCTTTTCTCCCCCTGTCCATCCCCCTCCCTCCTCTCTCCCCCTCCTTTCCTCTCTTTATCTCTCTCCCTCTCTCTCTCTTTCTATATATATATATATATATATATATATATATATATACTTATTATTATGGCTTCACACTTCTTCTAAAATCCTTCTTCATTTTCCTTTACCTTCCTCAAGCTGTACAAATCAGGGAGCATGAAAAAACATCAACAATTCTTTGCACCTCACAAAGGCACAATACAGCACCAGCGTGCAAGTTCCTATTCAATCATCGGGAAATGACGTCACAGAGGAATTTTATTTATGGCGCCGTCAAGATTACTTTAATATAGTAAAATACTAAAATAAAAAAATTAATTACAATTAAACTACCCATCGAGATTAACCGAAACCCTGTCCTATAACCTTCCCCATGTAATTATGTGTATGTGTAACATAATTTCACGTTATTCGGTTGTCTGGATCTTGAGTTATAGGGAACAGACAGACAGCAAATGCCTCTTATATAAGTATAGAGATGAATCGCGACAGGCTTATTAAACCAAAACTATATTGAGCACATGATGCAGTTGTATACACTTGTTTTGATTATGTATTTTGGTTCAATCATCTGTCAGAATTTATAATTTGTGAAATAATGAATACTTAAATTTTTCAGACCTGGTTTTTCATTTGTGATTGTGAAAAAGAGGATACAGACTCGTTTATTTGCCAAGGAAGGCAATAGTGTAGGCAACCCATATCCTGGCACCATTGTCGACCAGTGTATCACAAAACCTAATTGGTAATACATGCATACCTGTTTGATTAAAATAAATGTTTAAATTTTGTTATGAGATTCTGAAAAGGGGAAGTTTAAAAAATAAAATAATTTTTGTTTGTTGTTTTAATTTTTTTTTGATTGTATCGTTATCAGGTATGACTTCTTTCTGGTGAGCCAATCAGTACGACAGGGTACAGTTACCCCCACAAGCTATAATGTTATATTTGATGAATCTGGGCTGCAACCAGACCATATTCAACGACTCACCTACAAGCTGACCCACCTATATTTTAATTGGCAGGTATGGCATAACTTTGGAAAAAACTCTTATGCATTTGCATACTTATTGGGGGTGGGGGGGGGGGTTAAATGCATTTTGATCAAAATATAAGCGCTATGTTTCTAATTTGACTTAAATTCTTAATTCATTTTTTTTACAAAATGTTTTTTTAAAAAGTAATGCAATTTATTCAGCAATTATACTTATTTTCTGTGTTCATTTTCTTTATTAATGCAGTACTAATTATATATTTTCCAATTTCTTTATAATGTATAATACATGCAACTTCATTTTTGACTCTAGTTAACTTAATATCATAAATACATTTTTAGCATTTTGCTTTAGATTTTCACCAATTCATTTTTTTAAAATTATTTTAACAGATTAGGGAAATTTGCTAATTATAAAATGAACATCACACAAGTGTTGTGTTAACTTATTATATTAAAACTAGTGTTATAGAGTAGTTTAATTGATATTTTGTGATTTAAAAAAAAATAATTTTTGTATAGTTTGTCAATGCAATATACATCTAGATGTATTTCTGCAAAATTTCAGTTTAATCGGCCAAATCTTGTAATATAAAAAGATTGCTGTCATGCTGTATCTGATTTTTAACACCTCAGCTATTGATTTCTATTACATTTTCTAAAAATAGGGATCATTTCTTCACAAAATCATGATCAGTATTTGCGGTTTTTTCCTTCTCATTTAAAAATATCCAAAAAGTTTAAAAAAAAAACGTTTTCTCTGGGATGGTAACTTTTGCTACAATGACTACTATCTAGCATAATATCTGGCATTTGTCTGAAGGTCTGGTTTTCATTTATTTCAATATTTACGTCCTTTTGCCATACCGTCCTAATGTACCATAAAAGATGATTTAACACATTGATTTCTAGTGTTCTATCAGAGTAGTTATTATTTACAACAACATCACTGCCTGGTTTTACATGCAATTACCTTTGAAAACCTTGCTAAAGTAAAAGAAATATTTTTGACATGAGTATACCTCTTTGTAGATTTACTTGATGTATATTTATTGTATATATATTATTTCTGCTCTTATGAAATGTCTACCTCTGGGAAGGTGTATATAATTTATTTTGTAGTACGACAGACTTGCCAGTCTCTTCGGAGTTGATATTTACTGGTGTATAATAAAATTGAATGTCCACAGATGTGTGAGATGTAACACATAGAAAACAGTTATTAATCACTGAGTAGAAGCTTTCATATATACATGTATTTATTTATTTTTGAATAAGAAATACATACACAAATAAATGATATTAGATGAAGTCGTCTATATGATTACCATCTGCTATATATAACTTCCTCAAAGTGGCAAGATAATTAAACTAACTAAATCTCTAGGCCAAATATAATTCTTAGAGCCTAATATGGTTATTACATTTTTCATATCGAGTTGTTGTTTTTTAAACACTTAATAAACATCATCTAATTTCTATTTTTTTATGCAAAATTAGAAAGAGCAATATTTGTACAATTCATTTCAGGTTTTGCCCTTTTTAATGTTACTATTGATAATTGTCTGAATCCTAACTGAAATCAACACATTCAATCATTAAAATGAACTTTTTTTTTTAATTTCAGGGTACTGTTCGTGTTCCAGCACCTTGTCAATACGCACACAAGTTAGCATTTTTGCAGGGACAGTCATTGCACAGAGAGTTTTCTGCTTTTCTATCTGACAAGCTCTTCTACTTATAAAGGGAATCACTTAATAAGTGTGTTTTGTAGAGTAGATAGGGATTCAAAATTTCATCCTAAACTGGTGCATATTTTTTTTTTTAATTTGAATCCATCCTGTGTTAACATACAGGGCACCACTTTTTGAAATCTCAAATAGTTTTTTTTCAGTTGTAAATTTTTTTTATATTTCTGTTAAATAAACACATTTTCCATTGGACGTTTTTTTATTCATTATTACTATTGCATTATTTTTTTTATAATTAGGCCAGTAGATTACAAATTAACACCACAGTATTAATATTGTGCGTAATTTGTGATCTCGATAAAGTATATTTTAATTATAATAGTTTAACATGAAAATTCATACCCGATGCATGAATTGGTGTGGAAAATATTTGTCTGCTTTAAAAACAAGGAATTATGGGTAATCATAATGTTGGTCCAGTCTTCAGTAAATATTTTTTTTTTATTAGACAAGAAATAATATGATTAAATGTGGTTAATTATTTAACTTGTAATAGTCTCAAAAATGTAATAGATGCCAAAGACTGTTCAATATGAGACAGAGCATTGTCTCCATATGAGATTTTTTTTTTTTTAATAAATGTAAGAACCCAATGAAGCAGGAAGTTGTGGGTTTAATTTTTCTACTTGATTGCATTATAGAGAATTAAAAGCGTCTGGACATTACAGCTCATTCCTTTTTCCCGCACCTTGAATGTGCCTTAATGCCTAACATTTATAGATGTCAGGTGAATATATGATGCTCATTCAACATTGGATATGTAAGAGACACCAATAATACAACTATGATTTATTCCTGTAATTGATAGGATGTTTTAATTTACCTAAAAGTTTGAGGAAATCTTTGAGAAATTCCAATATATGCTCCTTTTTTTTTTTTGCTGACTTCCATTTTGTTTCCAAATCATTAGCAATGTTAAGTTTTTTTTTTTTTGTATCTTTTTCTAGTCATTTGTGTTCTTCCAGTTCAATTAATAATAGTAAGTTGAAGCACACAACAAATTCTTTTTATATAAATTTAATTATGTGGGCGATTGCATATCAGTTTATGAAAAATAAATCTGGATAGGCCGGAGATATTACAATTCTCACTTCATTCATTACCCCTTTCCATAAAAATGCCGTTTAAATTCCTAAATTTAATTTTATGAAAACTGAATATTTTTTTTTATAACTAGATCAGGTAGTACATGGTTGACTTTTATGTACTTATATTTTGAAAACTGCTAATTTGTGTATAAAATTTATAAGTATGTATGATTTTTGTCAGTGCACCCCGCAGAATATTTTAGAACATAATGCCCATTTCCCTTTACAAAAAGTCCTTCAACTTTATTTTGATCACCATGTGCTGTGTAACCTTCCCTGTATCGAAGGAAATGTAATGTCATAGCAAAACATCAAGTCTTTAAGCAATTGAACCGCTTTACATTTGCTGTAACTATTATAAAGCCATAATTTACAGAACATGATTTCATTTATTGAGGTATTTTTTATTTTCAAAATAAAATACAGACTGGATTTAAAATACTAATAGTGTATTAGAAAAGAGAACACTTAAAACTCGGTTCTTACCAATGCCTGGTTAGGTTTTTTTTTGTAATTTACAAATTTGTAAATTAAAAAAAAATATATACCATTAAAAACTGGATTCTCTATAACAATCTCTAATGTACATCCATCCTGTCCAGAAAAAAACTATACTGTGTTCATTTTATTGACTCTAGCATTTCAGAAAAATAAACATTGAACCAGTTATGTTTACAAAAATTTAGTGCTCATGTGATTACCAGCTATAGTCTGATAGGCATAAATGAAAATACATTTCATCATGTAATATATTTTTTTCAAAACCCAAAATGCACAGTCTGTTCAATTTGTTCTCTGGGGCACTGCCTGTGTACGTCTTTAAATATGTATAAAAAAAAATGGAAGCAAGCAGCTTCAGTCATTTTTCATTGTGACCAACCCTTCATCTTATATTCCAAGCATATTTCACAGGTGCTAAGATACTATTTGTTTTCAAAAAAAAAAAAAAAATGATTTGTTCTATTTACCCTTTGGGTTATCTTATCCAGTTGTTACTTTTTCATGTCATTATGCAATGTAAAAAAAATAATAATTCACTTAAATTTTTGTGTGTGTGTGTGATGATGATGGAATGTTAACATTTTACTTTACCTGTTTTATAAATCTTAGCAAACTGTGAAATGTTTTTTTACTCATGATTTTACTTTTTTTTTTATGAAATGTTCCTTTTTGGGTGTGTACAGTTGTCTCCCTTTCGTTTGGCCATTGTCAAAATGTGCATAACAGTTGTGTACACCCTTGATAGTTATTTCAAGTGATGCATTGAATTCATTTCCTTGTCATATTCGTTACATTGTTAAAAATTTAATAAATTAGTAAACATTTTTGTGAAGTTTTTTTAATTATTTTATTTATTAATTTTTTTTTGTTTATTGAAAGGTAGAAAAAATGATATGTGTATCTGATAGTACCAGCACTCTGTAAACACCAGAAGGACAAAGTGTATATCCTGAACTCGGGGAAAATTACTGGAAACGGAAGGGGGACGTGGCCATAGTTTCCATTTCTTGGATGATTTAGGCACTCAAATAAATCAACTTAGAATTCTCTTATTTAAAAAAAAAATATTTTCCTGGCATCTGAACATTTCTTTTAATTAGAACGTTTGGTGCGACTGGTGCGACATTTCAATAATTCCTATGACTTGAGCCACCCTTTACATTCCTATGACTGGAGCCACCCTTTACATTGCTATGACTGGAGCCACCTATTTGACCTACCACTCGAGCTAATCCCCTTCCCCTCTATGCCAGTTTAAAGCTTTTCTACTTGTTGCCTACAGCGTGGGCAGTAATGGTACACTTGAGGCCGATAAACGCCTAAGTACGGTTATTATACAGTAAACAATACTTTACAAACGCGCTTTATGGTGAATTATAGTCAACAAACGGATTAGTCTGTGAGCTGTACTAGAGACTCAAAAAGAAGAGGCTTTTACCGCCTCATTTAGCCACCATTTTAATTTGATCTTTTTGAATTAATCGTCATTTAAATATACCAGAGATTTGCCTTGAAATCAAGGGAATTTACTCTGAGAGACGAGTGACCACAGGAACTGATTTATTTATTTATGTGATAGATACAAGTTTAAAAAAAAAAATTATTCGGAAGTCGAAGAATTTTAAATTTTAATAATTTCCAGTAAGAGACTGAGCATGGTTTCTCAAAATAGAGCTTGTTTTAATTGGAAGTACATTCCCTTGTTAGGTTTGCACTCCATGCACTGTCAGTCTGTCACGGCCCCCACGTATGAAATAATATATCTTGACTACACCCGCACCACCCTTGTTTGTTGGGTGCAAGCGACGTCAAGCGTGGATGGAGTCCTCCAGTCACGGTTGTCATGACATGTTGTACTCCAGGCGGCACATCTCGCCACGGTTCACTTGTACATCTTCACTGGTTTTTGTGTCTAAAATAGTAGTTTACGGGAAAGGGGACGAGTTAGAAAGTAATATTCTTTGTCCATCGTAGTGCCTTTACGGCTAGAGAGCAATCTTGACCATGGGAAGAGACAGGGGAGTTAATAAGGTGTTACTAATTTGGTGCCGAACCTAGGGATTTTGGGCCCCGGGGGGGCTTGGCCTCTTTAGGGGCCCCTGCATTTTGACATTCGGCACCATGACATGAGATAATGTAAAAAAACTTTTTGGGGCCCCCCTCAAGCTGGAGCCCGGTGGGGGGGGACTTTCGAATTTGGAACCCCCTCCCCCAGCCTAGGTACGCCATTGTACAACACCAATCGTGGGTTTGTTGCTGTTCAATGTAAGATTAGAGTATTACCATCTCACAAGCTTTAACAAATTTACATATACTTTTTGATATACATTAGTGTGGAATCTTAAGATTTAATAATAAAAGAATATTAAAGCAAGAGATAATTCTATCTATTTTAAAGTTGACGATATTTCGTTAAATTCATCTTTAGAGTCAAGACAGAAACACCGGCGAACCAAAATTATAACTAGGAAGGGTCGAATTCCAAGTTAATTCAACACTAATTCGTTACGTAATAAACTAATATCACCGATAATTACAGAACGATATCATAGCTGTACTTTATGGCGTTCATTGCAAGCCCATTATTTTTTTTTTTGCGTCCTCTCTGCATTAACTGAGCCTTGCAATGTTAACAACGGAGGCCACAAATAATCGTCCAATACCTGTTGCTCCAAAAAAAAAACAACAACAACAACGGTAAACTCGATCTCGTCTATATAAGCTGTACGTGGGAATCTTCTCAAGTCAACAGGTTCATGATTTTCTAGCGGTAGCCATAACAACGTATTTGCTTAGGGCCCTCCCCTCCCCCAAATGTATCATAAAAAGCCCCCCCCCCCCACACACACCCTCAACTGCTAAAATTGCAAAATTCCTCTGTGGGACTTTTATACGGCCTAAACTCGATTAAAATGCAAAACTTGAATCTGAGCTCTTGCCGGGAATCTCTGGTAACGACATTACAACGTGTAGGGTGTTCTGACCATCCAGTTCGACTAAGATTATCAGGGGCCTTAGGACTGCACTTGCCTAAGGCCCCCCATTCATAACTTTGACTATGGCCTCCAATCTTAGCTTTGACTAAGGCCGCCTCCAATCATAACTTTGACTATGGCCCCCAATCATAACTTTGGCTAAAGCCTCCATTCATAACTTTGACTATGGCCTCCAATCTTAGCTTTGACTAAGGCCGCCTCCAATCATAACTTTGACTATGGCCCCCAATCATAACTTTGGCTAAAGCCTCCATTCATAACTTTGACTATGGCCTCCAATCTTAGCTTTGACTAAGGCCGCCTCCAATCATAACTTTGACTATGGCCCCCAATCATAACTTTGGCTAAAGCCTCCATTCATAACTTTGACTATGGCCTCCAATCTTAGCTTTGACTAAGGCCGCCTCCAATCATAACTTTGACTATGGCCCCCAATCATAACTTTGGCTAAAGCCTCCATTCTTAACTTTGACTATGGCCTCCAATCTTAGCTTTGACTAAGGCCGCCTCCAATCATAACTTTGACTATGGCCCCCAATCATAACTTTGGCTAAAGCCTCCATTCATAACTTTGACTATGGCCTCCAATCTTAGCTTTGACTAAGGCCGCCTCCAATCATAACTTTGACTATGGCCCCCAATCATAACTTTGGCTAAAGCCTCCATTCATAACTTTGACTATGGCCTCCAATCTTAGCTTTGACTAAGGCCGCCTCCAATCATAACTTTGACTATGGCCTCCAATCTTAGCTTTGACTAAGGCCGCCTCCAATCATAACTTTGACTATGGCCCCCAATCATAACTTTGGCTAAAGCCTCCATTCATAACTTTGACTAAGGCCTCCATTCATAACTTTGACTAAGGCCTCCATTCATAACTTTGACTAAAGCCTCCATTCATAACTTTGACTAAGGCCACCATTCATAACTTTGACTAAGGCCTCCATTCATAACTTTGACTAAGGCCACCATTCATAACTTTGACTAAGGCCTCCATTCATAACTTTGACTAAAGCCTCCAATCATAACTTTGACTAAGGCCTCCATTCATAACTTTGACTAAGGCCACCATTCATAACTTTGACTAAGGCCTCCATTCATAACTTTGACTAAGGCCCCCAATCATAACTTTGACTAAGGCCTCCATTCATAACTTTGACTAAGGCCCCCAATCATAACTTTGACTAAGGCCTCCATTCATAACTTTGACTAAGGCCCCCAATCATAACTTTGACTAAGGCCTCCATTCATAACTTTGACTAAGGCCCCCAATCATAACTTTGACTAAGGCCCTCAATTGTTAATTTTTTAAGCGCCCCCCCTTTCCTTCCAAAGTAAGAATGCTTCTGGTTATAATCTACAGCATGAGACCCAAAGGCGAAGCATTTAGGTTTGGCACGCGTGATGACTATTGAAGTATAATGGTGAAACATAAATAGTTTTAGCCTTGGACAATGTTTTCGTGGATTTCCCTTGTACAGTGTGGCTGTACAGTTTTGTAGCGCACACATTTCGGTAAGTAAACATTTATGCGCGACTTAGGAACTTATTTGTGTAGCGCATGGCCTTGAAAACCCAGAATGTATCGTCAAACAGAGCGACATTTTAACCAATTTTTTTTGGCACGGGGATGGGGCGGCATATTCAGAGTACGTCCCGTGGGGGGAGAAGGGGAGTGGGGGGGAGGAGGTCCAACGCTAGAGTAATACCTCTGTCTGGTGCATATCTTATTAGCCAACGGCCCTTTTTTTTTTTTGGACTTAAGGAGAACAAACTAAAGTCACTTATCGATTGCTTGAACACATGACCTCTCCATATATATCCTTGTTCTCGCCGGGGTCGTCCTTCACCTATTTTAAAACAAAAAAAAAACCCTCCGTAAAAAAAATAAATAAAGAAAAAAAAAATTCCTTGCCTATCAGTTTTAATTCAAGTTGGTTTTTATTATCAGTCAGGGGGAGAAAACCGCAGCATGCCCAAGGGGAGATAATCTGGCGGGTTTTTTTTAAGTTTTTTTTTTTTAAATCGACTATTTAGATTTCTGTCTTTGATGTGGGCAGCAGTTTCTTTCTAAATAAATTACTTGAAAATACGGAAGGGGGGGGGAACAACAAGGGTAGGAGAAATACGTGTATCACGTCACGCCCACAACAAACATAAACACTTTGTATTGTTTGTGTTGGTTTCTTTCTGATTGATTAGTCTGTCAGTATATTTGAGTGTGTATCTATCTATCTATCTATCTATCTATCTATCTATCTATCTATCTATCTATCTATCTATCTATCTATCTATCTATCTATCTATCTATCTATCTATCTATCTATCTATCTATCTATCTATCTATCTATCTATCATCTATCTATCTATCTATCTATCTATCTATCTATCTATCTATCTATCTATCTATTGTTTGTGTTGGTTTGTTTCTGATTGATTAGTCTGTCTCAGTATATTTGAATGTGTATCTATCTATCTATCTATCTATCAGGCCCCCCCCCCCCCTGTTACCGCGTTTAGGTAAGACATCATTAAATTATCGAAATATTTTTTTGTTCTAAGACCATTTTTCAACAATAAAAACATGGGATCAGACGTTAGAATGCTGCCATGTGGAGTGATTCATTAGTTGTGAAAACAAAAATACTCTAGACCTATCGTTCAGAGGATTCACTTGAAAAATTCCGGAGCCTTAGTGTAGGAATCAACCAACAATTCAAACTAGGTATTGGATTCAACCATTCTAGGTATCGGTTTCACCATTCTTCGATGACAATATAGGTATCGATCCCTTTCACATCCTGGTTCCTGCCCTGAGGGGGGGGCACAAGTTAGGCGATCAATGACTGGAGTGTGGTTGTGGTGTGAGAGAGGGTTAAGGGGGGAAGGGGGGAAGGATGAAGAGCACTGGACCAACAATGAATGATGGTGGGGGGGGGGAGGGAGGTCAATGACTGGCACACTGATTCCTTCCCCACCCCAGGTGGATAGATCGATCAGTTGGCCAGACCTGAATTAACCTAATTTTTTTTTTCAACCGGTCAGCCTTATTGGTTTAGGTCACTAGACATGACCTTAAGTCCAGAGGTCACAGACCGCGATTCCAGGCCCCGTTTTTTTTTTACTTTAATGGTCACTTTCCCAGGTTGAAAGTCGGTTAATTGCTAACCTTTCTAGACGTGGTCAAACCATTGTGCTTCCGATGGTACTTGTGTGTTGGTATAGAATTTTAGACCATCCATATGGCCCGACAACTGTACCGTCAAGGTATTGTGAATTTAATTACACGTGCAAAGCATTTAGTGATTAAGTATTTATCAGCATTTAGTGATTAAGTCTCTGACAGCATTTGGTGATTAAGTCTCTGGCAGCATTTAGTGATTAAATATTTTACAGCATTAAGTGATTAAGTATTTGACAGCATTTTGTGATTAAATATTTGACAGCATTTAGTGATTAAGTATTGGACAGCATTTAGTGATTAAGTATTTTTTATGATGGTCCCTATCTTGCCCTCCCTTCAATGTTGCAAGATTACGTTACTTTTCGCAATTCGCTACTTTTTTAATAACCTCAAAAATTAAAGTTTTTTTTTACAAATGTTTTAAGAGGCCAAAAAATGTGTGCGCTAATTTGTGTTATTGTTTTTTTTTTTAGATTTTGTGTTACTTTGGTCCAAATTTGTCTAACTACACCATTGGTCTAAAGAGTATCTGAGAACTGAAAAGATTATGTCAGATAATATGCCAAACGGTATTCCGTTTATTGCCTTTGTGTATACTTTCTAAGCCTGTAGCATTTTAAAATTCTGATTTGCATTTAAAATAAAATAGTAATCACCAATACTAACAGACCACATTCTAAACAAATTTAGTTTCATAGAAATACTTAAGTTTGTAAAGAGCATCATCGTTTCCCCCCATTTCAGTTTATTTTTTAATTCTAATAGTAGCTATTTCAGAAGGAGGCTATCTCAGAAGGCGCCAGCGGAAATGTTGGTTTGACAATCTATAAGAAAGGACGAGCTTTCAATGAATGAACTAAAGACAGCCGCGCAT
Organism: Bulinus truncatus; assembly: GCA_021962125.1. Classification (NCBI taxonomy): domain Eukaryota; kingdom Metazoa; phylum Mollusca; class Gastropoda; family Planorbidae; genus Bulinus; species Bulinus truncatus. Next base: position 31,100,186 of record JAGDYQ010000001.1, on the reverse strand, counting down.
GCAGTGGCGCAACCAGCAAAAAATGCTGGGGGTGGGGGCTCACATATTGAAGACAGTTTGACAGTTTGACAGTCTTTTTAGTAACTTTATATAGTAAAATATTTATTGATGATTTGGTCTGGGGGGGGGGCTCAAGCCCCCCCGCCCCCCCTGCTGGTTGCGCCACTGCGCGCATGATAGGCAACTATAGAGAAACTAGTGAAAAAGCCTGCTGAAGCTGGCTGAACGTAATCCGACAGAAGGGATAACAAAGAAATATACGAAATACTGCAATAGAAAAGAACATGTGGCCTTTATTGTCATAAACAGAATACAATATGTCTGTTTAGGTGTACATGCGCTCCCCTAACGACCATATCGGATTTGGGTATGAAGATGATGATTTCATTATGATTGATAATTAAGATTCTCAAAGAGTTTTTGAAAAAGTTTAATTGGTCTAAGATTGATTATAGATTTTGTAAATACTTTTTTAAAATCTAAAATTACGTATTTTAAAAGTTTTCACAGCTCTCTTCATAAACTTGTTTGAAGAATTAAAAAAAAAAAAAACAAAAAAAAACAACACTGTCATGACGGTAGATGGGGGATTGGTGAGAAAATGGAGGAGGTAGAGGTGTTCATTATAACGGTGAGTTTTGGCGCCACTCTAGCAGACACAGACGGAAACAGGTGGAGGTTCTGTAGTACACTTCTTAGAATTTTGAAGGTCAAATGGCAGTGAACGAGTTTACAACAGTACGATTCATAAACATTTTTTTAAAAAAAAGTTTTCAATTTTTTTAGTACTTTGATAAATATTTATTTATGTTCATGTTTTTCAGTAAACACATTACCTAAGTTACCCACACCGAGTCGCACGCAAGCATACACAGACATTCAGTTGCAGGCACGGTGCTATTGATCTACAAGATGTAAGTAACGAGTGGAAACCCCGCGAATCGGCAGGTGAAGTGAAACCCCACTGGGGATTGTGATTGTCGTGGCCACCAGAAACGTATGATGGCATCCACCTTAATTGACCTTCGGGCTCGAATATTGGCTGAACACTATTAGCTTGTATGATAAGTGGGTGGGCAGAGCCGGGATACCCTTCTATAAAATGAACCTTTGCTGGGACGGCTTGTGTTAAAGGTGAAAGATTTCTTTAGATGGAGACACACACACACACACTGATGAACACTGGGTTTGAGCACGGGGTTTTAGCGACAACGATCAGTTTTCTATGCTATTCTATTTTATAAACAAGTAGTTCTCTCTACAATTAGTTCTTTCAACAAGTAGTTCTCACAACAAGTAGTTCTTTCAACAAAGGGACGGAAATAAGCTATTGTTGCCGTAATTCCCTAATACCACCGAGAGATATGTTCAGTTTTGGTATTCAACAATTTTAACAACACAAAACGTACGCTGTTATTTTATAAGTGTGTGTGCGCCTGTGACTGTGTGTGTCTGTTTGTGTGTTTATGTGCACTTGTGATTGTGTATGTATGTGCACCTGTGATTGTGTGTGCACCTGTGTTTGTGTGTGTGTACCTGTGATTTTACGTGTGTGCACCTGGGATTGTTGAAGTTCATTGCCGTTTAGTTCCTGACACGGTGGATTGGCTCTGTGGGTGGGGCGGGGGGGGGGGGGAAGGGGCTAGGAGGAGGGGTGAGGGGGGGGGTTCCAGGATTAATTACCTTCATGCGGTGACGAGGCTGTCAGCGACTATTGAGGTCTTGACCTAGAAAACAAGGCAACCCAAGTCGTTGAGATGACCTGACAAGTTCACATAAAGTCTGACTCAAGCTGGATGGGGAGGGGGGGGGGAGGGGTGGTATGGAAGGGTGTTAAAATTAGCTCCGCCCTCTCTCTAAACGTCTCCATTTAGATTTTATGTCCTACCCCCCCCCCCCCCCCCCACCGCCCATCCTTTGATTATTCTCACTACACTTCAGTTACGTAGCAGGCTAAAGGTGTTTTTTGAGGGAAAGGGGGGGTGTGTGTCCAAATTTCTTTGCTTTTTTTCTACTCATCTGTGAACTTAAGTGAAATTTTAGTTGCTTTATTTTTAACAAACGACAACGATAGCAGCTAAAGCTATATAAAGAACTATGTAAATTTATGCTAATTTTTTTTTTATACTTTTTTTTTCGGTTACATTTGTGACCTTGTCTCAAAAGGTCACTTTAAAAAAATAAAACCGGAAGGAAGTTTAAAGAAGGTCATCACAATGACTAACAATGAAGTTGATTTCAGTTCTTATACAATTATGTGATAACTTACTAACAATGAAGTTGATTTCAGTTTTTATACAATTATGTGATAACTTACTAACAATGAAGTTGATTTCAGTTTTTATGCAAAGAACAGTTTTATGAATATCAGAAGTATTTCGATGGGAAGGCAGTGATAGTGACAGATTTGAATATACTGTGTCGTGATAAACCAACCAGCACTATGAGAACCACTGGGGGTAGAACCATGGGCGTATTAATGGGGGGGGGGGCAAGGGGGGCATTTGCTCCCCCCCCCTTACATTTAAAAAAAATGTCATAAAGTTGTTATTTGCCCCCCCCCCCCCCCGGAAAATTTTTGCCCCCCCCTGGAAAAATTCCTAGCGACGCCCAACCTACAATCTGGGAACCATCCACTAACCTTCTGGCTGAGCCACACGTGCGAGCGCGCGCGCGCGCTCACACACACACACACACATGCAAAGCTTGGTTTTAATTTTGTAAATAAAAAAAAGAAATGATCTTTAGGTATTCCATTCGGACTTCAAGTTAGATTATTATTATTATTTCGTCATATGTTCCTTAACAAGTCTTTTTTTTTAGGGGGGGGGGGGAGACATTATGGACACTGCCGTGGATAAGTCTATCCATTACTCTCTTTGTCACGTGATTTCGAGCACACGTGTCTAAAAGAACCACACAAAAAAAATCCGATTGTCTCATTAGAAGTATTGTTTTTTTTTTAAACCAATAAGAATATTTCAATGGTCTCACGTTCCTAGGTTTTTGTCCCCCCCCCCCTAATCAGGCAACTAGTAGTGTTAATGACCTTAGAGGTCAGTGTTAGCCTGGCTACTTAAAACAATGACCCACTTCTAATCATTAATTGTCAAAAGGGGAGAATAGGTGGAGGGGTGTGGGTGGGGGTATGTGTTTGTGTGTGTGTGTGTGTTTGGGGGGTGGGTTAACTTTTAGAGTGTCCTTTCATTGTCGACTTAATGACTTGCTATTTTTAGCCGACACACACCAGGACATTGGTGACCCCCACACACCAGGACACTGGTGACCCCCCACATTTGAGGACGATGGGAGCCACTTTTGTCTTTTATTTTTCATAATTATAATAAGAAAGTACTGTACAGGATCAACACACACATCTGTCATGTGAACATGATGCGGTGGACGAAATATACTTATAGATGACTCATATTAGCAACCACACGTGTGGCTTTGAGTGCCACACTGAGCCATCGTTATATGAATAAAGTGTCTGTGTGCACAGGGCCGGATTTACAGATAGTCCGAATGGGCCGTGCTCTAGGGCCTCCGCGAATAAGCCCCCCTCCCACAAAATGTTGAATAGTATACACACATTTAAAAAAAAAACAACAACTTGGCAATATTTTTTTATTTTTCAAAATGGGGCGTCAAATTTCTTGTTGGCCTAGCGCCCCTACAATTGTACATCCGTCTCTGTAATTGTATGGGCAAAGGCTGAGTTAACGGCGGACACAAAGAGCGTGCTCCCGGGGGGGGCGGGGCGGGAGGGCACTAACTTCGAAATGACCTCCCCCCCCAGCAAAACACATACTTTATACTTTTTTTTTCCTTTGATTTGCTTTTTATAGTCGGTGCCGAAAATTTTATTCTGAGACCCTCAAGTGCGAAAAGATGACTGCTGGCCCACTGTTGGCCCACTGCTGGGCGCTGGCCCACTGTTGGCCGAATGCTAGCCCACTGATGGCCCACTGATGGGATGCGAATCTGTAATGACCAGTGATAGTACATACCAGAATCAGACCTGAGAAGAGAGTCGGTGCGTCGCTCCTAGGCCCGTGATGCTAAGGTCAAATGTCATAATAATAAATTCGTCTCTTTCATTCAAAATATACATGTTGTATCAAAATTTAATTTTTTATGAATGTAAACTTTTGTTTTTTGATGGTGGGCCCAATCGTCATTGTTGAAATGGGGAGGGGGGCCGAAATTTTTATCTGCGGGCTATGACAATAATCGTTGCTGATCACACACACACATTTTTTAAAATTATTTTAACACTTGGAATAAAACTGGTGCAGGTCGAAATGTGAAGGTCAGCCACAGGTTAGTCAATTAGTTAACTCACTAGTGAATTAAGTAAAGCAAAGTTTGTTTTTTAACTCAGAAAGTCGTGCAAGTCAAGATCAATGATTATTACTGATTTGTAAAGATGAATACTGTTTCCCGCTTAAATTAAATCACTCGCAAACATTTCTGTAAATTATGATCCGCTAAGACTTGTGTTGGGTTTAACTCTGAATCAAATCAATTAAAGCTATTCAATTACACATTTGTTTTGAAAATTAGTAAAAATAAAATATTATTATTTTAATGTTTGATTCAAAACGTTCACTCTGTATTGGACAACATTATTGAAATTATTATTCATTTGTCTGAAATGAGTCTTTTGAAATAAAAAAAAAGTCCAAATTATTTTTTTTGTTTAGGTGTAATTGTGTGTTTGTGTCAGTGTGTTAGGTTAAGGATGGGGGGGGGGAGAGAGAGAGAGAGAGAGTGTGAGAGAGAGAGAGAGAGAGAGAGAAAGAAAGAGAAAGAGAGAGAAGAATGAATCTGAAACGCAACACTAAGTCCATCTCGTCCAATGACCACACCGGAATTTCTTCCCTACCGACATGACCTGACCCACTGGCCAAGACTTGAACCCGCGACAGACCATCACCAGAAACTAATCCCCCCCCCTCTTCTCTTTCTCCCCCCCCCCCACTTCCTCATCCCCTCGCAAGTGTAATACGGATCTGACCTAAACTTAACGAATCAGGCCGAGGGCTTTGAACCTGACCGGGATGAGGGCACTGGATGAGGGCGCCGACCTTACAACAACAACACCCAACCAACCGACCGACCGACCCCCCCCCCCCCGAACACGCCCCATCCCCCACCCCGTGACACCTTCCCTTTGTATGTATGTGTGTCAGCGAGTATGTCAAACTGTGTCATTACCCAGCGGCGTCTTTCATTCTTTAAATAGGTTACCTTAAGAAGACCCCTCCCCCCCCCACCCCGGGAGGGTGTAGAAAGAATAATTTTTTTTTTTTTAAAACAAACATTTTAAACATTCGGAAAGGGGCCGAGGGGGGAGGGGGGGTTAAGTAATAAAAAGGATCAAGTTGCCTTCTGGAATTTCGTTTAAACTTCTGATCTAAGAAAAAACAATTTAAAATTAAAAAAAAATAAAACTCCTAGCTCTCGCAGTCAATGTTTACTTGTTGTTTGTATCATAGTCTATACATACAACTTATTGTAAATATTTATGTTAGTCATATATATATATATATATATATATATATATATATATATATATATATATATATATATATATATATATATACCTAAGCGTATGTGCATTTTAATTATGGATGTTAGTTTATTACTTGACTGAACAAAAAAAAAGTAATTTAATTGACAGTGATTTTTACTGGTTTGGTGGGGGGGGGGTGGAGTCATTTATTTATCCTAGCCCAAGTAATCCAATAAGAAAATAAACTACTTAATATGTTGACTCTCTGATAGATTGATCTCCTAACGGTAGGTCAGGGGTCGGCAACCTACGGCTCGCGAGCCGCATGCGGCTATTTCGATATCAATTTGCGGCTATTTCGATGTTGAATTGCGGACTTTCAGTTCCGTGTGCAAATAATAATAATAAATAAAATATTTTATATAACTATTCCTAATCAAATACCATAATATTGAAACAACAATTTTAGTGGCTCTTTAAAAACTGTGGGAGGGGTGGCCGAGTGGTGTAGACACTTGACTGTCGACCTGAGAGTCCTGGCTTCGATCCTGGGTGAGAACCATGGGAATTATTCCAGGTGAAATGTGTTCCAAAGTCGCCCCACAAGTCCACCCATGCTTTAAATGGGTACCTGACTTATGTAAGGGAAGTAAAGGCGGCTGGGCGTTGTGCTAACCACACAATCCCTTTTTATGCCAAGGTTATAGAAACAGATGAATTCTACACATCATCTGCCCCGATGGCCCATTAGGGCTAAGGGAACTTTACTTACTTACTTACTTTAAAAACTGAAAAAATTTGTAAATTATAACTTTTGGCTCTTCCGTCTCAAAAGGATGTCGACCCCTGCTGTGTGTGTCAAGTCCCTGTAAGGATGAGATCCTATAAGCCACTAATGGGACGGTTTTTATGGTTCCCATAGCCGATAGTGTAATGGCCATGGAGACAACACGGGAGATATATCATGAACTTGAGCCAATACCTGAACATTTCCTTGGCTAATGCATCTCGCACAAAATTCATTTGAGTCAGTGTCTCATTGAATGTTGTTTGTTCCTATAAATATATACATTTCATAACTTTCATTTACTTAATTTTGTATAAATAGATATCGTGCCTCGATTCTAACTGAAATACATCTTTCATTGATCTAATGCTCGACCAGCCTTCTTTTATAACGCTAGCTTTTAAGAAATCTTACACAGTGGCGTCACTAGGGGGGTGCGGGGGGTGCGGACCGCACCGGGTGACACCCTCACAAGGGGTAACACCAAAATGCAAAATATCTAGTTTTAGGCCTATATTCTTATTTTGTAATTTAAAATAATTCAAAGGCGTATTTAATTTTTAAAAATAAATAAAAATATCTCCGATTATTAACAGCAAATGACTTTATAAGGCTTCGAAAAAAATTAATGCCAAATATAAAAATACCTCCGATTATTAACAGACATTGCGTACTTTTTATTATTAATTATTTTAATGAAATTATTGGTATACTTGCACTGACCTATAGATATCAATTATCGCTAAAATCCTGACCCCGGAAACGGAAAAAAAAAATTAAGTCGCGCATGCGCACATATATACGGTCTCTGGAAAAAAAAATATGGAGACCGGGGTGTCATGAGAGGGGTGACACCATGAGTTACCGCACCGGGTGACACCAACCCTAGTGACGCCACTGGTCTTACATGAAGTACACAATGTGGCATTTATATGTGGTGGAGAACGTTTATTTATTTTATTATTTTTGAAAAATCATAAAATTGTAACAAATTTTTAAAAGAAACAAATAAATGAGAAGTCTATTTATATCACATCTCTAGTAAGATGTTTTTTTTTTCTCTCTCCTTATTTTAGAAATATATATATATTTATTTATATTTAAAAAAAAGTAAGAATTGAAAATCATGATCGGCTTATGGCCAAGGGAGACAAGCAAATTCATTAATAATTCGCTCAACTGTCCAGCAAAGGGAGCGTAATCTGATGAAAGGGGGAGAGGCCATTATATCGATTGGATGCGGGGAGGTATGGAAGCAAATGAGAGAGAAATAGGGAGGTCGTGTCCATGACATTGTTAAGAGGTCAAAGTTGAATGTCCGGCGTCAGTTGGTTAGGTAAGCCATGGAAGTTGACACACATTTTATTTTTTTAAATTTTTACGATAATAATGATAATGATTAAAGGGAGAGATTAAAAAGAAAAAGGGGGCAGAGAAGAGAAAAAAGAAAGAGTTATTCTTTTAAAATGAGATTCGTGCAAAAATGATGAAACCTCCAGCAGACGCTAGACAGACGATGCTGTCAGCCAGGGGTTTAGCTTTCCCTTTAAAAGCCTTGATGTAAAGAAAAAAAAATGTACAAGAACGAACAAAAAAACAAAAACCCATGTCGGGCTAAGTATGCGATCGTCTATTTTGTGACACGATTCCGTGACGATACTGTGACGATTGTTGTTCAAGTATGGCCTACATTGGGCTGCATTCTATACCAGCGGCTCTCGACTTATTTCTTTTTTCGCGACTGTACCGCCAAAAAAAAAGGGTGTTGGGGGGGGGGGGAGGGGGTTCGAAAGTACCCCACCACATGTAAGTTCGAGAATAAATGTAGTTATTTTCACAATGGAGCGTGCTTAATTTTCAAATACGATATTAGGCCACCTAAACGTCGCCGCGTAACACATTCCCCCGTTCCACTTTGGGTACCGCCGCGTACCATCGGTTGAGAGCCGAGGTTTTGGACCATTACACCACAGCACATATAAATCTTGTTATAAACAAAGTATTACTACAAATAATAATCATCCACCAGAGAATGCAAAAAAAAAAAAGGGGGGGGGGATGGGACGGGACGGGTCGGGTCGTCGTGCGGTGTAGAGCGCTCAAATGTCGACCGGAGGGTCCCGGGTTCGAATCTCTGTGAGAACCGTTGGATTTGTTCAAGTCCCCCAAGTCCACCCAGCTTTAAATGGGTACCTGACTGGGCGTTCTGGCAACCTCACAACCCCTCCATATGTTGAGGTTACAGAAACAGATGAATTCTACACTTCATCTGCCCCGATGGCCCGTTAGGGTTAAGAGTACTTTACTTTTTTTTTTAAAGGATGCAAAAGGTATTAAATATAATGTTTTCTTTTACTTTAACAAACGCTTCACATGGTCACACATATTATGGCCTCCATCCGATGCCAGAGAAGGATTACAGTTGGTTGAGGGGTTTAGGGCGCTGAAACAAGTTTTTGGACCTTTTAGAAGAGAGACAAAGCAATATATACGTGCAGACAATAATACATCTGGTGTTTTGCGGGCGGCCCTTCAGAACTAGGGGCTCCAACTCGCACGCCTTTAGCACCTGATTGGTTGGGGTCCGTAATTAATTACGTAATTAATCCGCCTCTGTTTTTATTTTCCTTTCAAAACTGTTTCTTGATTAGTTACAATATTTTACATGTAAAATGCAATAAGGGGCAATCAACAAAACGACCTGATTTCTGTTGTTATCTCCTCTCGCTTGACCTAAAATGTTTAGCACATGATGAGCTTTCGATATTTATCTAATACATAATCGTCTAGCCTAGGCGGGAGACCGATAGACCGTGTGTATCCCTTTCCCATGTACTTTTCATACCGTGCGGTGTATAGGATGTTCATGGCAATAATAGCCATACACGGCACCAAACGAAATGAAAAGCACATCACTGTCTTAGCTCGCTTGCTCGGCTAAAAATAGTCTGGGGAATTCCAGAACTGGAAATCTAAACACAATAAGGATTTCGTATTATATCGCAGGTAGCAGCCAGCTTCAGCAGGCTTTTTAAACTAGTACACGAATAAAAAAAAAAACACTTTACCGGACACTATATTCGGAAATTTTTAAATTCCACATCAAAATTAATGTCAGTTCTTAAATATCTTGGGCGTTGTGCTAGCCACACAATCCCTTTATGTGCCGAGGTTATAGAAACAGACGAATTCTACACTTCATCCCCCTCCCCCCCCCGACGGCCCTTTAGGGCTAAGGGAACTAAATTTTTTTTTTAAACTCAAATATCTATGCAGGGTGTAGACCATCGATGGGCAAAACTTTTTGAGTCGCAGGCCACGTAAGTTAAATCCAGCGGGCCGGACCAAGAGTTGACGGATGGAGTGTTGACATGAACTTATAATGTAAATTATATGTAAACGTCATAATATACAAGGCTAGGTGCTGTGCTACACCCTGAAACGCGGGAGGGGGCCGAGGAACGGATTAAACAGTCCAGATTTGGCCCGCGGGCGTAGTTTTTTTTCCATGCCTGCTGTTGACCTAATTATGCATTTTATTCTTTGTAAGGTTTCCATGAACTACTTTACCTTGCTTCTTTTTATTTTGTTTTTTTTTCGTTTTTTTTCTTTGTTTTTTAATTTATTTAATTATTTTAATAAGATAATCAAATTTCATGAAAAGAAAAAAAAATCAAACCACTAAATAAATCAATGATAACATCTTATTTTAGAGTACTGGTCAACTGACCGACCATCCATTCTCTCACCTAGATGTACTCGCTCCCAACCAGGGGTTACTCAGTGCCCGCAGAAAAAGGAGCGACTACCCCAGTCTCAGGATCTCAATTAGAGATGAAAGCATCCTCATAAAGACGCAGTTGTTGTGACAATATTTCAATTAAGTGTTTTACAAATAACAGACCGCTATAATAATTTGATTAATTAACAACCCAGCTGTAAGGCAACCCTGTGAGGCAAACTCTTGTTTCTAGCTTCAAGGCAAAGTAAGTTAATGTCATGATTTTAATAGATTGTAGGATGTCTGTTCGTCAGAAATTGCGGAAGTTAATGTTAAGGGTTATTTCTACAATGTGTAGAATGCTATGCAAAAGTTCATTGATTATAATGGTCAAAAGTAACTGCCATCGATTGGATTCGAACCTGTATGTCAGCTTCCGAGACCCACAACCCGACAACCACCAGTTCTTCTCTTTTTCTTCAGATACGGTGTGGATAAAGGAATGGGGCACTACAGCACACTCGCGCGCGCACACACACACACACACACCTCCTACGGTACTTACTGGATGGTTACCATAAAAAGATATATTTATTTCACCCATTCAGGGCCCCATACAGTAAATCTTTAAGTTAATTATTATTTCAGTATTACTAACAAGTGGTTTGAAACAATGATATAGAAGCGACAAACACGATGCATATTACAAGTAAAGAGAACGACTAGAAAACTCAATTCCTGACTGAAATGGCGTAATTGAAATCTGTGTAGCAGCAGATACACAAACTATGGAAATAGGGTTCAAGCATGTCCAATGTTAAATCATTCTCAGTGTATAAACCATAAGATTAGATTGCTTAAGGCCCATAAAAGGAATGCATTATGTATGGAAGGTGCTAGCCATGGTGCTTCGTACTGGGCATTTTCTTATAGGTGCGTACTTTGGGAGGTTGAGACTCAAAGTCAATGCCCTTTGTCGACACTGCAGAGAGGTTGAGGAAACCTTGGAACATGTGCTATTGGAGAGTTCCGGACTGGTGGACCTTAGTGTGGACCAGACGTGTAGCTTGATGGCCGTTGGTCTTTATGGGAGTCCCCTGATGTTGAGAAACACAGCAAATTTGATTTCACGGGGTCAAAGCAAAAAAAAAATGTGTCAAGCAGTTAATTAGCCAGAGAAAGTCTGAATATCTTTTTTTTTCTGGGTCTGGGAATCGAACCAAAGTCTCTCGCTAGGTTGACGGTAGACCTCCCCACATATCCACAAACCTCAAGTCTGTGTATCAGACTTACAGTGAGAGGCAGCCGTCGAGTTGATAACATCTCCAGTGACCTTGACCTGCGCCCGAACCACGACCTCAATTCGGGGAGAGATATTGGTGGTGGGTGGGGGGGGGGAGGGTCCACCGAGATCTGTATTTATTTACTCTTTCCGTACTCACTATTTGGGCGCACGCGCGTGAGTCGGCAGAGAATGCGCGCGTGTGGAAAATAACATTTTTAGTGTGCTATTTCTTGTGTTGGATGTATCAAGCTCTATCCAATCCAAGTCGATATTTCCAAATTGCGTTACTTTTTCGCTAATTCGCTAATTTTTAACGCCTTGCGCTACAAGACAAAGTGTTTTAAAAGTTGCGTGCGCAAAATTATAGTTTCTTTATGTGTGCACACTGCTTTGTGGTTAAAGGTTAAAAGAGGTGAAGGATCAAAAGACGTGGTTTTACATGGACTAATTATAATCTCCCCTGAGCGAGTGCAGACGAAGCTGATTCTTCAGAGCTGATTAGAGAAGTTGACGCAGATGATATCAACAGACGATAGGACTGTACTGGCCAACCCTTGTCACCGTCACCCTACCCCCCCCCTTTCGTCCACCCATAATGTAATTTGATAATAACAAAAACAACAACAAAATTTAATTATTTATGTTATTGAGCTGCATGACGTAGGTATACGCAAGAAAACGTTAACATAATAGAAGTCTGATGTTTTTAATGCATGGGGTGGGGGGAAGGAGGAAGCGGCCCCCGGGGGGGGGGCGGGGAGTACACATTTGAAAATATTACAACAAACTTATCGAAAACTAGTTCAAAGCCTTTTTCGAAAAAAAAAATAATACTGATAATATCTATAACATCAGTAACAATATCTATAACAACAGTAACAACATCTATAACATAAGTAACAATATCTATAACATCAGTAACAATATCATTATAACAATAGCACCACCAAGGTGTTTTTTATCATATAGAAGTGACCATTGTCCATCTGCAGCTGGCGGTCACTCTATGACCAAGCAGAAGTTAAATCGAGACAGCCGGGAGAAAAGAAAAAAATAACGGGAAACCCCCCTACTGACCAGCAATGTTTATTGAACAAGTGGACATCCCACCAAGTCACCTGATGGACTCCTCGGACACGAAAGCGAACATTGTTAGAGGGTTTTGTGTGTGTGTGTGTGTGTGTGTGTGTCTGGGGTGGGGTCAGCAGCCCAAGGTCATGGACACTCAAAGGCCGGAGAGTGTGACCCCTTCAGGTCAAGTGCTGGTGCTATTATTTCTCCATTGAGTTGACCACGTATTAACAGACAGTCTCCTGGTAAAATATTGACGTTTTAATAGACAGACCATCAGCTGCCCCATTCCTCTCTGCCCCACACCCCACGTTACCCTGTGCCTTGTTCAAATATTAACCCACCTCACAAAATAAAAAAAAAAAGAAAATATTTTTTTTTTAGACTGCCATCCAGATTTTCTTTATATTGGCAGTTCAGTCTGTCGTGAGTCCAACCGAATTAGTATTTTTAGACAGACTGCGTATGCCAATTTGGCCTTATTTTGAACTCAACAGAAATAACTTGATCTCTGGTCACTTAATACACACACACAGAACGGCAGATGTACTCTCAAAGCCAGATTTTTTTTATAAATAAATTTTAAACAGTTGGCATGGCGACAAAGAACTACATACCTACAATTTGTTTAGGCAAATATTTAAAAATACAATCATTACGGAAAAAAAGGTTATTTGCTATAAAAATGAAGGAATGTGGCAAATTTTTAAGAATCCCCTTTCTGGTTTTTTATCTCAATATATGTGTGTTTGTTGAATAAATATATTCATCAAATATAAGCGCGAAATAAGAAAAAACAGAGAGAGAGAGAGAGAGAGAGAGAGAGAGAGAGAGAGAGAGAGAGACAGGATAGTCAAAGACGAACGTTGTATAAATCGCATTGGTTAAGATAAGGTTGTCTGACATCCCTAAAGGGCAGGTTACATCTTATACCCCCCCCCACTCCCCTAACCGAATTCACACATCGATAGTTTCCTACTTTCTTCATGGGTGCCCAACTTGACCATTTTACTATCTCTGAATTTGTTATGGATATAGAATTGTGAGTACACATCAGCACAGCCAGCTTAGCATGTTCCCAATAGTGACTCCATGACTATTTTGCAATGTTCCCCAATAGTGACTCCATGACTATTTTGCAATGTTCCACAATGGTGACTCCATGACTATTTGCAATATTCCCCAATGGTGACTCCATGACCATGGCAATGTTATACGATGGTAGGGATATATAAAGGGCATTACAAAATTGTCGTGTGGTAAAGCGCTTGACTGTCGACCTGAGGGTCACTGGTTCGATCTCCGGTGAGGACCAATGGATATTTCAGGTCACGGCTTAAGTCCCATGCTCCCGTGGTGCCTCCTCGGCTATTGCCCTATCGGCTATGGTGGGGGATGAAAAAAGGGCACCATAAAACCCGTCCCATTAGCGGTTTATAAGGTCTAAGAGATCTCATCTGATCCTTACAGGGACTTTACTACACACATACACACAGTTACACACACAAAACTGTATCTCTCGATGACTATGCAATGGCCGTTGCTTTCTATGCCACAGTGTTGTCAGTAGATATTAGAAAAATCCCTTTAGAGAAATAAAGTCCCATTAAGTGGTTTGAGGGATTTCTTTTAGGATCAACATCTCCCCCAGAGCCGCAGAGCCGTTCTTCAGTATCTTATTGGGGGGTGGGGGTGGGGAGGGGACATAGGTGGAGATAACCGTATGTGTTCGGAAGGCTTAGGTGAAGACATCCACAGGTAGAGATTTGAACCAAGCGTCCCCCCCCCCCAAATATCCATTGAAGGATCTGTCTATGGCCTCCATATAACTCCATATAAGGTTATAGAAGGCTTCAATTATCTATTTTGAAGTATCTGCCTGTTGCCCGACCAAATCAAAAGAACAGCTCTAAAGATGGGTCTATTTTTTTCAAGCCAATCAGATCGAGGATATGGGCTGGAAGGGGCTTTATAATAGCGGTTCTGAACCTTTTTTTTTTTCATGACTGTGACCCCGAAGAGTGCGAAAGTGTGTCCGCTGGTACCCCTCAAACATAAGTTCGCGAATAAAATTACTTTTTTTTTTTTTCATAACGGAATGTGCTGACCTTTCTGATGCGATAATAGGTCACGTGGTTTTGGGGACAAGTCACGCAGCAAACTGGAGACCTTCTTCAAACTCATTGATTTTTTTTTCTTTAATGAAAATTATATGTCGTTGCGTGCCCCTTTATAATTTTTCCCCATTACCCCTTGGGGTACTCGTAACACCGGTTGAGGGCCGCAGCTTTAGAAATCATGAACACAAAAAGACATCATTATTTTTCTTATATAAAAAAAAGATATTTGTCAAATTTATTAATCGGGAATTTCCAGTTATCTTTTTTAAAATTTTTCTACTATCATCTGTTATGTGTCAAGGGCCGGATGAAGCTGTAAGTAACAACACTCTGTGACCCCCGAGGACATGTGACTGATGAGCGACAACGTGACAACGTGAAGCTGTCTGTCACCCACTGCCGCCCACTACATGTCAGAGATGAACGTTTTTCTGCTGACCAATCGGGGATGAAAGGAGATGAGTGAACCAAGGGCCTCAGTCTAGAAGTGTTTATCTATCTATCTATCTATCTATCTATCTATCTATCTATCTATCTATCTATCTATCTATCTATCTATCTATCTATCTATCTATCTATCTATCTATCTATCTATCTATCTATCTATCTATCTATCTATCTATCTATCTATCTATCTACCTACCTACCTACCTACCTACCTACCTACCTACCTACCTACCTACCTACCTACCTACCTACCTACCTACCTACCTACCTACCTACCTATCTATCTATCTATCTATCTATCTATCTATCTATCTATCTATCTATCTATCTATCTATCTATCTATCTGGGTGTGTAAATAAATGTGTGTAACAATATGTCTATCCACAATTCATTCTTCGTGAGTCTATATGCCAGTGTCTCAACCGCTGCATTTCTATTCAAAGTTAGCAACATAATTTCATTGCGGATCATATATTTTCATTCCTACACTTAGTCTTCTGACGTATACGCTAATTTCATTAAACTCCGGACTGACACTGTTAGTTGTGTTTTCGAACATTCACAGAGTCTCCGTCTTCCCCCCCCCCCCTTCTTTCCCCTGCTACCTCCTCCCATACATCAGTACAGGGCTTACGATTAAATCAAACATTTCTTGAAAATGCAAAAATAATATATAAAAAAAAAACATATTAAAAAATCCACGTATTCTATATAACAGGACATAAACTGTTATATTCCCGTGACTCCACCCCCCCCTCCCCCCTCCCCACCCACCACAGCCTCTCCCTTTCCCAAGAAAGTCATTAAAACGAGAATTCAATATGTCTGCACCACGGTGACCCACCCAGCTCCTCACCTACCCTCCCCTCTACAAGGGGGGGGGGATGCCCGGATGTCAACAGGACGAGAATGTCCGTGAAGACCCCAAGGAGCGTGAGTACAAATGGTGTAAGCTCATGCATCACGTACTGAGAGATTAGAGCATTACACAAACAAACACATCAAAATATCTTTAAAACAACAACAACAACAACAAACAAGCAATTAAGCCTGTTCCATTCTGGACACAGGACGTGTTAGCGCATTTTCGTGTGATGTATCAGTACGTTTTTAGCTTTCAGTAAATATTTGTAAATTTTGGAAATGTTTGTGAATTCAATTGTGTAATGCATATATCTGTAAAAAAATTATAAAGATGTTTCTTTATATTTGAAAAAAAAATTATTGTCTCTTAAATCTAACTACAAGTGGTTTGTGGTTACTGAAATAGGACTCATAATTGAAAACATTCGAAATTATAGTCATTTAATCGTCCGAAAACTCCGTCAATTGTTGCATAGCTCTGATACTTTCAATTAAACTCAGAACACAAGCTTACTATTTCATTTGATGAGTTTCTTAATAAATCTTGGTGAAACTACGTGCTGCAGTATTTCGCACCAAATGAATGGGTTATTGAACGTACAAGGTGTATATATAATATATAAGCCCCTTAGGAGCCCTGAAGCCCGGCCCTCAGAGGTCCTATCGCGAAATGAACTTTTGATGTACACATGGCAGGCCAAGACCTACAAAATGATAAATACATCATGGGTCTAGGACTTATAATTGCTGAGATATAGGCGCTCCTTTATTAATATAGCTTATATAGTAAAAAAACGGTACTAAGCCCCCTTTTACGGCCCTCAGAGGTCAGATCGCAAAATGAACTTTTTCTGCACACATGGCAGGCCAAGACCTACAAAATGATATATACATCATGGGTCTAGGACTTATGGTTGTTGAGATCTAGGGTGATGACAGACAGACAGACAGACAGACAGACAAAACGGGGACAATAGAGCATTTTTTTTCGAAAATGCTCTAAAAAACCCCGCTAAGTTTGTGTATGTGTGTGTGTGCCTGTATTTTTTTCTTTCCGGTTTTCCCGATCTTCGTAGAATGGCGACGTCAAAGGTCACACTGCACTCTGTGAGCAGAGGTTCTGAAACAAGGATTGTGTATCTGTCTGTGTTCGTGGGAAGGAGTCTATCTGTGTAGCCTTTTTTTTTTGAGAATGGTATCTTAGTAATGTTTTAGTTCATTGTGTGTGTGTGTCGTTATATGTGCGTGTGTGTGAGAATGTGACAGAAAGAACGTTTGATCATAAAATGAAAAAACCAAAAATAAATAAATAAATTAATTAATAAATAAAGTAATAAATAAATAAATAAATAAATAAATAAATAAATTAATAAATTAATAAATTAATAAATTAATAAATTAATAAATTAATAAATTAATAAATTAATAAATTAATAAATTAATAAATACAACAGCTGCAATGAAAAAATGAGTGCTTTCTTGTTTAAAATGTAAATGGTATGAACGAATAGAAGATAGATAGATAGATAGATATAGATAGATATAGACAGATAGATAGAACTGGCAAAGGGTAAGCATAGAGCCCCTATATAAGAAGACAAGCTCAGTAATACACCAACATTACCATATATATATATATAAATGTATATGTATGTATATTATGTAGTACCTAGTCTCTTTTTGTATATAAGATTTCCGATCTGCCCCCCCCCCCCCCGGGGTGCGCCTCGTTAGATCCTTTCCCCATTCCCACCTCAAAGTAGGGAAAGACGAAATAAAGCTTTGTGTGTGTGAGAGAGAGAATTTATAGACCTATATACATACATATATACATATATATATATATATATATATATATATATATATATATATGTGTGTGTGTGTGTGTGTAAAAAGTAAACAATAACAACAATGGAAAGATTTTACACACGTGTTTATTATTTTTTGGGGTTTAAGTGCAATTTTTTTTTTAAAAATAGAATTATTTTTTTACAATTTCATTTTCTGATTTGCTGCCGTCACGTGGCCAAAGACGGCTGCTATTTCAGGTCAATCTGTTCATAAGATTGTGTGTCGGTGGTGTCTGCCACTTTGACTCGGGTCACACTGATACAGTTCCATTCGGGCATTTCTCAGCCACTCCTCGATTGTGTCATTCTTATGACGTCATGGTGTGTATATGTTATTTTCATTGAGAAACAAGCCCACAAAACCACACAAACACACACACGCGCACGTGGTAATTGTAATTCATTATTTTGAACCAACAATCCCAAATTAAAATCCTATCGTAATGTTTATTCATTCACCGAAATACATACACTTCATTTTTTTTAATCTTTTGAATTCATCTCCATGATTGTAATATAAGTGCGAAGTTATTTTTAGCGCATCATATGTCAGTCTAAGGTCACTGTGATCTGCCAGGTAGGCTTGGGTAGAAGGTGGAGTGTGGGTGTGAGCAGTGCCAAACCTAAGAATTTTGGGGCCCTGGGGGCTTGGCCTTTTTGGGGGCCCCTACATTTTGTCATTCGACATCATGACATGAGATAATGTACTTAATATTTAATGATAAAAAAAGTAAATTTTGGGGGCTTCCATCAAGCTAGGGCCTCTGAGTGTGGGGGAGCAGCCGGAACATTGCTCAGCGAAAGGTTATGCTGAAGTTTACTCTTTTGTTTAATTAATATTCAACTAAAACATTCAAATATATAAAAAAAAACGATTCTATATGTTATTCTATATGTTATAAGGGGGGGGGCATGAATTTGGTTCTATGGGGCCGCAGAAAGTCTCATGGCGGCCCCGATTGTAAAATCAACGATTTATATAGCCCAGTGATGCAGAGAACTCGAACAAAAAAAAAACAACTTCAGTATTTGATTATCTCATTGGCTCAATGAATTCTTTTCTACTGGTGCACCACTTCCGGTGGGTTTATTGCAGATGGAGGGGGGGGGAAGGTGTTAGTTGTGTGGTCAGTGGATCACGACTCACAATTGCGATGTACGGTACAGTATGTACATGTATTTTGAAGAGTTTTTTTTTTTTTAAATGTAACTGTCCTATCCCTAGTTATCAACCCTTTTTTTTTGTATGTCAGTGAGACTTTGTATACTAATATTGACAGTGATTTGATAATTATTGATACGTGATAAGTAACATTTGTTACAATCATGGCTATATACTGTGATTTATCAAAATTGATGATTAACCATTATAAAATAAAAATATCTCTCGGTCTCTATGTGTTTTCCTCACGCACACACACACACATAGACACACACACATATATATACACACACACACAAACACACACAGACACACTCACAGAGAGAGACACACACACACGTATGTCTATAACAGAGAAACAAAGGCGTAAGCTGACTGACAAAACACAGATTTATATAAATACAAACAAATAGACCAAACAGACAAACCGATACACAGATATGTAGATAAATAGACGAATAGATAGATAGATGGATAGATCTAATTAAACCTTATAATTGTCACACACAATACTTGGATATAATGCATTTATAGGACATACTAATGGTATGTAGTATTCGGATGTAGTAATGGGATGTAATAATCGGATCAATGTTTCCACTCATTTTCAGAAGATATTGCGCTGATGCTTAACTCAAAAAAATAATTTATTTTTTTATTTTTGTCACCAGCTTTACCATATATAGGCATGCTAAACAAAACATATGTGCGCAAGATATGTGTGTGCGCACGAACGCGCACAGTTTATAGGGAACATTTGAATATTATACAGCAGAGCTTTGATAAAGCGAATGCCATATATCGGCATTGTCAGTTTTTGGGACTGGTAATGTGTTCTGGATAGTCGAAAAACAAACCCACTTGTTCCACAACACTAGGTCATTAGCAGCCAGTCCAACTCTATCAATTGTAGGCTTTAAGATAGTATTTTTACCTATATTGAAAAAAATAAAATCCGAAATGCATCTCTCATTGCGTCATTGACCACCCCTGTAACATACAGTGACTGTCATGATGACTGTCTGTCATCTAACAATCATGCTGAAACTAGGGATTTGGGGGCCCGGGGGGCTTGGACTCTTTGGGGGTCCCCTGCATTTCGACATTCGACATTATGACATAAGATAATGTACTTAATATTTAATGCAAAATATATTTTGGGGGCCCCCTTCAAGCTGGGGCCCGGGGGGACTTTCGAATTCGGACCTCCCCCTCTCCCATCCTAGGTACAATCACTATTTTACACTTAACCAAGTCATATATACAGGTTTGATTTCATACCACAGCATAAACTGATGACGTAATAGAGCACCATTTCATGACAGATACAACAAGACAATGTCAAGACAAAAGTATGAGCAAGGCTACCGTCACGTGACCTCTGTAATCTGTCAAAGAGAAGATTTATTTTGTTGCTTCTTCCAAAATTGAAATCAAAAAGAAAAAAACAACAACTCAAAACAACGCACTGAAGATATGTTTGGGTGGGGGGGGGGCTTCATCCTCTTTGACCTAGTCCAGCCATTTCATTCCCTTCCCTTTGGGAATGAGATTCATAATTGTTCGCGTCTCAGGCAGGGGCATGGACTAATTTAAATCTAAGATTAAGAGGAAAACATTGGACTTACGGGGGAAGAGAAGAGGGAGGATGGTCTAGTGGGTGATGGGTGGGGGAGAAAGGTCAGTAAGTTAATTCCCCTCCCCCCCCCCCCATTATCCACAACAGACAGCTAAAGATTTCAGTTTTAGCTCAGCTTAGCTTGACAAAAAAATAATTAAATAAAAATAAAAATCAAGTTGAAAGAGTTCATATAGTGTTGTGCTCTCCTCACACTGACACAAGGTTGGTGCTGAAAGGAAGGTCACTTTGAATGATATACCAGCGAGTGCAGAGATGGAATTTAAGGTCGGGAGAATGCAAGGGCTATTCAGTGCCGAACCTAGGCATTTGGGGGGGGGCGAAGGGCTTGGCCTCTTTAGGGGCCCCTGCATTTTGACATTCGACACCATGACATGAGATAGTGTACTTAATATTTAGTGTATACACTATTTTGGGGTCCCCCTCAATCTGGGGCCCGGGGGGACTTTCGAATTCGGACCTCCCCTCCCCCCATCCCAGGTACGCCTCTGGGGTTATTAAAAATCTATCCCCATTCTCCACCCTTTCCCCACTTCCTCATTGTCACCGTGATAAACAAATCTCATTGGTAACCGCACTGGTCTTTGAAGGTAATGGAATCGATCATTTCTGGTCATTAGCAAAGCAAACTATGTCCAAGAGATCGATCGAAACAGAGGCGGATTTACGGACGGGCACACCGGACACGCGCCCAAGGGCCCCCAAAATATTTAGGGGCCCAACAGAGCCCCCGCCATTTTAAACTTTTAGATGTCTCTCTTTTCTGAAGGGCCCAACATTTTCTAATGCTGCCCATGAGCTTCAAGTGACCTAAGTCCGCCCCTGGGGTCTAGATCCTTTCTTTATCTCACATTTAAACAGCTCCGCTTAATTAAACAAAAAAAAAGATAAAAAAAATATTTCCTATTTTGTTTGGCTGTCAAACAACACCATATTAGTTGTTGCTTTTTATGTTGACCTATGATCATCTCAGGTGTAACAACATAAATTACAACACGGCTGCTGTAAAAGTAAAATACATAAACTGCTCACACATACACACACGCACACACACACACACTCTCTCTCTCTCACACACACACACACACATACTTGAAGTAGAGCTTTGTACAAGGGCCCATTGTCTTCATTGTCACTGGGCCCCGGATTTTCTCTCTCGGCGACCCTGCCAATAATCCTCCCCCCCCCACACACACACCTACAACCACATGGAGTATCCGCCTTTCCGTCTTATGCTACATGTTTACCTCCTTTTTTTATTCTTTCTTTGTATCCATTCCTTCTTTTATGTTTCTCACTCTCTCTCTCTCTCTCTCTCTCTCTCTCTCTCTCTCTCTCTCTCTCTCTCTATCTCTCTCTCTCTCTCTCTCTCTCTCTCTCTCTCTCTCTCTCTCTCTCTCTCTCTCTCTCTCTCTCTCTCTCTCTCTCTCTCTATCTCTCTCTCTCACTCTGAACTCATCCCGTAGGTTCATTTTTTCTTTCTACAGCCCCCCCCCCTTTTCTCTCAACCCCCTTCCCGACGCCGCGACCCCCCCTCCCCCATTCCACGAAACTTTATTTTTCATCTAAAGAGAAAACATGCACCTACCTATTAACTATGACCTGAATTAGCCTCTCACGCCAACCTCACCTTCCCAGTTACTCGACAGGGGGGGGGGGGAGAGAGAGGAGGAGAGAGGGGTTCAGTTTAGTTCACTCGTGACCTGCCAAGCCCACCGTATGTTTCCGGTACGGTAGGAACAAAGGTCCTTGTCTCAGTATGCACCTTCGTCTACTGACTCGTGGGGGGGGGGGGGGTCATATAGTCAACACAATGGTCAGCCGCTGATTTCTGTGTAAAAGGGGGAGAGGGCGGTGTGGACCAAAAATAGACCCGGTCGTACGTCAACAGAACCCGGGTGCGTACCGAACCTTACTATATTTATAAATAAACATCGCTTCATTGGATCGGTTCAATTCAGGCTAGGGGTAAGGGGGCCAGACATTAGGAACTTGTATGCATGGAAATTCACGTTGGTCCAACGATAACACGTTACCCGTTCATAGGGGCGTACTTCAAAGGGTCTAAAGAAAATAGCTTCACCCCTTTCAGGGGCGCATATTACAGAAAGTTCTTTGATAGATTTCGACCGCCTCTGTAGTTTCTGAACAAAATATCACAACAGATATATTGACAATTTTTTTAAACACGGTAAAACTATATACTGATAGGTAGGGGAATATACTGATAGGTAAGGGAATATACTGATAGGTAGGGGAATTTACTGATAGGTAGGGGAATATAATGATAGGTAGGGGATTATACTAATAGGTAGGGGATTATACTGATAGTTAGGGGATTATACTGATAGGTAGGGGATTATACTGATAGTTAGGGGATTATACTGATAGGTAGGGGATTATACTGATAGTTAGGGGATTATACTGATAGGTAGGGGAATATAATGATAGGTAGGGGAATATACTGATAGGTAGGGGATTATACTGATAGGTAGGGGATTATACTGATAGGTAGGGGATTATACTGATAGGTAGGGGATTATACTGATAGGTAGGGGAATATACTGATAGGTAGGGGAATATAATGATAGGTAGGGGAATATAATGATAGGTAGGGGAATATACTGATAGATAGGGGAATATACTGATAGGCAGGGGAATTTACTGATAGGTAGGGGAATATACTGATAGGTAGGGGAGTATACTGATAGGTAGGGGAATATACTGATAGGTAGGGGAGTATAGTGATAGATAGCGCTCGAGTTGTTCTATCTCCGGTGCGGACAAATGGGTAATTTAGGTCATGGTAAAAGTTCCCACAATATTTATCCCGTGGTGCCTCCATGGCTAACACACAATCGGCTTCTGTAGAATTTTCACGCTACGGGGCTGATTACTGTCCAAAAAAAAAAACAACTGAAAAACAAAAACTAAAAAAAAGAAAAGGCCTTGGTTAAACTGGTTTTTCAATTTACTGGTCAACAGGTTTAACTTATTAAATTGATATCCATCTACCAAGGAATCTAGCTGTATATCTACCTCTTTGTTTCAATATCCGCCCGTATTTATATATCTTTGTTACAGATACAATAGATGTTAACACACGCACACAACATACAAAGGGAATAGATGGAGAAATAAAAACAAAGAGATATACACATGTATCAAATGACGATATCTTTTAGAAAATGATTCTCTATCTATCTATCTATCTATCTATCTATCTATCTATCTATCTATCTATCTATCTATCTATCTATCTATCTATCTATCTATCTATCTATCTATCTATCTATCTATCTATCTATCTATCTATCTATCTATCTATCTATCTATCTATCTATCTATCTATCTATCTATCTATCTATCTATCTATCTATCTATCTATCTATCTATCTATCTATCTATCTATCTATCTATCTATCTATCTATCTATCTATCTATCTATCTATCTATCTATCTATCTATCTATCTATCTATCTATCTATCTATCTATCTATCTATCTATCTATCTATCTATCTATCTATCTATCTATCTATCTATCTATCTATCTATCTATCTATCTATCTATCTATCTATCTATCTATCTATCTATCTATCTATCTATCTATCTATCTATCTATCTATCTATCTATCTATCTATCTATCTATCTATCTATCTATCTATCTATCTATCTATCTATCTATCTATCTATCTATCTATCTATCTATCTATCTATCTATCTATCTATCTATCTATCTATCTATCTATCTATCTATCTATCTATCTATCTATCTATCTATCTATCTATCTATCTATCTATCTATCTATCTATCTATCTAATCATCTCTTATTTTAATAAACAAAAAACAGACCAAATAAAAACTTTTTTTAAACAGTAAGAAATAAAACAAAACAAAACCAATCAGAAACTGAATTAGGTCAGTTGATTCGACCTGTTTATTGTGCGATTCATCTATTCTACACAATTTAGACCCATACCTGAGCAATAGAATAATTTTTCAGACCATAATATATGGATAGAACTAGATGTATCATATTTTATTTTATTAGTATCAGTTCAGCAAACCTGAGGCCAGACAATGTTCAAAAACGAAAATGTTTGACAGAAACACGTACTTGTTGACGTCATCTACTAGGGTTTGAACGTGACATTAAAAAAAAAATCGAGGGGGGGGGAAGGAAATTAACAGTAAAAATTAAATGTTTCTTTTTCATCTGCTCTTTGTTTGGTCAGTTTGTTTGTTTGTTTGTAAGTCAGACGTTGTTGCAAGCCACACCTGTCAGTTGCTATTTTTGGTCGTCTGGTGAAGTGAGTTTTTTTTTTTGGGGGGGGGGGGGAGAGAGAGCTGAAGAGCCTTTTTGAAATGTGGCCAAATTTAGACCCAGACGTCAATCGTTGAAAACACTGAAACATTACGTCATACAATAAGGTAGGTGAAGGTTGTTTGAATGCAATTTGAGCATTCGTCGTCCAAAATAATCATTCATTATTCCCCCCCCCCTGAAGTAATTGGTTGTTTACATTTATCACAATGATGAGCAAGAAACATTTCGGTTTTCCTGAAATTTTTGCACAATATAATATTATATAATAATACTCATTTCCAGTGTGCGTTAAATCGAAAGTAAAGAATTAATACATGTACAACAGTATTCGAGTTTAAAATACAAAAAATGAAGTTAAATGTTTTTACAAGAACAATGAAGGCAGACATTTTCCCAACTACAGTTATATGTAGGCTCCTTCAGAGTTAATGAAAACAATAATTCAAATGTCACATACAAAATGTACATTAAAGTTAAACTAATTACGTGGATTATTAAATATATTTTCCCAAAAACAATAGCAGCAGACTTTTTACCACCTACGATTCCGTGTAGGCTCCTTCAAAGTTAGAGAGAAAAAAAATCTCAGAATAAAACCATGCTTTTACTGCATGATAAGTAATACAACATGATGATTGTTGTAGCACAATTTGATAATTATAACATGCAATTATTTAATACTTTGAATAATACAGGTACTAAACCACTTCATTTTTTTATGCATTCCAAAAAAAATAATTTAATTCTCATGGAAATACATCATTTTTCCATCTACAAATGACCACGTAAAACACGTTCACAAAATTCAAAATGACTTTAGAATATCACAATGTAAGCAATTTGGCTGGGTGCTTCCCTTTTTTTTCCGATATCACCACCTATAAGTGTGCAAATAATTCTGGTTATACTTGTCAGTAAAGCGATCGTCAATTAGGCCTTTAGATCTATCCCTGAACCACTTTTGTCCAAATGTTTCTGTCTCTGGATATGATTGAAAATGTCTCGTCTCGTTCACCCAATCAAAATATTCGTTGCTAACATCTGGTCCCATATTCCTAACTCTACCACAATTATGTCCACATTGTGTTTGATGTCCAAACCTAACTTTACAGCGCTCTACTCCGTGGCTCTGTCTGTCATGGGGATTCTGATAACACTGGACCCTATAGTCATGTCTATCTGGAATAGTTTCCCATGGATTTTGGAAAGTCATACTTTTGTTTGCGTGAATACTACTTCTGTCTAGGTGTATCTGTTTTCTATCTTGGTATATGCTATTTCTGTCAGGGTATGGATGCGGTGGTCTCTTTTATATATTTATTTTCTAATTACTTTCTTTAATTGCACAACTTATACAAGTTCATAACACCTCCAGTTATTAACCAAAATCACTTTATTGAATAATCGTAAGAACTAGTTATTCAATAATGAACATTAACCATTAAATCATGTCTCTACGATAAATACCAGTTGTCCATTCTTTTAATACAATAAATACTTCTTCCTAGCTCCTCCGTTCCTTCCTAATTCCCCTACCTTCTTCAAACTTAAAACAAAACAAAAATAACCAAAACAATGTTCTATCTCTTTCCTCGTCAACCGTTTTTGTCTTTTCTCGCTTTTCTTTTCCCCCGTTCAATAACCCGTTCATTAGGTGCGTCACCGTACTACAGGGAATTCCCTCTAACAACTACATTAATACAATAATTAATTGTCTATCTATATAACTATCTAACAATGTGTCTATCTAATTATCTATGACTGTCTATGTCCTTACAAATTGTGACATAATTGATTGAAATTTTGATATAATTGATTGAAATTGTGATATAATTGAGTGAAATAGTGATATAATTGAGTGAAATTGTGATATAATTGAGTGAAATTGTGACATAATTGAGTGAATAAGGATTACACGATGATATAGACTGGTCAACTAGTTTCTTTGTCAGTTGGCTCGCCACAGTGACGTCTTTAAAAAAGAATGGATCAACATGGAAACTTTTTTAATTGGCCCAATGTAAATTTATCTTTTTCATGTTAATACTTGTCAGTTGTTGTCTTATGAGCCCCAGCAGGGCCGGTCCCAAGATATGCGGGACTCATTTACTTGAGGATTTCAGGCGCACCTTCAATGTCCAATCACCTGGTACAAATATCTGTTTTATATTCTAAATAGTGGTCAAACCTGCTAACTAACAATCTATATAAATAATAGTGGTGCGGGTTCTGCGTTAAATCGAAAGTAAAGAATTAATGCAATAGTATTCCTGTTTAAAATACAATCATGAAAAAATCGGATCTGCCCGAAACCATAAATAACCTAACCTACCAATCAAACCTAAGGAAATATAACTTTTATGTAAAGGTTTTGCAGAGTACAGCTAGTCTTTAATAATAGCATCCCACATTCCGAAATTCTAAATCAATTTAGTTGAAGATTATGGAACGGACAATGACCCTCCCTCGGCCTACCTCTACCCATGTGCACTACTAAGGCCTCGGACAGGGGCGAGCAAATGTTTATGTTGCCCACTGGTTTACATCGTGTTGCAAATTGTGCCCATAAAACCTGGTAAAAACAGCATGTCAGTCAATGTTTTACATTTTTGTGAAATGATCTTGATTTAATTATCCTAAACTGATTTTTTTTTAAATATAAATTTTAAATTACATAATTACGTATAACAAAAATAAGTGAAGCTATACGCGTATTATCAATTAATAAATTCAATTATAAATGGTTTTTATGTCGTTTTAATTTTGTTAAAATAAATAGTAATTGCAATGATAGCTGTATTGTTTACAGCTTGTTAGATATTTATATAAAAAAAATCTCATCGGAATTTCGTAATAAAATTTCATGTTTCAATGACCTTGACCTTTTCTCTGACAGGAGGGGGGAAAAACAATGACGTCAAATCATCTATTTCTCCGTTTTCATCCCCGCCCGTCTCAAATATTTATCTTTTGCCAGGTCGAAAAAAACAAAACAAACGTGGCAAGTGTTAAGTTCTGCCGACACAGTGAGGTATGAAAGGACGGTACTTTGTACTTTAGGGACAATTATTTCAACGCTGATTTTTTTTTGTTTTTGTTTCGGGTTTAGGCCGGAATAGGGTAAACTATAGCCCGCGGGCCAAATCTGGCTCGTGATGCTGTTTTATACGGCCCGCGCCCTGCATCCAGAGGCGTACCTAGCGGGGGGGGGGTCCAAATTCGCAAGTTCCCCCCCCGGGCCCCAGCTTGAGGGGGGCATATAAATTTTTTTTACAGTAAATATTAAGTACATTATCTCATGTTAAGGTGTCGAATGTCAAAATGCAGGAGCCCCCCGGGCCCCCAAATCCCAAAGGTTCGGCACTGCCGGCATCTCTCCGCTTGTCCGCATCAATGATGTTTACAGAATATTATTTCATACAAACACTTCACCGGTCTGGTCTTGGTCAGGCCTTCGATAAAATTTGAAGAACCGAAAGTAACCCGCGATTTAAAAAAAAATGTATGCCCACCCCTGGCTTAGGAGAATAATACAACAACGGCAAAATAAAACTATAAGAATTGACGAGGCATATAATTATAAATTAATAAAAACGTTGTAAAAAAAACAAACAGCAAGAACAAATACATATTGATTGATCCGTGGACATTTCTTTCAATCTAAATTGAAAAACAAAGGCTGCCATTGTGGGTGGAGACTGAGTGTGTGAAGTGGAGACAGCGGCAACCTCCACAAACCCCTCGACAAGAGAGAGAGAGAGGTCCACACTAAGACTAGGAGCGTTGTGCTACGTCACATAGCCGAAACCAGCCCCACACTTGCGGGCTCTCGGCACCCCGCTGACAAGGCTGATAAGATTAGGCAGAAAGAAAAACACATTAAAAAAAAAGGGGGGGGGGACTCAAGATTATAAAATACAAAAATATCTCTAAATCCGAATACCTCAATACACGAACAAATTGGAATACGAACACAATATGTTAATAGGATTCTGCGCCGTAATACAACATGCTTGAGAGTAATAGTGTGTTTTAGAAGTTAATAGTGAATACTTTACGAGAGTATTTACTGTTACTTTTGAAACATTCGGTTTGAGTGGGTGGGGGGTGAAGGAGTTGAAGGGGGGTGAAGGGACAGGTTAATTTATTTTGTATAGCGCATGATTAAAGTAGAAAACAAACGAAAACTCAATATTCTCTCTATTTTATATAAAAAAAAAAAACCCACAAGAACTTGGAATGGCTTTATTCGAAATAGAACACAAACCCGTGAAATGTAAAAACTCAATATTCTCTCTATTTTATATAAAAAAAAAATTCCTCAAGAACTCAGGATGGCTTTCGAAAACCCATGATGTAGAAAGGGAGTGGATGTCTCCCCCCCCCCCAACATTGGGCATCCCCTACCTTCCTTTCCCGAACCCCATATAAAGACACTCGCCCAAGACCACGCGTACTGCGAAGACGTCACCCCCCATCATACGTCTGACGTTAGAGCTTTATGCGTGTACGATGGAGGGAGGAAGGGGGTGGGCGAACCAATGTTGTGACTACCTTTGGTCACCTCAAATGACCCTGCTTCTCATCTTCCTCCTCCCTCTCTCTCTCCCCCCCCACAACACACACACCTCACACACACACACACACACACACAAACTGAAAGACACCTTCCCAAAACCCCAAGAAATCGTTTCTCCATACGGTAGTTTCATCCAACTCGCCCAGACAGAGAGAGAGAGAGAGAGAGAGAGAGAGAGAGAGAGAGAGAGAGAGAGAGAGAGAGGAGTGACATCGACTGATTGAGTACAACATGACCTATATGACCTTTCACCGGCACCGACCAAAAAAAAAAGAACAACAAAAATAACAATAAGCATCCAGTAACTGAGTCATAAGACCTTTGTCTTCCATGTCACACTGATTGCAGAGTTCAAGGTCATTCTACCTTATAGGGTTACAATGTGTCATTATATGCAACCTTTTTTTTTTCTGTTTTGTTTCTCATAATTATTTTTGCTTTGTAAGTCAATCCATGTTTTTACATAGTTGTATTTTTTTTAATGGCCCAGGATTGAGGCGGGTTGATGGGAAGAAGTGGGGGTAACAAAACACGGATTTGACTCTCTCTCACTCTGAACTCATCCCGTAGGTTCATTTTTTCTTTCTACAGCCCCCCCCCCCCCTTTTCTCTCAACCCCCTTCCCGACGCCGCGACCCCCCCCCCCTCCCCCATTCCACGAAACTTTATTTTTCATCTAAAGAGAAAACATGCACCTACCTATTAACTATGACCTGAATTAGCCTCTCACGCCAACCTCACCTTCCCAGTTACTCGACAGGGGGGGGGAGGGGAGAGAGAGGAGGAGAGAGGGGTTCAGTTTAGTTCACTCGTGACCTGCCAAGCCCACCGTATGTTTCCGGTACGGTAGGAACAAAGGTCCTTGTCTCAGTATGCACCTTCGTCTACTGACTCGTGGGGGGGGGGGGGGTCATATAGTCAACACAATGGTCAGCCGCTGATTTCTGTGTAAAAGGGGGAGAGGGCGGCGTGGACCAAAAATAGACCCGGTCGTACGTCAACAGAACCCGGGTGCATACCGAACCTTACTATATTTATAAATAAACATCGCTTCATTGGATCGGTTCAATTCAGGCTAGGGGTAAGGGGGCCAGACATTAGGAACTTGTATGCATGGAAATTCACGTTGGTCCAACGATAACACGTTACCCGTTCATAGGGGCGTACTTCAAAGGGTCTAAAGAAAATAGCTTCACCCCTTTCAGGGGGCATATTACAGAAAGTTCTTTGATAGATTTCGACCGCCTCTGTAGTTTCTGAACAAAATATCACAACAGATATATTGACAATTTTTTTAAACACGGTAAAACTATATACTGATAGGTAGGGGAATATACTGATAGGTAAGGGAATATACTGATAGGTAGGGGAATTTACTGATAGGTAGGGGAATATAATGATAGGTAGGGGATTATACTAATAGGTAGGGGATTATACTGATAGTTAGGGGATTATACTGATAGGTAGGGGATTATACTGATAGTTAGGGGATTATACTGATAGGTAGGGGAATATACTGATAGGTAGGGGATTATACTGATAGGTAGGGGATTATACTGATAGGTAGGGGAATATACTGATAGGTAGGGGATTATACTGATAGGTAGGGGATTATACTGATAGGTAGGGGAATATACTGATAGGTAGTGGAATATAATGATAGGTAGGGGAATATAATGATAGGTAGGGGAATATACTGATAGGTAGGGGAATATACTGATAGGCAGGGGAATTTACTGATAGGTAGGGGAATATACTGATAGGTAGGGGAGTATACTGATAGGTAGGGGAATATACTGATAGGTAGGGGAGTATACTGATAGGTAGGGGAATATACTGATAGGTAGGGGAGTATAATGATAGATAGCGCTCGAGTTGTTCGATCTCCGGTGCGGACAAATGGGTAATTTAGGTTATGGTAAAAGTTCCCACAATATTTATCCCGTGGTGCCTCCATGGCTAACACACAATCGGCTTCTGTAGAATTTTCACGCTACGGGGCTGATTACTGTCCAAAAAAAAAAACAACTGAAAAACAAAAACTAAAAAAAAGAAAAGGCCTTGGTTAAACTGGTTTTTCAATTTACTGGTCAACAGGTTTAACTTATTATATTGATATCCATCTACCAAGGAATCTAGCTGTATATCTACCTCTTTGTTTCAATATCCGCCCGTATTTATATATCTTTGTTACAGATACAATAGATGTTAACACACGCACACAACATACAAAGGGAATAGATGGAGAAATAAAAACAAAGAGATATACACATGTATCAAATGACGATATCTTTTAGAAAATGATTCTCTATCTATCTATCTATCTATCTATCTATCTATCTATCTATCTATCTATCTATCTATCTATCTATCTATCTATCTATCTATCTATCTATCTATCTATCTATCTATCTATCTATCTATCTATCTATCTATCTATCTATCTATCTATCTATCTATCTATCTATCTATCTATCTATCTATCTATCTATCTATCTATTTATCTATCTATCTATCTATCTATCTATCTATCTAATCATCTCTTATTTTAATAAACAAAAAACAGACCAAATAAAAACTTTTTTTAAACAGTAAGAAATAAAACAAAACAAAACCAATCAGAAACTGAATTAGGTCAGTTGATTCGACCTGTTTATTGTGCGATTCATCTATTCTACACAATTTAGACCCATACCTGAGCAATAGAATAATTTTTCAGACCATAATATATGGATAGAACTAGATGTATCATATTTTATTTTATTAGTATCAGTTCAGCAAACCTGAGGCCAGACAATGTTCAAAAACGAAAATGTTTGACAGAAACACGTACTTGTTGACGTCATCTACTAGGGTTTGAACGTGACATTAAAAAAAAAATCGAGGGGGGGGGGGGAAGGAAATTAACAGTAAAAATTAAATGTTTCTTTTTCATCTGCTCTTTGTTTGGTCAGTTTGTTTGTTTGTAAGTCAGACGTTGTTGCAAGCCACACCTGTCAGTTGCTATTTTTGGTCGTCTGGTGAAGTGAGTTTTTTTTTTTTGGGGGGGGGGGGGGGGGAGAGAGCTGAAGAGCCTTTTTGAAATGTGGCCAAATTTAGACCCAGACGTCAATCGTTGAAAACACTGAAACATTACGTCATACAATAAGGTAGGTGAAGGTTGTTTGAATGCAATTTGAGCATTCGTCGTCCAAAATAATCATTCATTATTCCCCCCTCCCCTGAAGTAATTGGTTGTTTACATTTATCACAATGATGAGCAAGAAACATTTCGGTTTTCCTGAAATTTTTGCACAATATAATATTATATAATAATACTCATTTCCAGTGTGCGTTAAATCGAAAGTAAAGAATTAATACATGTACAACAGTATTCCAGTTTAAAATACAACCATGAAAAAAATCGGATCTGCCTGAAATCAAAAAATAACCCAGCCTACCGATCAAGCATAAGGGGATATAAGTCTATGCAATGGTTTTGCAGGGTACAGCTAGTATATAAATAATAGCGATTTGGGTTCTGCGTTAAATCGAAAGTAAATAATTAATACAACAGTATTCCATTTTAAAATACAATCATGAAAAAAATCGGATCTGCCCGAAACCAAAAAATAACATAGCCTACCGATCAAACCTAAGGGGATATAACTTTATGCAAATGTTTCGCAGGGTACAGCTAGTAAAAAAAAAGGGTTTGAAAAACATAACTTATAATAAATTATGTACGTTTGAGAAGAAGTGATTAATTAACAATTTTGTCGAAACAATTCAAATCAAATCGCGACCCAGACAATTGAGATCCACTCTTGGTTCGATAGTTTCAGCCTTTGAATAATGTCCAGTGATTGATATTGAGACGATGGTGACCATTATGGTGGTGGTGGTGGTAGTAATGGTGATCATTATGGTCAGTGCAAAATTTTTAGTATAAACTACACAAGATATAGCTTAGGGCCCCCAATTTCTTGGGGGGGGGGCCGAAGAAAAAACTGTCCGAGTGATCGATTGTCATGTATACTTTAATATTTACCACTGACATATATCTGGACTTATAAAGGACCCCATATCTCAAATAGATTAGGGCCCTATCTAATCTAAATCATGTCCTGATTATGGTGGTGGTAGTAATGTTGACCATTATGGTGGTGGTAGTAATGTTGACCATTATGGTGGTGGTAGTAATGATGACCATTATGGTGGTGGTAGTAATGATGACCATTATGGTGGTGGTAGTAATGATGACCATTATGGTGGTGGTAGTAATGGTGACCATTATTGTGTTGGTAGTAATACTGACCGTTATGGTGGTGTTATTAATGGTGATCATTATGGTGTTGGTAGTAATGGTGACCATTATGGTGTTGGTAGTAATATTGACCTTTATGGTGGTGTTATTAATGATGACCATTATGGTGTTGGTAGTAATGGTGACCATTATGGTGGTGTTATTAATGGTGACCATTATGGTGGTGTTATTAATGGTGACCATTATGGTGTTGGTAGTAATGTTGACCGTTATGGTGGTGTTATTAATGATGACCATTATGGTGTTGGTAGTAATGTTGACCGTTATGGTGGTGTTATTAATGGTGATCATTATGGTGTTGGTAGTAATGGTGACCATTATGGTGGTGGTAGTAATGATGACCATTATGGTGGTGTTATTAATGATGACCATTATGGTGTTGGTAGTAATGGTGACCATTATGGTGGTGTTATTAATGGTGACCATTATGGTGGTGGTAGTAATGATGACCATTATGGTGGTGGTAGTAATGATGACCATTATGGTGGTGGTAGTAATGTTGACCATTATGGTGGTGGTAGTAATGATGACCATTATGGTGGTGGTAGTAATGATGACCATTATGGTGGTGGTAGTAATGATGACCATTATGGTGGTGTTATTAATGATGACCATTATGGTGTTGGTAGTAATGGTGACCATTATGGTGGTGTTATTAATGGTGACCATTATGGTGGTGGTAGTAATGATGACCATTATGGTGGTGGTAGTAATGATGACCATTATGGTGGTGGTAGTAATGTTGACCATTATGGTGGTGGTAGTAATGATGACCATTATGGTGGTGGTAGTAATGATGACCATTATGGTGGTGGTAGTAATGATGACCATTATGGTGGTGGTAGTAATGGTTACCATTATTGTGTTGGTAGTAATACTGACCGTTATGGTGGTGTTATTAATGGTGATCATTATGGTGTTGGTAGTAATGGTGACCATTATGGTGTTGGTAGTAATATTGACCGTTATGGTGGTGTTATTAATGATGACCATTATGGTGTTGGTAGTAATGGTGACCATTATGGTGGTGTTATTAATGGTGACCATTATGGTGGTGTTATTAATGTTGACCATTATGGTGTTGGTAGTAATGTTGACCGTTATGGTGGTGTTATTAATGATGACCATTATGGTGTTGGTAGTAATGTTGACCGTTATGGTGGTGTTATTAATGGTGATCATTATGGTGTTGGTAGTAATGGTGACCATTATGGTGGTGGTAGTAATGGTGATCATTATGGTGTTGGTAGTAATGGTGACCATTATGGTGGTGGTAGTAATGATGACCATTATGGTGGTGTTATTAATGATGACCATTATGGTGTTGGTAGTAATGGTGACCATTATGGTGGTGTTATTAATGGTGACCATTATGGTGGTGGTAGTAATGATGACCATTATGGTGGTGGTAGTAATGATGACCATTATGGTGGTGGTAGTAATGTTGACCATTATGGTGGTGGTAGTAATGATGACCATTATGGTGGTGGTAGTAATGATGACCATTATGGTGGTGGTAGTAATGATGACCATTATGGTGGTGGTAGTAATGGTGACCATTATTGTGTTGGTAGTAATACTGACCGTTATGGTGGTGTTATTAATGGTGATCATTATGGTGTTGGTAGTAATGGTGACCATTATGGTGTTGGTAGTAATATTGACCGTTATGGTGGTGTTATTAATGGTGACCATTATGGTGTTGGTAGTAATGTTGACCGTTATGGTGGTGTTATTAATGATGACCATTATGGTGTTGGTAGTAATGTTGACCGTTATGGTGGTGTTATTAATGGTGATCATTATGGTGTTGGTAGTAATGGTGACCATTATGGTGGTGGTAGTAATGATGACCATTATGGTGGAGTTATTAATGATGACCATTATGGTGTTGGTAGTAATGGTGACCATTATGGTGGTGTTATTAATGGTGACCATTATGGTGGTGGTAGTAATGATGACCATTATGGTGGTGGTAGTAATGATGACCATTATGGTGGTGGTAGTAATGTTGACCATTATGGTGGTGGTAGTAATGATGACCATTATGGTGGTGGTAGTAATGATGACCATTATGGTGGTGGTAGTAATGATGACCATTATGGTGGTGGTAGTAATGGTTACCATTATTGTGTTGGTAGTAATACTGACCGTTATGGTGGTGTTATTAATGGTGATCATTATGGTGTTGGTAGTAATGGTGACCATTATGGTGTTGGTAGTAATATTGACCGTTATGGTGGTGTTATTAATGATGACCATTATGGTGTTGGTAGTAATGGTGACCATTATGGTGGTGTTATTAATGGTGACCATTATGGTGGTGTTATTAATGTTGACCATTATGGTGTTGGTAGTAATGTTGACCGTTATGGTGGTGTTATTAATGATGACCATTATGGTGTTGGTAGTAATGTTGACCGTTATGGTGGTGTTATTAATGGTGATCATTATGGTGTTGGTAGTAATGGTGACCATTATGGTGGTGGTAGTAATGGTGATCATTATGGTGTTGGTAGTAATGGTGACCATTATGGTGGTGGTAGTAATGATGACCATTATGGTGGTGTTATTAATGATGACCATTATGGTGTTGGTAGTAATGGTGACCATTATGGTGGTGTTATTAATGGTGACCATTATGGTGGTGGTAGTAATGATGACCATTATGGTGGTGGTAGTAATGATGACCATTATGGTGGTGGTAGTAATGTTGACCATTATGGTGGTGGTAATAATGATGACCATTATGGTGGTGGTAGTAATGATGACCATTATGGTGGTGGTAGTAATGGTGACCATTATTGTGTTGGTAGTAATACTGACCGTTATGGTGGTGTTATTAATGGTGATCATTATGGTGTTGGTAGTAATGGTGACCATTATGGTGTTGGTAGTAATATTGACCGTTATGGTGGTGTTATTAATGGTGACCATTATGGTGTTGGTAGTAATGTTGACCGTTATGGTGGTGTTATTAATGGTGATCATTATGGTGTTGGTAGTAATGGTGACCATTATGGTGGTGGTAGTAATGATGACCATTATGGTGGTGTTATTAATGATGACCATTATGGTGTTGGTAGTAATGGTGACCATTATGGTGGTGTTATTAATGGTGACCATTATGGTGGTGGTAGTAATACTGACCGTTATGGTGGTGTTATTAATGGTGATCATTATGGTGTTGGTAGTAATGGTGATCATTATGGTGTTTGTAGTAATGGTGACCGTTATGGTGGTGTTATTAATGGTGACCATTATGGTGGTGTTATTAATGATGACCATTATGGTGTTGGTAGTAATGGTGACCATTATGGTGGTGTTATTAATGGTGACCATTATGGTGGTGGTAGTAATACTGACCGTTATGGTGGTGTTATTAATGGTGATCATTATGGTGTTGGTAGTAATGGTGACCATTATGGTGTTGGTAGTAATATTGACCGTTATGGTGGTGTTATTAATGGTGACCATTATGGTGTTGGTAGTAATGTTGACCGTTATGGTGGTGTTATTAATGGTGATCATTATGGTGTTGGTAGTAATGGTGACCATTATGGTGGTGGTAGTAATGATGACCATTATGGTGGTGTTATTAATGATGACCATTATGGTGTTGGTAGTAATGGTGACCATTATGGTGGTGTTATTAATGGTGACCATTATGGTGGTGGTAGTAATGATGACCATTATGGTGGTGGTAGTAATGATGACCATTATGGTGGTGGTAGTAATGATGACCATTATGGTGGTGGTAGTAATGATGACCATTATGGTGGTGGTAGTAATGATGACCATTATGGTGGTGGTAGTAATGATGACCATTATGGTGGTGGTAGTAATGGTGACCATTATTGTGTTGGTAGTAATACTGACCGTTATGGTGGTGTTATTAATGGTGATCATTATGGTGTTGGTAGTAATGGTGACCATTATGGTGTTGGTAGTAATATTGACCGTTATGGTGGTGTTATTAATGATGACCATTATGGTGTTGGTAGTAATGGTGACCATTATGGTGGTGTTATTAATGGTGACCATTATGGTGGTGTTATTAATGTTGACCATTATGGTGTTGGTAGTAATGTTGACCGTTATGGTGGTGTTATTAATGATGACCATTATGGTGTTGGTAGTAATGTTGACCGTTATGGTGGTGTTATTAATGGTGATCATTATGGTGTTGGTAGTAATGGTGACCATTATGGTGGTGGTAGTAATGGTGATCATTATGGTGTTGGTAGTAATGGTGACCATTATGGTGGTGGTAGTAATGAGGACCATTATGGTGGTGGTAGTAATGATGACCATTATGGTGGTGGTAGTAATGCAAATTAAGACTGCAGTAGTAATGAAGGGTAAGGCTGGTTGTCATTTGCAAACATATATAAAAAGAAAATGTTGGTGACATTCCCCCCCACGGTATGAGCAGCGAATAAAACGTCCAACACCTCATGGGCGTTTTACTCCCGACGGGGGAGGGGAGGGATATAACACCAGAGGCACCCAGCTGGCCAGCTGCTCCACATAACAGACAATAAAGAAATATTTTTTTTTCATTTCGCATGCTTCAACCTGTCCTATGATAAACGTCTTTTTGATCCCGTTCCCCCGTCGTGCCTACCGTCGACGCTTAATCCTCCATCTCACATATCAATAAATACTAAACTTTCAGGTAAACGCTATACCCTAGGATTGACACCTTAGCGACGTTTTATTGTTCCACACCTATAATCCACCATATATTATTTTTCTCTAAGTTTACACCCTCAAAGTAAAAAGCAAAAAAAGTTTTCCTTATCCCCCCCGCCACCCCGTGTCTCTATTTCTCTCTCTCTCTCTCTCTCTCTCTCCATCCTCTTTCTTACAGATAAACATTTTTTA
This sequence comes from Bulinus truncatus, assembly GCA_021962125.1. Classification (NCBI taxonomy): domain Eukaryota; kingdom Metazoa; phylum Mollusca; class Gastropoda; family Planorbidae; genus Bulinus; species Bulinus truncatus. The sequence goes on along the minus strand of JAGDYQ010000001.1, from coordinate 31,061,618 downwards.
ATAAAAAGGATTAATTCGACGGACATATCCTTTGCCATTTCTAAGCCAGCGGTGAAAGACAGTTGGGGATGAAGTTCTTTGTTCTGTGGTGGATCATAAATGGGATCTACGTTTACACACGGGAATCAATGAGACATCGTTCAATTTCTTCTGTTATAACAAAACTAATATAAGTTATCTGTAAGTTTGTATATATGTCTGTACTTGTGTAAATATTTGGATGATTGTGTCTCTGCGTGAGTGTGGAGGCATGGAGGTAACACAATCATACTTTGAATAAAAATTAAGATGTGATTTCCCCGTCCCGCCGTCCCCCCCCCCCCACCCCCGGTCCCCCCGTTTATAAATTTTAGGTTGTTTTTTTTCCCTACTAATTGACAGTTTTTTCCGACCATGCCTCTTTGTGGTGTCAGCCACACGCCCCCTATCCACCCATCTCTTTGACACAAACACCACCGTGAGACCGAGTTTCCCCAATCATTTGTTCCAAAGGGTGTTACCATCACGGACATTGATTGATAAAATTTTCACAGCAAAAACTAAAAAAAAAAAGTTAAAAATCGCAGACTCTCCAAGGAATGAAGATCAACAAAGTGTTCAGTTTCAGCGGGAAATAGAGTTGTGTGTACGATATCCCGACTAATTGGGACAACGTCTGCTAACTTTTAACTCAGATATCGTCCATTTACTGACCTTTTTACCTTTTACTTTCCTAACCTTTTGATTTGGTTTGCATTTGGAGTGTTAACATTTAATGTAGTTAACATTCGGCATTTTTTTCGACATTCGATTTTTGTGAAAGTAATTTTTTTTAACCATGTATTAGTGTTAACATTAGGTATTTTTAACAAGTGATATCGTTACATTTTTAATTAGTGGTAGAAACAGGAATGTAAAGGGAAGTAATTATTACTACTTCTTTTTTTTTTGTTATGTTTTTTGTAACTTTTTTGAAACGGGGCTTGTTGGGAAGCAAACCAATTTAGATTTGTTTTTTGAGATGGTTTTTTTTTTCGTCCTATTAAAAACTATAATTAGAATTGTTTCGTATAAATTAGTTTTTTTTTATTCTATTCACTGCTGTTTTTTACGTTTGTTTATTTATTTATTTTTTGCTTTTTTTCCTTTCTGTTGCTATTGTTTTTGGTATAAAAATGGCAGACAGTCTTCCAAGAGTTAATGAAGCGAGGACTATTTTCAAAACAGAGACTCGCGTTAAGATCCATTGTATTTTTTTTTTCCCGGGGATTTCCACGTGCACCCTACTGGAAAAGTCACTAATAAGATCACACACTATTGGTCAGTCTGGACACAAAGGACTTTTTGTTGATGAATCGCCGGCGGTCATTTTTCCCCCCCAGCTAAATCTAATAACACAGGGATGTTTTCAATACGGCCCGTCAACTTGTGAGGCGTTCTTTGTTGGATCCGTCAGGGTTTTAGGGTCAAACTGGACATTTCATGGGCGAGGCTGTGTGTATTTGGGGGGGGGGGGAGTGGTGGGGTGAAGATCTTGTTCGTATCGTGGGGGTTGTTGCCGGACCTTTTTAAACTCAAGAGCCGACATCCGTTAACGATAGATTAATTGTGTGAGGAAGTTTTTTTTTTATTTTCAAAGGAGCGGGGAGAGGGAAGTTGTGCGTCGGAGCTGAAAGAGTTAATTTGATCCATTCACGATATCATCTATGTGAGACGTACCCGGGCAGCTGGTCAGGTTATTGCGACCTATTGTTTAACTTCAAAAAAAAAAAAAAAGGTATGGTTTGTCCATCCATGTGCCCCACCCCACCCCATGTTTGTTTACGAACGGTGATCGCCGACCGTGATCTGATTAAATTTCCGCCTCTGGTGATCGAGATTTCTTTATTTTTTCTTAATTGTGCCAGGATATGTGACAGGAGCTGTCAATTTGTCTCCCATGGGTCGGGGAGGGTGAGGGGTGTGGGGTGGGTGGGCACAGACTAGAGCTCCTCTGATCTACGTCGGGGGCTAACGTTCTAGACTTCGTGATGTCTAAATGTATTGCCCACTGTAATCATGTCTGGGTGTGATGGGGAAGGCATAGCAATCAAAATATAGGTGGGCCCTCACACAGAAAGGGGCCATTAATCATGTCTGAGGGTTATGGGGGCAGGCATATCAATCAATATATAGGTGGGCCACCCACACAGAAAGGGCCATTAATCATGTCTGAGGGTTATGGGTCAGGCATATCAATCAATATATAGGTGGGCCCCACACACAGAAAGGGGCCACCATGTTACAGCTTTAATTCTTTGAATTAATACGACTTGCTTAAATAAAAAAAAAAAACAATATCATTTATTTCTTAAACCTACAGGTTGTCTCCCATTCTTGATGACGTCCTTGAGTGAGGTTTTTTGTATATAGCACTTTGAATAGGAGAGATTTTACATAAAATTTATAAAACAAAAACCCACTGGTTTTACTTTTACAGAATAAATATTTAATTTAAAATATATATTTTTTCATAACGGAAAAAAATAATTTATCCGGAAGTAAAGTTTACTTTGGACAGGTCATTACCTCTTTTTTTTTTGGTGTGTGGGTGTGTCAAGTCCCTGACAGGCTGAGGATGTGTTTCTCTCATAGAGATCTGGTAGTAACTTGCCCCTAGCTTTCGTCCATTGTCTCACCCTTTAACCTTTGACTTTCTGAACTATTTGATTTGGTCTGCATGTGTCTGCTGGAGTATAAAGGAAAAAAATTAGAAATAACTTGTTTGTTTTTTTTTTGTTTTGTTTTGCAAATTTCTGAAATGGGTCTTGAAAAACCAACCAACTTATTTTCTTTAGATCTCTACTGACCACTAATGGGGTGTTGTTGTTTTTTTTTTTTTGTAGTGCCATTCGTTCATCCCCGCTATAGCCGATAGAGCAATGACTGTCGTAGATACGTTTTTGTATTTGTTGAACTTTTCACGTGGTGAGTGTGATCCTGGGAGAATGAGTGGGTGAACGTTCAAAAGGAGAAAGATAAAGTGATTGTGTTGTTGCGGTCAGATGACAGAGAGTGGACTATGATGGCTAACATGGAAGATGGATGATCGTATTGTTGCTGAAGAGATATAGTACTTTGTGGTAGATTAGATCGTATTGTTGCTGGAGAGATGTAGTATTTCGTGGTAGATTAGATCGTAGAGTTGCTGAAGAGATGTAGTACTTTGTAGTAGATTAGATCGTATTGTTGCTGGAGAGATGTAGTACTTCGTGGTAGATTACATCGTAGAGTTGCTGAAGCGATATAGTATTTCGTGGTAGATTAGATCGTAGAGTTGCTGAAGCGACATAGTACTTTGTGGTGGATAACGCTACGTTATTATTCTTTACTAGCTGTACCCTGCAAAACCATTGCTTAGAGTTATATCCCCTTAAGCTTGATCGGTAGGCTATGTTATTTTTGGTTTCGGCAGATTCGATTTTTTCATGACTGGAATACTGTTGTATTAATTCTTTACTTTCGTTTTAAAGCAGAACCCAAATCGCTTTTATATAAATTATTATTATTTGTGTTGTAAAAAGTATAATAAATGATGACCATGGATCATTCGTTGTCTAATTTATGAGTGAATGGTGGAAAGCAATGATCATGGCAATTGAAGGTTATGACAATGACCTTGGGGGGGGGGCGCAGGGAGACATGCATAGCTGACAGGACACGAATGTGACTGAACGTGCACATTCAGATTTTGGTTTTAAAATAACTAACGGCCCTACATTATCAATGACATTTCCCCCCCCCCAACCCCAAACAACAAGTTGTAATTTAACTAAACTGCCGGACCCCCACCCCCTCCCCACCCTACAATAACCTCTCAGATCCTCCTTCAGTCAACCTATCTCGGCTTCCAACCGCCACTGAAGCTCATTATTTTTCACCCTTCTTTGATTACTTCAGATGCGTAGTGAGGGGGGAAGCAAGGGGGGGGGAGGACATCATGCCCCTGAAACTCTTCATTTTTCAGCCTTCTTTGATTACTTCAGAGGCGTAGTGGGGGATTGTGGGAAGCAAGGGGGGGCATTATGCCCCAGGCGCTACTCACAAAGAGGTGCCAAAATGGTATATTTTACAGATAACATATTTGGTTTTCGAATGGAAGAGGGCGCTAAAAAGGGTATTCTGCCCCGGGCGCGAGTAAAGCTCGCTACGCCACTGGATAACGACAATCATTGTGTAGATGACAGTTAAATATTTCCATGGTTTTCACGATGAACACAATACCCCAGACGTAATATCTGAAGATTAAAATTTGAAATAAATTACAGCAGTTTTGGTGTTTTTTTTTTTAAATGACTATTTCTCTGTTTGTTTATTAGCAGACGTGTGATGAATTAAAAAAATAATAATAAAAATAACACGGAGAACACGGAAACAAGCGAATAAAACAAACAAACAAACAAACAAACAAAACAGACAAACAAGTTACACAAAAAATATGTATTCAAGGATTACTACAGTATGTCTACCCATTGTTTATTTAGGATTGTGTTGTAGGTTGTGATCAGATGCAGACAAACGATTAGGTGTAGAACTAAAATCTGATCTCGGGGAATCTCGTATATTTGAATGGTGGTGAATCACGAGATTCTATTGTATGGGTTGCCAGGATGTTAATTTTGTGCACGGGCATGGACTGCAAAACACAAAAGTTGGGACTGGATTTTCCCGATATAAGTCAGCAATGTCGTGGTGTAAATAATAGGCCTAAGATTGTACTCCATCTACAGTTTAAATCAATTGAGGGGGGGAAAACACAAAACGAAATTAACAACATTAAAGTGCAGTGCACATTTCTAAACTATTAATCCCCTCCTACCTTTCTTTTTTTGTGTCCACTTAAGATTTTAAACTCCAAGGTCACTTGAAGAATATATATATATATATATATATATATATATATATATATATATATATATATATATATATAGAGAGAGAGAGAGAGAGAGAGAGAGAGAGAGACTTGTCATATGTCCCGATTTCGCCGGGGCAGTCCCGGATATACTGGGTTGTCCCGGTGTCCCGCCCGGTTGTTGAAATTGTCCCGTTTTAGATTCAGGGCACAGTTTCTTGAAAATAATTGAGCAAAATTATAAGATCAGAGAATTATTAATCTGCTCTTGAGTATGTGTTCTGTCTTCCTGGGACGTCCGCCCCAGTTGAGCGGGTTTTTTCGATGATGAACAGTGCCTGCGGTGATGAACGGGGTTTGATGCATGAGTCCACAGTCCGCGGTTTGATGGTGTGCAAAGTTAACTTCGGACTTAGCTGCAATGAATTTTATGAAAAAATTAAAGAGAAGAAGGACTTATTGAGAAAGGTTCACTCAAGTGAAAAATACGAGTGGTACAACAAGAAGAAAACTGTTTTGTAAAAATATCATGTTTGTGTACCATTATGAATAAAATAACAAAGATTATCGATTCTATATTTTAAGTGTTTTTTACATTACTGTTTTCATACCCCCCCCCGAAACCGAAATCCCTAGACCAGGCCCGTAGCCAGGTCAAAGTAAGCAGGGGGCACCAATATCCAGCAAGGGGGTACTTTCTCATTTTAGTTACTTTTTCTTTATTTTTTCCTCTTTTTCTTCTTTTTAAGCGGGGGGAGGGGCACTCCACAACTAGCGGGGGAGGGGTGGGCTCGCCCCCCCCAGTGCCCCCCTTGGCTACGGGGCTGCCCTAGACCTAAAGTAAAAAAAGACAGAACTGTCCCGGTTGGTCCTTGAAAAAATATGGCAACCCTATATATATATATATAATTGATTGACCGAATTAAACATTGTTATTTTATGTGATCGTTGCAACAATTCAGTTTTGTATTTCGTTAAGAAGAAGTTGTTAAAGTCCATGTAAGGATGGGATGTCTCTAAATATTTGGATCATATAAACCATTAATTGGTCGATTTTTTTTTTTTTTTTTTGCGATTTGTCCTTTTTTTTTTTTCAGACATCACATCAGAGGTTTGATGATGGTCCAAGTCGGGCCATCAGCAAACAAGCAGAAAATATTCTAAACCCTTGGGAAAGGAAAATATTTAGGAAAATATATGGTCCAGTAAATGACAACAGCGAGAAAATGAACCAATTTCAGAACTATACGAAGAACCAAATATAACAGCTGAAATCAAAATGAATAGATTGAGGTGGGAATGGCACATAGAAAGAATGGAAAACAACAGAGGTCCAAAGGCAATATATAAGGCAACCATGGGCGTATTCAAGGGGGGGGGGCAAGGGGAAAAAATTGGATTTATCTAAAACCTCACAGAGTCATTGTTTTTCCCCTTAACTAGTTTTACATTTCCATATATCATACAAGGTTTTACTCTCCTCGATTAAATTGTCAAATGCGTAATATTCAACGATAGCCCCGGCTTGATCCATAAATGCGACTCTTTCTAGTTTTGTCATCAAAAAGGGATGCACAACTAAAAGGGAAAATGTTGGTTTATTTTCTACACAAAAACGAGTTTCCAATTAATAGAATCAAGGTAGGGTGTATGTATTTTTGTACTGCCAGTAAATCTAAATGCACTGACTGTAATTTTTGGGTCACAGCTTCTAGGTTTGATGAATATTTTTGTATAATAACTAATCAAACAACAAATGTACCCCAACCCTAACCTCTTAAGCACAAAGTAACCGATGTGCAACTTGCTTATTTTTTCCAGATTGTTCTAAATATTCCAGTTGTTTAACAATGTCTATCACATTTTCAGCGAAATTCCGCAAGCTTTTATATTTATGTGTTCATATAGTTTCACATAGCAAAATAAACATTTGCAATTAGTTTTCTTCGCTGATTAATTTCTCAGAAAAACACTATAATTGACTTAATTTTTCCTATTGTATTTCGTACAGCATTCACATTATTTAAATCGTTCACGACAAGATTTAGTTTATGTAAACTGCAATGTACAAATGCTGCTTTTGGGTCTTTTTTTGAATTATTGCTTGGACTCCTTATTCTTTACTTGCCATTGTTGAACATCCGTCGTATCCTTGACCAACAAGCTTTGTCATATCTAATCCAAATTCTAATGAATTTGTAATTATGGTGTTCTTTGACAAATCTAACACCAAGCGACATCTGCTCAATGCCTGAAATTATGTTGTCTCGTCGGCAAGTATAGAAATTGCAACTGAATTATTTGTTTCACGAACAATGTCTTCACACAAGAGAGACCCACAAATTTCGATCATAGTGTTTTGTGTAGTTGCCGAGATGCACTTAGCACTAAAAGAACCAATTGACGTTTTACTTGCGTAATATAAGGAGGAAATAATTTCTGACTAAATTGGTCACATGGTAATAGACTTTATTAGAGCTTCTGATTTTTATAAAAATGAAAAACGTTGGGCGCATGAACACAAACATCCACATCTTTCTAACATACTCTAATTTATATAAATGAAAACATGTTTAATATAATTTCACTATAATAATATATTGATTCAATTGACTTTACAAGTATTACATTCTATGTCATGAGTTTAGGATATATAACACTAGAATTAATTTTACATACTCATATGCATTTTGTTATCGAAGTTCTAATAAATGATCTGCAATATCGTGATATTTCGAAAACCTTCTGTAATAATTCTTTTTGGGATTTAATTGTTAACATTTGATGATTCTAATACTGTAATACAAACATTCACATAATATAAAGTTCATGCGCCCAACGATTTTTTTGTTTTTATAAAAATCAGAAGCTCTTATAAAGTCTATTACTATTACCATGTGACCAATTTATTCAGAAAATATTTTCTGCTTTTTAGTACGCAAGAAAAACGTTGTTTTTTATAAACTATTTTTAGAGCATTTTCGAAAAAAAAAAATGCTCTATTGTCCCCGTTTTGTCTGTCATCACCCTAGATCTCAACAACCATAAGTCCAAGACCCATGATGTATATATCATTTTGTAGGTCTTGGCCTGCCATGTGTACAGCAAAAGTTCATTTTGCGATCTGACCTCTGAGGGCTGGACATCAGTTTTTTACCGTTTTTTACTATATAAGCTATATTAATATTTATGTTATTTTCATGGCCCCATTCTACACCTTATACGTTCAATAACCCATTCATTTGGTGCGAAATACTGAAACACGTAGTTTCACCAAGATTGACGTCACACGTGTTCTGCGCAGTAGAGTATTTATTCTTCAGCCACAATAATTTTATTTTCGAAAAACATCCTTTACAATTACACAATTGAATTCATAAACATTTCCAAAATTTACAAATATTTACTGAAAGCTAAAATACGTACTGATGCATAACACAAAAATGCGCTAACACGTCCTGTGTCCAGAATGGAACAGGCTTATTTGCTCGTTTTATAATGTAATTTTTATTTATTTTAACCATCCTTGAAATATTTTTAGGGCATATGACATCATCAATATCATTCATCTAAACCGCCTCCGCGAGAAAACGAAAATATTTTCGAGACAGACACTGGGGAATCGAATTTAGAATCAAATTCTACTGGAGGACAAAAATAAATTTTGTGATAAAAATTATCTTATAAAATTTCATCACATTAGTACAGATACATTTTTATGGGGGGAAAATATTAGTTATCTAAAATTGACACTTAGTTCTGATTTATTCGATTCCTCAGTCACGTGTTTTCTTAATCTACAAGTGCGATGCCCAAAAAAAAAAAAATTGATTTGAGAGTATTTTAAAATGCTGAAAATAGCGCGTGAGCAAATTTGATAACCACCGACAGTAGACATAAGAAATCAAAACAATTTAGAAACGTTATTAACCGATAATTTTTGCCGCACCTGGAGACAAGCTTGTATGGGGTTGGGGAGGGGGGAGGGGAAGCTCTTTTTAAAGTATAGCTATTAAACTTTTCACAAGGAAAATCTTTCACAGGGCCCACAGCAACAACACATGATGGACCCAGGCAGTGGCGCAATCGGGGGGGGGGGAAGGGGGGCTTGACCAAATCATCAATACATATTTTACTATATAAAGTTACTAAAAAGACTGTCAAACTGTCTTTTTTTCAATATGTGAGCCCCCCCCCCCCCAGCATTTTTCGCTGTTTGCGCCATTGGGCCCAGGGAAAGAGGAAAATTTTTTCCCGGTGTCTTTGAGAAAATAAATAAAATGGAGACATGAATCTCACGAAGAATGGCAACCAGGAGGGTAACTAGTCCTGGGCGAACTATATAAGTGACGCCCCCATTGTTAGCTACGTAGGCGTGACTGTCATCTGTGTAGGCGTGAGTGCTACCTATGTACTCGTGTTAGCTGTGCAGGCCTCACTGTTAACTATATAGGCCTGACTGTTGGAAATGAAGGCCTCATTGTTTAACAATATAGGCCTGACTGTCAGAGCTGCAGGCCTCACTGTTAACTATATAGGCCTGACTGTTGGAGCTGCAGGCCTCACTGTTAACTATATAGGCCTGACTATTGGAACTCCAAGCATCACTGTTAGCTATGTAGGCCTGACTGTTAGTTATTTAATTTTCAAATTTCATGTGGATTTGAAAGTGTCCAACGTGTCGGGCATGCGGCCCCCTCCCCCCTCTCTTCAGTATCATGGGCTAATGACCCGGCTCTACGCCCTCTCTCCTCAGACCCGCCCCCCCCCCCACGTAAGTACTCACCGGCACAACGGTCAGTATAGTCCGATACAATCTATTCTGACAGTCGGCGTGCTACGTCAAACCACTGGTCAGCCTGACCTCTCCACAGCGTGTCGCCCATGCAGCGTGTAGATAATCCTCATAACCCTCCCTCTTTGCTGTTGTCCGATACAATGGCCGTTGGCCGATATCTTCCTCGTTCTGATGGACGGGCCAGCTTGTTTTTTTTTTTGTTAGCGATCGCAGCGGCGAGTTGCAGAAAGGTCAGACGCTGGACGCTTAGAATGGCTGGAACTGAGGTTCTTAGGGTTTCCTTGGGGCGGATTTTCTAGGAGTGGACAGGCTCACGGAATGAAAGACGGATAAATTGAGGGTGAATGAAAGAAAACAAGCTATGACGTTCTTGGGGTTGTTGGTTTTTTAATTTTTTGCAGGGTCTATTTTATTTTGGCAGGGTTGTTTTATTTTGGCATAGACTTATAGTTTACGGACCTTTGCAAGAGCAGCCGCTATGTGACCTAAAGCAGTGGTCCTAACTCCCGGCCCGATGACCGATACAGGTCCGTGGAACGAATGTTACCGGGCCGCCCAAGCAACATTAAATTATTTCCTTTGTATTTATTCCTCTCGTGATTGTGCGAGAAATAGTCAACGCCCCCCCTCTCTTTTCCAGTGGGCCGCGGTGAAAATATCAAACGCTGACCGGTCCGTGGCGAGAAAAAAGGTAGGGGGACCACTGCCATAAAGCACCCGATTTTTTAGAAATTCGTCCTGGGGTGGGAGGGGGGTGTACCAATGGGGTGCCGCATACCTAGTTATCATGTGATAACAGTGAATTAAATACGTTATTTTTACGTCGTATTAAGATTTAAATATAAAGGAGGCGTAAAAAAAATGAAAATACTAACAACGGTAACCTGAGCAAATAACATAATAGTTATTATGCTAACGTAATGACAAAGAAATGAATAATAACAATAACATAAACATGTCAAAGTTAGGACTAAAAACGATAAATTTGATAAACTATACTATAACACACTCAGTATTAATGATAAGGTTATCAACAATAGCTTACTTGATATAAAAAAATGTACAACATCAATAATAGGATTTTCACAACAAGAAATTTGATCATTTTTTTTTTGTAAAACACAAAATTTCAAAGATATGACTAGAATAACTGGGACATTAAAAACCTACAATTGTAAACAGATATAACTTAGACAGTATAGGAGATACCATTAATAAAGATAGTTTTGGAAGATAACCATTATATAACAAACTGCAATAATTTTAGACCATTAGGGTGGTAAAAAAGAAAAATTGAATTATAAATAGCACTTGTTACTGCATGACTTAGACAAGTCTTGTGAAGTTACAAATAAAACTAGGATGAAATAATACTTCCGTCTCTCTCCGCAACACATACGCGCATCAACACACACACGTTTAAACGAAATACTTGCGGGCGCACACACACACATAAAAACACGTTCAGGGAATTTCCGATTCTCATGACGTGCAAATCGTTAACTTGACGACATCACCTGTTCCTTCAAAGTGTGTATGTGTGTATACATGTGTATGCGTGTGTGATTCAGTGTCCATCTTTCCCAGCTAACAATGGGGAGGAAAAAGGGGTGGGGGGGTCTCAGACAACAGAAACAAAGTTGGGCTGGACTTGACACCAAGCCGATTTTCTCACACACCAAAAACCTTCCATTCAGCAACTTAAATTTTTTTTTTTTTATTATTATTATCAAAACCACCGCTGCCCGCTCCACATATTCGCGCTCCCTTGTCATTGTGTTCTGTTTTTAATCTTGTTATTTGTGGGTGTGTGAGGTAGTCATTCAATAGATCAATGGGAGGAGGTACCCACTGTGTACAATACGAGGACCGCGACTGTTACTCGGGTCAATTATCTGAATATCTCAACTTGAGCGATTTAGGGTGGGGGGGGGGAGGGATGTACGGGAGAGTACGGGAGAGTGAAAGGAGCGGAGACAGAGAAAGAGAGAGAGAGAGAGGGGGGGGAAGGTAAGAGGGAGAGAGAGAGATGGTGCGAGACAGGAAGAAGTGGAGAGCAAGCATAACCACTGGACGTCGGTCAATGGGTGAGTGAAGAGGAAGTAAGTCCTGATGGGGGAAATTGAATAGATAGTGTGTGTGTGTGTGCATATGAGGTTGGGACAGTCCAAATCTTTGTTGATTAAAAAAACACGCATAAAAGTCATAATAGCAAAGCAAGCCTCAATATTTCATTGACCTACCCCCAACCATCATATCTCCTCTCCCCCTCCAGACCTATTCCCCCCACCCCTTAATGTATTTGTTAAATTCTTGCTTCTTCATTAGCCTGACCTCTGTCCATATTGTTGTGTCGCATCTCTCACTTCCGGTCACTTTATATTATTAGTGGACGCCCGGTTACTTTTGAGGGCTTGACCAACATGGCGCATGACAATGGATTCGATGCTCAGTCACATGTGCCAACATTCAAGTGCTCTATTTAAGAAAAAAAAACCAGTATCGGGAATGAAAAAAAAAAAATGTCTACGATTTCATCCCCGGCTGGGAAATATTAGCTAAAGCAGAGCCGGGGGGAAGACATCCGCGGCGGTAAATCGAGCCTTGGTGGACAGTCAGTAACCGCCTCCTTCCCCCCCCCCCCATCACCACTTTCCTTTCTTTTGTACATGGTCGTCTGTCGAGACTCCTGTGTACATTTAAGAAAAAAAAAAACAACAAAGAAAACAAACAAAATTATAACAACAATCGCCGTCAAGTTATCGATACGTGTGACATAATCAGCCATCTTTTTATTTTTGTATGCAGAGCCGGCCGGATGTTTGTAATGACAACAACATGACGTCATCAGGAACATCATTCATATTTTCATTGACGGAACTTTGGTTCAAAACTTTCTGACAACACCGGTGAACACTTTTATCTCGGCTCCGGTACATACACTACACCACACACCCACTACATCAACCGTCTGTTTTTGCTTTCCTCTCTAACGTATTTCATATTTATATTTGTTTACAAACATATAATTTTAAAAAAACGGAGTCCCCCCCTGCCTTCCACCGCTTTCCCTGCAATGTCCATGATATCGGTCAAAAAGACTTCAGATGGTCAACAAACAACCCATAAAAAAAAGATGATAGATGAAATCAAAACTGAGAAATTAATGGAAATGAAATATAGAATGAAATGTCGGCTACCCATTTCATCACAATTTGAGAACCACGACTTTAAAATAGATTCCCGGGGGGGGGGGCGCCATACGTGGCGTATGCAGGTTAAAGCTATCCTCTAACCAAAGCGAATTTCGCGTATCTCGGTAGCTCGCGAAATTCGCCCCTCTTTCTCGGCAATGTATTTATATGGAGATGCTCAAACCGCGTAGAATTTCCGCGGCGGTGCAGAGAAATTTCGCGGCATCGCTTCTTTCAGAGTTTTTTCGCGTTTCGCGAGTGTAAACAATCCAAAATGGCTGCCTAGAAACATCGACTCAAATGAAAATCATGGTTAAAATTGATATAAATGTCTTAAAATTAACAAATAAGACTTACATTTATATATAGCAACTTGAATTATATCAGATTATACCAAAAAGTAAGTGTTTTTTTCCCTTTTTACTTGTAGAATACCATAACTGTAGAAAATATATCATAAGAAGAAAATGTCTGCCGACGTCTTCAATTAAAAAAAAAGAAAAAATTAAAAAAATCATTATATCCGGTCGGCTGACGCCTACGTCCTCTTCGCTTAGGTGTAGCGAGGGTTTTTCGCGCTTTGAAAAATCTCACGTGAGAAATAGCGCAGCGGAACGCTTCGCTTTGATTTGAGGATAGCTTTAAGGAAACTTAGAATCTAGAAGAAATTATTAGCCTTTTCCCCTACTGATAGACCAACACAGACGGGTCAGTGCGATCGGGTAGCACAGTGGTCACACAATGTAGACAGATTGTGCTAGTTTTTCACAATTCGCTACTTTTTTTTTATAAGCCAATGGGCTACAAAAAAAAGTCCCTAGGTAGCACCAAACAAATGGTGTAAACACTCGACAGTGTATATAGTTATTAGTGGTCAAACTTTGTGGGTTACTTTTGGGATACATTTTTTCTTTAGGTATTTAGTTGCTTTGGTGCAGACATTTTTGACAATAACCATGGCTATCAGACAAACACGAAGTGTGTGTGAGTGTGTGTGTGAGTGTGTGTGTGAGTGTATGTGTAAGTGTGTGTGAGAGTGTGTCTGTGTGTGTAAGTGTGTGTGTGAGAGTGTGTGTAAGTGTGTGTGAGAGTGTTTGTAAGTGTGTGTGAGTGTGTGAATGTGAGTGTGTGTGAATGCGAGTGTGTGTATGGTATGTGTTTGAGAGTGTTTGTGTGTATGTGTGTGTCTGTGTGTGTGTTTGTGAGAGTTTGTGTTTGTGTGTTTGTGTGTTTGTGTGTGTGTGTGTTTGTGTGTGTGTGAGAGAGAGAGAGAGAAAATACACCCCCAACTCTCGGTTCCAACTCTACCCCCATATATATATTTTTTTTTAGAATTTTATATTTTTCAGCAGTACACTTCTGATATATAATGTGAACTCTTTATTTTAGTGGCACACACATGAACTATTAGTTTTTGAATATATATATATATATATATATATATATATATATATATACACACACACACACACAAACAGTTTGATGTACTATACATGTATAAAAACTAAATGTTGCCCCGGAAGTAAATAATTTAGACTGACGAGGAAACAGAAAATAAAAACATTGATATAACTACAAGACACTTGAACCACTCAATATAAAGTCAACTGGCATAATCCTAACACCGTGGTGTCAATAGCACACGCACATACATTGACAGGTGACACAAACATGTACACACAAACATAGCCACACACACATACACACTTTGACACAAACATGAGCCCACAGATAGAACCATACCCATACACACTTTGACACAAACATCTACACACAAACAGAGCCATACTCATGGTGTTTAAGGCCCTAGTTACACATATTTGGGGACTTTTGGTAAAAAGTACTCGAAGAGGTTCGACGACTAAGCTGTTACCTCTAGATTATATCTAAATTATACTTGGCTAATAATAGTGGCTAACATAACGTGAAAATAAAATACCATTAAGATAACAAACGTTAACACAAAAACGATTCAAATTATGGAGAGAAAAAAAAGTGCATTGATAATGTCAGGAATGGAAATACAGTTTAATAAATTAAATAGCGTTCCAATTAACGAATATAATTTATGGATTGAAGCTATTTCAAAAACATACAATAAAAAAAGCTAATATGAACAAGGTAAAGACATTCAATATTGTAAACAGACGTAATATAGAAGGGATAACAGTGTTTGCTTGCTTTAGAACAGAAAACAATGGAGTCGGGTAACTTTCCAGAATTTCAAGTTACGGAAATTCTACCTGCTCAAATGAGAAATTTAAATATTTTTTTTAAAAAGATTAAATAAATAGAAATAACCCAAAACCCTCTAGGCATAAAGATACTGTCGAAGTTTCAATAAATAACTGACCAGTCCGGCCGAATAGCCCGTCTTAATCTCCACAACTCACCCTGCCCCCCCCCTCCCATTTCTTAATCTTGCACTGAATGCTAAACAAGGGAACGTGAGACCTGGTAGACACATGACCTTAACGTGACCCGCGATGACCTGATTCGGCGAGGTCAGCACGCGAGTTTCTAATAAATCAACCGTAAACTATTTCAGTCTCTCTGGTTCCTGTATTTTTTTTTTTTATTTTTAGTTCACCTCCTTCTTCCATTCCCCCCCCCTCCCCTTTCCTCTTACAAGCGAAATAAACGCCTTACACCCCCCCCCCTTCAACCCGCGTTCGACGTTGTCCCCCCCCCCTCCCCTTCGGGGTCATACATTATCTCCCTCCCCAACTTAACCCAGATTCTGGTTGGTATCATTAGGGTAAGGAGGGGAGGGGTATGGGTTTTTTTTTTTTGGGGGGGGGGGTGAGGAAGAGGAAGAAATGGTCTATTACTGACACTGTGAAGTACTGAATATACCGACATACTGTGTTGGTGGAGACATCAAGGGCGTATGGAAATATTGTATGTGTTTTTGTGTGTGTGTGTATATATATATATATATATATATATATATATACACACACACACACACACATATATATATATAATAGATGTATGATTATGGGTGTAAATGTGTGGAGGGTTATAAATGTGTAGCTGCTTTGACGTGATAGATTAATTAATGGTTTTGTACAAAGTAAATTGTATGAAATAATGAATGCACTATGACACACACACACTCGCACACATACATACATATATATATATATATATATATATATATATGTTTATTTAAATATGTGCATTATTGTGTATATATGTATAATTATAAATGTATATACACAGCCTTACAGGCAGGAGGAAACATTCCTACTTAATACAGTTTCGTTTAGCGCTGCCTGTTGTAAATATTAAAATATGATACTTTACTTTAAAAAAAAACATTATTTTATTATTTTAAACAAAATGTAAATAAACCGAAATAAGAAATTAACTATGTGCCCGGACAATTAAAAAAAAGCGGTAAAACGGAAATTCTACATTCTACACCCCAGAAGCGTAGTGAGGGGTGGGCAAGGGGAGGCAACTCACAAAGGGGCGCAAATGTTATATTTTAACATAATATTATATGGTTTTCAAATGGGGGTGGGGGAGGGGCGCTAAAAAGGTAACGTGCCCCGGGCGCTAGTTAAGCTTGCGACGGACATGCTACACCCCCCCTCACCCCCCTCCCGCGCCACCATAATTACCCTTTTATTTGTTTTTACTAGGGCGGGGTTTATAGGTGAACTTAGAAAATAAATTTGACAAACTATTTCACTGGCAGTGGTTACCAGCTTCACTTGATTGCTGAAAAAAAAAATGATTGGGGGGGGGGGGGTCACATGGCACACAAATTTCCCGGACAACGCCGGGTATTGTAATCAGCAGGGGAGAAAATAAGTAATATACTTCTATATATAACCTCCCCTTGCTAAAACATTTTTTTTATCTTCTTTTGAATTATCAGAATGAAATTTGAAGCTATCGAATAAACCTTAGCAACTGACATTCATAATTCTGAAATATATTTGAAACGAAATCGAAGATTTCTTTGATTTTTCTTTTAATGAGGCTTATATTTATGTTAATGTGGAAATCAACACACACAAAAAAAAAACATTTAATAATAAAATAAAAAAAAATATTAGTATACTAATAAACTAAATCTTTCACAATAAAGTCCTTTCAATTTTCTTTCATTTGATATATAATACACAGTGATTAATCTTAAAAAAAATTCATAAATATAACCCATTTTCTAAAACATCTATAAGTAAAATCAAGCGGAAAAAAAGAAAAAACAAAGTGAAAATAATTCGGCGCTGAATGAGTTGATTGGCTGCAGCACAGTTTGCATGGATAGTAAAACGAGGCACCTGCCAAAGGTGGCCCTATACAGTATTAATTTCTATGACATCTGGTGTGCCAGTACGGCTCTGACGGACAACTTTAAGGGCTGCAAATATATTTCGGGAAGTCTTTACCAGGGCACACCTTTAGAACGTATGTAGATAGACATACAGACATACAGACAGACAGAAAGACATATAGATAGATAGATAGATAGATAGATAGATAGATAGATAGATAGATAGATAGATAGATAGATAGATAGATAGATAGATAGATAGATAGATAGATAGATAGATAGATAGATAGATAGATAGATAGATAGATAGATAGATAGCTAAAATCGATCTATCTGCTGCCAACTCAGAAACAAATCAAACTTCTCTATATTCGCCGCAACCAGAGCCTTAGATAACTATTATGGTACTCTGTGTCTCACTTTTTCTTTTTTTTTTCGGGCACCCTCTTCCCAATCTGAAAAGTGCAAAAACCATCAATTGTGCTCTTTGTGCTCTCCCTTTCTATCTCGGCGCCTTGCGCGGCGAAACACTACAGTACCCTTCCTACGCTACTGGCCACAATTAACAAGTTCTGCCAATTAGAGCCAATCCTATAGGGATTGACCAAAGGTGGGCAGAATTTTTTGAATCGCGGGCTACGGCGGGATTATTAATTCGACAGAGGGGCTGGATCAGAGCCATTGGTTGTTGTTGTTAATAATATGAGCTAATATGAACTAAATGTACTTTAAATTGAATGCGGAATGAGGAATCCGCCCCAATAGCCGTACTCTTCTCTGAAGCCATATAGGCTAAATAACTAGCCCCTCCCATCTGCAGCAAACAAGAAGCTTACTGTGCTATTATTTTAAAGTAATTAGCTTAATGCGCTATTTTATAAAGTATTTAGCTTACTGCGTTATTATTTTAAAGTAATTAGCTTACTGCGCTATTATTTTAAAGTAATTGAAGAAAAACATTTTCTTTGGTACTCGGGGCTTTTACATCTTATGAATAGTTTACTATAGCGCCGGGACCGTAGAAAGAGAGAGAGAGAGGGGGAGGAGGGGCACCAGAAAGGTCATATCGATAACATACTTCAGGGTTCTTCAATTATCCTTGTGCATGGACACCGTTGTTGTTATTCAGGGTGACACTAACATTACGGGATTTAGAAAACAACAAGAAAGTCTTTCTTAATGAAATTCACTCCATGGTGGATCCAGTTTTGACGTCATATTGTCTGTAACCAAAAAACTTGGCCTCTAAGCTGAGTAGGCCTACACTGAATGCGATGACCATCTGCCCTCGAGCCACTTATACGGAATTCTTTAAGACGTGTTGTGACCTTCACAGCCAACGGAAATTTGACAATAAGTCCGCGAGCACCACATCGGTGTGGATGTCACGCCCACAGCCACACCCCGCACGTCTGTCATTGCCACATCCCGCGGGCTGCAGGTCACATGGACCCGACGGTGTCCTTGGCATCTGCGCGACACGTCGTGGCGCGTGATTGTTGAACAAGCTATCGCATTTTGCTATTCTTTTCTCGTTTAAGAAAAAAATAAATAATAATAAAATGTTTTAATTAAATTGACATCTGATCACGAACACAAATATCAAATACGACAAGATGTAAAAAAAAAATGTCTAAAATAAAATAAACATTTGTGATATTTTTGTAATGTCAACATGTTACTCACCCTAGATAGTCTAGAGTTACATACTCTTTATTAATTTGATTATTATCAGCCTTCGATCTAAAAATATACTTATCGGGGGGAGGGGGGAGGGATGGTCGAGTGGTGTAGAGCGCTGAAAGTTCCAGGGTTCGATCCTCATTGAGAACAAAATGAATTTTCCTAGGTTCTGGTAAAAGTTGGCTTAAAGTCCCTCACTCACAGCTTTAACTGGTTACATGACGTAAGTTAGGGGGGGGGGAATATAGTTGGCTGGGCAGTTTCTTTGTTGGAGTATATGGGGAGTTTACGGGGAGTAAATAGATAGTATGTGGGGAATATATAGGGAGTATATGGGGAGTATGTGGGGACTATGTGGGGAGTATATGGGGAGTATGTGGGAAATATATAGGGAGTATATGGGGAGTATATGGGGAGTATATGGAGAGTATGTGGGGAGTATATGGGGAGTATATGGAGATCATGTGGGAAATATATGGGGAGTATGTGGGAAGTATATGGGAAGTATATGGGGAGTATATGGAGTATGTGGGGAGTATGTGGGAAATATATAGGAAGTTTGTAGGGAGTATATGGGGAGTATAATGGGAGTATGTGGGGAGTATATGAGGAGTATATGGAGAGTATATGGGGAGTATGTGGGGAGTATAATTTAAGAGTTCTTGATGGTGCGATTTAGGGATGGTGTAGACCGTAGAAAACACACACACACACACACACAAAAGCAGTTATATGTTATAACAGAGTGTTATTTTCTTGTAAATATTTATAACATTAGAAATAATGCACAAAGCCAGAATTAAAAAACTAAAATTCTCTTTTACCAAACATGTGCTGGTCAAACTTGAGTAAATCCTTGGTGAGAAACATGGGGAATTTCTCCAGGTGAAATTTCTTTCAAAGTCGCCCCAAAGGTCCACCCAGCTTTCAATGGGTACATGACTTACCTTCATATGTCGAGGTTACAGAAACAGATGAATCCTAC